>CM053026.1:144453718-144481218 GCA_028564925.1 Lithobates sylvaticus
TGTATAGAGAGGAGAGAGTGGATACACAGGAGAGGGGAATGGGATAAATCCAGTAGAACTCCAGCACACAAGCTTCCTCTCGGTTGCCATCTTGGTGACCCAGAAGACCCAGAAGATATTGAGACAAAAGACAGCCAAGCAACTATCATTTACAGACTAAGGTAAGCAATAAGAACCTTATGTGTTTGTCAGTTCAGGTGTATGTTATGGTGATTTATAGAACAGGAGCTTGTATTATTCAGGTATTGCCTCCATTACATACTATCTATTGTATGTATAACCAAAATGTTTTAAGTTTTTTAGATGCGTAGAAGGATGCAGACCCTGTCAGGTTTTTATTTTTGTCTAGTTCCCAGTTGGATCGATTCACCCTCTCTAGTCATACTGGTGACCATTTTCATGAAGACCAAAAGTAATGAGAGAGTCAACATTTTTAACATGGTCACCAGACCCTTTCAATGGTCCTCTAAAATACTAGACAATAATGGAGTCTCCTGCAGGAGAATGACAGACCAACCGGCCAATATAACTACATATAGAGTACATCTCTTCTGTACCATCATCACCCTATGTTCAGAGCTTATGTGACAGTTTACAGACTAGTATTATTATTATTATATGGTGCCAACAGTTTACAAAATAAAGGGAGACAGTACAGGTACGATACAATTTAAGATGAGAGTTAGGGCCCTAATCTTGAGAGCCTTTAATTTAGGACATCCTTTCTCAACCTTTTTAACACACAGGAACCCATGGCATAACTTCCCAGTCTCAGGGAACCCCTGCTAAAAATTACTATATCTACATCTCATTATACATTAGTGTGATGGTCAGTGAGAAGAATGCTTTTTAGGCAGGCCATACGCTGAGAAAAATTCTTCCTTGCAACCAGAAAGAAGGAAAATAATTTGCTTGCTTTTTACCCCATGAAAACAGTCAGTGTTGGGTGATATTCTGAGGTGAGATTGCTGATGTAGCTTGGGGCAGAGTTTTAAATGGCTTTGCATGATGTTAGTATTTTGAATTGTATACATTGTGTGTTTGGAAGCCAGTAGAGGGATTGGTAAGGTGGATGAGTCTGGCAGCAGCATTTGTGATAGACTAAGGGGAAATAGCTTGTGTAAATGTGTAGGTCAATGAACTATATAATGAACCTCTTTGATTAACTGTCATGCCACACAGTGCTCATCCTATGTGAAAGCCCAGCTCCCATGCTTTAATGGCCAACCTGGCAAAGGGTCTTTATACATCTCTCAATGCAAGCCTCTTTCAACATACAGCATGCCAGTCTTGTGTAATTCAAGTCATAAGTATTAATGATGCTACTAATGAAGCAAACGCATACAAACACAGGTGCAAATTATATCTCACAGCAGCAAGTAATTACACTAATGTGATCGCACAAACAAAAAATGATTCTCGGTTGCAGCGTGCCTCCCAGAGGATGTGTCGCATTTCAGAACGCTTTGACTATTGAGAGGCACATGCACATCTAAGATGCTCTTTCAGTTAATTGGTATGAAAAATAACTGTACACCACAGTTTTCACCACTTCAAAAGCCTTCTGTGTTATTAATAATTCATTCTCATGGTATACGATTAATTTGTAGTCTTTGATACGCCACTCATATTCATTTCAGACTCAGTGTCTTTGCAGAGAGAGAGGAGGGGATGGAAGCTCTTCACTGCCATCAAAAAGCACTTTTAAACAGTCAGCAAGATGTGAAAGTATTGCAGCCATTTCTGATGGGACTTGTTATTGCAGCTTACTTGGGCTTCCTGGGTTTCTAGTGTTTTAATCCCTGTGCAGAATTATAATATAGTGAAGTATGCTTCATTGTGCCAAACGCATATGTGATTTGTAGCCGCATATATGAACTTCTTGTTTCATGTCTTTATTAAAGTGAAATGCGTCTTACTATAGCAATAAAGTGTAGGAGGTTGCTCTAAAACCTGGTACATACTTTAATTATTGTTTCATTTAACCCAGTGGGAAGAGCTCACTGTACTAACTGTGATGTTAGTACAGCGATCTCCCTGCTGAGCTATTGTGTTCTTCCCCCCTACCTGACAGCAATAGTGAATATTGAATTTTTAGCCCCTTTTATTTCATTGTTCCAAAAATACAATTCACAGTGGAGACACCAACACCTAAGTCTTCCATACCTATAGTAATATAGTGCTTCTATATTAAAGTGACATTTAACTCTGGTTTAAAAAAATAAAATAAAAATCTTAATTGAGTATGTATTCTTAATTCCAAAAAGTACTTCCATTGCATTAAACATCCTCCCAGAATTCCTTTTTTTTTTTTTTCCTTTGCTACTGTAATCCAACTTCCTGTTAGCTAGGTGTTCATATTTGGGGTCCCAATGTGTGTAGGAACATAGCCATCCTTTCTTGCTCGCTGGGATTTGTAGTGTGTATGGAGCAGGGCACATGACCGCACCCAACATACACTGCTCATTCAAACAAACCGAAGCCAGCGGGAAACATTTGGAAGATCACGGAGGACATTACAAAATAGTATAAAGGGTCTTGAAGTAGTGAATGTGTATGGATTATTGGATAATCAAATTATCATTTAGGTTGACTTTAAAGGGAAACAATATTGGTTTTGGGTCAGTTGAATAAATGTTGCATCAAACTCCTAAACCGTGTTGCCAGCGCTGTCCAGTCCTGGTGTTCTGATCTACAGAAAACCTCCCAACTTCAACATGAAAGAGGCTTCTGTAGTCCAGCAGGGAGAACTGCTCAAGGCTGACAACACTGCTTGTAAAATTTCATTGCTGCAGACAAAACATGGGGGAATATATGTTTATGGCAAAGATGTACTAAATGATTTTTATTTTTTTACCCCAGACATACAGCACACTTAGGGGGAAGATTTACTAAAACACACATAATCTGGGGCAGCTGTACTTAGTATGCTTCTTAGTGTGCTTCTAACCTAAACTTGTTCAATTAGGTTTATCAATAAAACCTGGAAGCTGATTGGTTACCATGCAGAGCTGCACCAGATTCTGTATGCTCCCATTTTAGTAAATCTTCCCCTTATTGTATTCATTAAAATCTATATTTAAATTAAATGTTTAAAGTACAACTAAAGGCAAAAATGTTCTTTAGTTTTGGACAGAGTGGAGATGGATTAGAACATCTGTAAGATTTTATTGCTGTCTGAGCCCCCATTAGGGAGATTCACAATATCTTTTTGTCCTGTATACCATTATCATTGAAAGTAAAAGAAAATCCCCAAGTATTCGGTTGTCCCCAAAAAAGTAATAGAGGGTAAATCTTCCAATGAGGACACTAGTTCTGATGGCCGGGGGGGGGGCCCTAACGGATTCCCTTAACCACTTGCCGACTAGCTGAATGACGGATACAGTGCGGCCGGCCAGTTCTGGGAGGGTGTTATATAATGTCTTCCTGTGATGGTGGGCAGTGTGCTCTGTGATCACTGTCCTCCAGACATGGCGGATCACAGATCGGGGTAAAGAGCCAATCAGAGGCTCTTCACCTCACTCTGACAGTATGAGGAGAGCCAATAAGCGATTTGTGTGAAAGGAACTGTGCCCAACAGTGCTGCCAGTCAGTGTCACCCATGAGTGCTGCCCATCAGTGCCCATCAGTGCAACCTCATCAGTGAAGGAGAAATATTACCTGTTTGCAAAATAATATAACAAACTATGAAAAACTTTTTTTTTTTCTTCAAGTATTTTTGTCTTTTTTCATGTATTTAGCAATAAATAAAAAACCCAGTGGGTAATTAAATACCACCAAAAGAAAGCTCTAGTTGCGTGAAAAAAAAAAAGAATCATTTAATGTAGGTACAGTGTTGCATGTAATTGCATTCATAATGTGACAGCGCTGAAAGCTGAAAATTGGCCTGGGCAGAAAGGGGGTAAAAATGCCCAGTAGGCAAGTGGTTAATTTGCAGGGATTTCCTCTCAATTCCTGTTTTGACTATATAAGCCTCTCTTACTCTATCCAAATAGGGAAGAAAAGCTTTGTCTATAGTTCTACTTTAAATTGATGTTTAAAATTTAAATCAAAATAATAATAATGAGTTATTACAAATGCATCATTTTTGCTTTTCTATAAATCTTCATAAGTTTATTTATTTATTTTTTTTTGTTAACATATAGAGTGAGGTTACTTTAGCACCATGCAAACCCAGTGCAACGAGAAACCAAGTCATAAGAAGTAAAATGCTTTGTATGGCAAAGTGTTTGTGACTATTGCACTTTATTTTTAATGGGCCATTTTGTTACTTCAGATCGCGTTTGTTATCTGTGGTTTTCTGTAAAATATGTTTTTTTTTCCCCCTGAAATTAGGACAATAACTTCTTAACAGCCCGTTGTGAAGCCATGGAAAAGGATTCTTTGCAAACATCCCATCCCATATCTACTGATGTACAGTCTCCAGAGCAAATTGAGGAAATATTTGATGACCTTTCTTACATTAAGGTAATATTTTGTACTTTTTTTATTTTTTTATTATGTGTGTGTGTGTATATGTGTGTGTGTGTGTGTGTGTGTGTGTGTGTATGTGTGTATATCTTATATATATATATATATATATATATATATATATATATATATATATATATATATATATATATATATATATATATATATATATATATATATAATATTCTCGTGAGCAGACACGTTCAGATTCCCTGCAGATGGCAGCAATGCACAAGGATAATAGAATTCTCTAGTGCCAATATATTTATTTCTATCCTCGTTTATTGCAGGCATCTGATATATACAGGGACCCTTTGTTCCAAATATAGCAGTACTCGTTGAGCTGACCAGTTGCATCAAAGTAATCCTTTATCTAGCCAGACTTAACACTGACTACAAATGTTAAACATGCATATTTATATAAAGCATGAAATATATACATAATATTCTGTGATCATTTTTCAGGAAGAAAAGAACATGCTGATTTAAAAAAAAAAAAACACTTTTTAGATCAAACCTCTAAAAGATGTTTCCCCTGTACAATGTGACTTAAACATGCACACATTAATAGGAGTACTTCTATTACCCAAAATGTAACTGTGCTTGGACTAAGTACCTGGTACTGAGAATATTGGGGAATCAAAGGTCATTGACCTCCCCCTTTTGGCTGGTAGTATCTACTAACTAGGGATGAGCCGAACACCCCCGGTTCGGTTCGCACCAGAACCTTCGAACGGACCGAAAGTTTGCGCGAATTTTCGAACCCTATACGTTATAATGGACGCGAACGTTCGAAATCAAAATTGCTAATTACAACGGCCAATATGCATGTTAATGTCATAAAACAGGTTTGGGGACCCGGGTCCTGCCCCAGGGGACATATATCAATGCAAAAAGAACTTTTAAAAACTAACGTTTTTTCGGGAGCAGTCATTTTAATGATGCATAAAGTGAAAAAAAAAAGGTGAAATTTTCCTTTAAATATGGTACCTGGGGGGTGTCTAAAGTATGCCTGTGAAGTGGCATATGTTTCCTGTGTTTAGAACTGTCCTTGCACAAAATGACATTTGTAAAGGAAAAAAAGAAGCCATTTAAAACCACTTGCGGCTTTAATGTCATGTCTTGTCCTGGCCGCCATATGGCTGAAAATCCTTGAGAAAAATGGCATGGCTACCCCATCAACCCCCCCCCACACCCCAGCCCCTTTGGGTCTTGTATGGATATTAAGGGGGACCCCGCACCCAAAATAAAACCCTATACCTACAACCCTATATACTCTGAACAGCAGTATATAGGTGGTGCAAACAAGACACGGACTGTAGGTTTGTTCTTAAGTAGAATCTGAACAGGTACATTATGAAATGTAGCTCCATCCCAAAAAAATCTATTTTTAAGCTTTTTGGAGAACATAGGGAGGGGTTATCACCCCTGTAACATTTGCTGTCTTTGCACATCTGTTCAGAACATGTCGCCTCACTTTCCGTCCCATTGACAAATGTTTTTGGAAAGTGGGGTTTTAATTGAAACAAGGATTGGTGATAAAGCATCAGTAGAGAGGAGATCCCTTTTTCCCCAAATTAAATCTAACAGGATAGAATTTCCCTTCCTAGGGGTAGATTTCCTCTCACTTCCTGTTTTCTCTTTCCGTTTGCAAGTAGGAGTCGTTTGTAAGTTGGATGTTTGAAAGTAGGGGCCTGCCGTATATACTCTGCAGAAATTTGCCCTATTAGATGTTGGTGTAGCCACAAGACTGGTGGGCACAGGAATGGGCCCTGCTGTGAGTTAATAGATCAAGATTTGTACTTGCATGCACCTGTTGAACCGGGCAGAAAAATTGGGCCTTTGGTGGTGGTGGTGGTGGTGGACAGTGTTGCCACAAGACTGTAAGCCCTCACAGTTACTCTTGGTGGGTGCAGGAATGGGCCCTGCTGTGAGTTATTAGATCAAGATTTGTAATTGCATGCACCTGTTGAACAGGGCAGAAAAATTGGGCCTTTGGTGGTGGTGGTGGTGGTGGTGGTGGACGGTGTTGCCACAAGACTGTAGGCCCTCATAGTTACTCTTGGTGGGCGCAGGAATGGGCCCTGCTGTGAACTATTAGATCAAGATTTGTAATTACACGCCCCTCTTAAACAGGGGCTGAAAAATTGTGCCTTAGGCATTGGTGCTGGTGCCACAACACTGCAACCCCTCACAGATACTGTACTCTTAGCACAGCAATGAGACCTGTTACAAAGCATTGCCTAAAAATTGTAATTACACGCCCCAACAGGGGCTGAAAAATTGTGCCTTAGGCACTGGTGCTGGTGCCACAACACTGCAACCCCTCACAGATACTGTACTTGGAGCACAGCAGTGACACCTGTTGCGAAGCATTTTTTTTTAAAAAATTGTAAGTACACGCCCCTGTTATACAGGGGCTGAAAAATTGTGCCTTAGGCACTGGTGTGGTGGCATGGATCATTGAGGAGGAGGAAGAGGATAGTCAGTGAACATAACAGGACAGTCACTCAGCATCAGCATAGGCAGTCTTGAAGGGATGTGACATTATAAATTATTCCGTTATATCCGCTTCAGGTGCCTGGTAGCTGGTGGTGATCCAAGACTGATTCATTTTTATGAAGGTCAGTCGATCAACCGAGACGGTGGACAGGCGCACCCTATGATCGGTGACAAATCCTCCAGCAGCACTGAATGTGCGTTCGGAAAGAACGCTGGATGCAGGACAGGCCAGTAGCTCAATTGCATACTGTGCAAGCTCTGGCCAGTGATCCATCCTCAGGACCCAGTAAGCCAGAGGATTTTCGGGGGGAAAGGTGTCCAAGTCTGACCTTGCCCCTAGGTATTCCTGCACCATGTATATCAGACGCTGGCGATGGTTGCTGGAACCGATCATACCTTGGGGCTGCGGACTAAAAAATTGTCTGAACGCATCGGTCAGACGTCCACCTTCCCCACCGCTCCTTCTGCTACTGACCGAAGCCTCAGCAACTCGTCGTCCAGGACCAGGAGTTTGTAACCTCCCAGTTTCTGGGAACGCGTTGCACAGACCTTTCTGCAAGGCCTCCCTGAGATGTCTCATCCTCTGCTCCCTCTGCGACGGCAAGATAAGGTCCGCAACCTTACCCTTGTACCGTGGATCAAGGAGAGTGGCCAGCCAGTAATGGTCCCTCTCCTTGATCCGAAGAACACGAGGATCCTTCCGCAGGCTTTGCAGGATCAGGGAGGCCATGCAGCGTAGGTTAGCTGAGGCATTCGGTCCGGAGTCTTCTGGGTCACTGAGGATGACATGATCGCCAGCCACCTCCTCCCAGCCACGTACAAGTCCACTGGTTTGTTGGGACTGTGCATCATCCCTAAAAGACTGCTGCTGCTGATGCTGAGTGCCAGGCTCCACCTCCATGCTCACACAGTCCTCCTCCTCCTCATCCTCCTCCTCATCCTCATCCTCATCCTCATCCTCTTCCTCTTCCTGTGTGATGGGTGGGACAGAAGGAACACTGTCTGGATAAAGGGGGCCTTGAGAGGCAAGGAAGTCCTCCTCTTCCTGCCTCTGTTCTGCCTCAAGTGCCCTGTCCATTATCCCACGCAGCGTATGCTCCAATAGGTGGACAAGAGGTACAGTGTCACTGATGCATGCACTGTCACTGCTCACCATCCTCGTGGCCTCCTCAAATGGTGAGAGGACAGTGCATGCATCCCTGATCATGCTCCACTGGCGTGGGGAAAAAAAGCCAAGCTCCCCTGACCCTGTCCTGGTGCCGTAGTCGCAAAGGTACTCATTGATGGCCCTCTGCTGTGTGTGCAGTCGCTGCAGCATGGCCAACGTTGAGTTCCACCTGGTGGGCATGTCACATATTAGGCGGTTCTTGGGCAGGTTCAGCTCCTTTTGCAGCTCAGTCAGCCGAGCACTGGCATTATAAGATCGGCGGAAATGCACACAGACTTTCCTGGCCTGCCTCAGGACATCCTGTAAGCCTGGGAACCTGCCCAAGAACCGCTGCACCACCAGGTTGAGGACGTGAGCCATACAGGGCACATGGGTGAGCTGCCCCTGTCGCAGGGCGGAGAGGAGGTTGGTGCCATTGTCAGAAACGACCATTCCTGGCTTAAGCTGGCATGGCGTCAACCACCTCTCGGCCTGCCCCTGCAGAGCTGCCAGAACCTCTGGCCCAGTGTGGCTCCTGTCCCCCAAACACACCAGCGCAAGCACGGCACGGCATGCCTGCGTACTCGCGTAGCCCCTTGTACGCCTACGGAGCACCGCTGGTTCCGAGGACAGAGCACTGGAGGAAGAAGAGGAGGGGGTGGAGGAGAGAGGTGTGTCACAACCAGTAGTAGCATTTTGGAGGCGTGGTGGCGGAACAACCTCCAACACTACTGCACCTTGTCCTGCATCCCTCCCAGCTGCCAATAGAGTGACCCAATGGGCCGTGAAAGAAAGATAACGTCCCTGTCCATGCCTGCTGGACCATGAGTCAGCGGTAATATGCACCTTACCGCTGACCGCCCTGTCCAGCGAGGCATGGACATTGCCTTCCACATGCCGGTAGAGAGACGGAATCGCCTTCCGTGAGAAAAAGTGGCGTTTTGGGAACCTGCCACTGAGGAACCGCACATTGAACAAACTCACGGAAGGGGGCCGAGTCTACCAACTGAAAAGGCAACAGTTAAATTGCTAGCAATTTAGCCAAGCTAGTATTCAACCGCTGGGCATGTGGATGGCTGGGAGTATACTTCTTTCGACGGTCCAGCAGCTGGGGCAGGGAAATTTGCCTGCTACAATCGGACGTCGGTGTACTGCAAGTACTTGGTTGTGACACACCTAATTCTACACCTTCAGTCCTCTCAGAGCAGCTTTCAGAGAGGACTGAAGATATAGTGGGGATGGAGATCCCAGCTGATGAGGAGCAAGGAGAGGTCCGCTTTGTTCTTTGGTGTGGGTCTTTTATGTGTGCTTGCCAACGAGCTGCATGGCAGGTCGACATATGTCTGCTCATGCTTGTGGTGCCCAAGCGGCTGATGTTTTGGCCACGCGAGATACGCTTGAGACAAATATTGCAAATAGCAGTGGTGCGATCTGATGCACTCGTCTCAAAAAAGGCCCACACCAAAGAACTTTTCTGATAATGTGCAGAGGCAGCGCCCTGCACAGGCGGAGCTCTGCGGTGTGGTACAGTTGCTGTGCTGGCCTCTAGCTGGCCTCCAGGGGGCATCCTGCCTCGTTGGACATGTGACGCCGAATCCTCCTCCTCCTCCTCGTCCTCCTCCTCATCCTCTCTCCCTTCAGGCACCCACGTGGAGTCAGTGACCTCATCATCCCCCCCCTCTTCACCACTAGAGCAAACCTGGCAGTAAGCTGCAGCTGGTGGAACAGTACTGCCAGATTGCTGTCCTTCAGCATCCCCTCTCTCTGCGCGCACACTACTGACTTCCTCAAGCTGGGTATCATCATCCGAGCCTTCGAATCGTTGGGCATCCTCCTGGAGCATGTACCCAACACTGTGCTCAAACAGTTCGGGGGACTCCTCAGGAGGACATGGTGGGTCTAGGGAAGGGGTGGCTGATGATGCCATTGAGTACGCGTTGGCAGCTGCTCTGCCAGTACCCTGAGCCTGGGTGAGAGAGGATGAGGAGGGCTTGGTCATCCATTCTACCAAGCCTTCAGCATGATGCGGCTCCACATGTCCAGCTGCCGAAAACAAAGACAAGCGTGTCCCATGGCCACGTGCTGATGACGATGCACGACCACGTCCACGGCCAGCACTGTTGTCTCTAGAGCCTGCCTGCCCTGTGTTCTTGCCTCTGCACGCTCTGCCTCTCCTTGGCGGTCTTCCAGCCATTGTAGTCGGTAGTGTATATAGTATAAAAAATAGAGCTCCTATGTGTGCTCACAACACACTGTAGGTCCTATGGGTGCTGACACTAACACACTATAGGTACTATGTGTGCTGCTGACAAGAAATTATAGGAGCTCTGTTAGCTGCCACTAACACACTAGAAGTCCTATGGGTGCTTCTGGGAAGAAAATATAGGAGCTCTGTGTGATGCCACTAACACACTAGAAGTCCTATGGGTGCTTCTGGGAAGAAAATATAGGAGCTCTGTGTGATGCCACTAACATACTAGAAGTCCTGTGGGTGCTTCTGGGAAGAAAATATAGGAGCTCTGTGTGATGCCACTAACACACTAGAAGTCCTGTGGGTGCTTCTGGGAAGAAAATATAGGAGCTCTGTGTGATGCCACTAACGCACTAGAAGTCCTGTGGGTGCTTCTGGGAAGAAAATATAGGAGCTCTGTGTGATGCCACTACCACACTAGAAGTCCTGTGGGTGCTGCTGAGAAGAAAATATAGGAGCTCTGTGTGATGCCACTAACACACTAGAAGTCCTATGGGTGCTGTTGGGGTGCAATGCTGTGCTAACAGCACTGCGGTTGGTACTACTGCAATACTGTACTAACAGTAAGCATGCACCAGACTAATCCCCAGCAGCAGCTAATAACACACTAACTGTGCAATCAGCAGCAATGAACGATCAATGACTTAGGTAGCAATGGTTTAGCAAAGAAATAGCCAATGGTTTAGCAAAGAAGAGCAAATCTTTCTGTAGCAATGAATCAAGCAAAGACAGAATCAGCAGACCGATCTCTCCTAAAGCCGGAACTCATGTGACCGGCGCCGACGGCGTGGCGGCCTTTTAAATGGTGGGGCGTGTACTAAAGCCCCTGAGCTTTAATTGGCTACAGGCGTCCTGCCTGTAGCCAATTATTGCTCTCCGAGTTTCCGGCGCTGTGATTGGCCAAGCATGCGGGGTCACAGTGCATGCTTGGCCAATCTTCAGCCAGCAATGCACTGCGCCGGCCGCAATGCATTGCGGGGGCGCTCGCATCACACAAATGTGATGCGAACGGCCCAAATAGTTCTGGGCTCGCCGAGCGAGCGAACGCCCGGTGCTCGATGCAAACGTGGGTTCGAATCGAGCTCCGGGCCCATCCTTACTACTAACATCTAAAGGTGACTACAGACTGTTCAGGCAATGGTCACCTGACCACTTTCAGTTCTTGGCTTGTGTGGTGGTTTTCAGGCAACAAATTGTGCTGATTGTTAGTAGGGTGATATGAGAATTTTTTTTTTTTTTTTTTAACATAGTACTATGTTAAGTGTATAAAAACATTGGTGGTAAGAAAGGATGTCTGAATGTTGACTAACAAAAAATGTTTTTGGTATTTTTTATATTTTGGTAATTTTCCAGTATATGGAGATCTTAAAGTGGTTCTAAAGCAGAAGGCTTTAACCACTTTCCGACCAGGCTATAGCCGAAAGACGGCTGCAGCGCAGTCGGCTAGTTCGGGGGGGGGGGGGGGGGGGGGGGGTCCATGGACGCCCTCCCGAACTCTAGCTTCCCGCATGCCCCCGAAAGTGTCCCTGATGGCTGGGTCGTCCAGACCCGGTGTTCTCTCAGAAAGCCGCTACCCATCAGAAATTGCAACCGAAGTGACATTCCATCGTGGCCATCTTGGTACACCCGCACTCGCCGCAGTAAGCCTATAGTCAGATGGCAGAAAGCATCTTTTTACACCCACCATAGTCTTGCATTTCACACTTATTTTTACTAGTAAACTGAGTAAATATGTAGCAGTATAAATTTTGGCCAAAATTTTATGAAGAAAAATTACTCATTTACAAAATTGTATAGCCGAAACTAAGAAAAATTCATTTTTTTTTTACAAAATTGTCGGTATTTTTTCATTTATCGCAAAAAAATTAAAAACAGTGGTTGAATACCACCAAAAGAAAGCTCTATTTGTGTGGAAAAAAAGGACAATTTCATATGGGTACAGTGTTGCATAACTGAGTAATTGTCATTCAAAGTGAGAGAGCTGAAAATTGGTCTGGTTAGGGGGTTTAAGTGGCCAGTGAGCAAGTGGTTAATGCATGCTCTGCAGTCTCGATCCAGCGTTATGCACAAGAGCAGCGTCGCTCTCTCTCTCCTCATTGGTCAGAGTCATGAGCCTGCTACTGTCAATCACAGCCCGTGAGGAGAGAGGTGGGGGGGGGGGGGACACAGAGCCAGCTTAGATGGACACACACAGCCAGTTTCGGAGCAAGCATGCAGCTTGCTATGTGAGGAAATCAGCAGGGGGTAGGTGCAGACAGCAGGGGACCTGAAAAGAGGATCGGGGCTGCTCTGTGCAAGACCATTGCCCAGAGCAGGTAACTATAACATGTTTTATATATTAAAAAAAAAAGCAATGCTTTATAATCGCTTCAGGGTGTCCATTCATGGATCAAAATTCAGCCGTTTCAGCAGGGAGCAGCCGAATTTCGATCCATGTATAGGCAAACTAGTTGTACAGAAGTCGATCTACTGATTGACCTCTGTGCTACCAGCCTGTCGGGTTTTGCTGAATTATCATGTCTCCGGCTATAGTCGGCAAGACTGATCACTGTGTTCTGATGGTGGGGTCTCCCCTCCGGCAGAACACATTAGCCCCGTTGGAGCGATTCGCCTCGAATAGATGGATGGGGGAAATCTGATAATTTTTATTTTTTGGTTTTTTTCATTGATTCCGCTGGTTGAAGCAAAAACAGTTATTCATGTATGGCCAACTTTAAAGTATATTGAGGGCAAAATGTTTTCTTTCTAACTTTGTTAAAACACCTAACACCTAACTTTGTTAAAACACCTAAGTTGTTTTGTGTGTGTTTGTATCTATGAGAGAGATTTAATTTCTTGACTTAGAGCCTCAACAGAATGGAGCATCTTACAGTGGTCATCAAAACAGGTGTCTCCACGAAAAAAAAACAAAAAAAAATTCCTCTTACCCCCTGTTTCAGGGACGGGTTTGGAATGTTGATTTTCCCATCATTTTCTGTTCCGCTGGCAATGGTCACTAAAAAATCTAGAGAAGGAGAATCTGCCCATCTGGAACACAGTGATGACCTTCCCACTCTGTCCAGAACTAAAATAACAACTTCAGGTATATTTTAAAAAATAACTTTGTAGACCCATTATCATGTCCTCACCCAATGTTTTATAATGTGTCCATACACATCTCTTTCATGCTGCCACAGCATGCCCAGTCTGCTAGGTTCACTGCCTCTTTGGTGACACCAGTCATAGAAATGAATGATCTGTCTGTCTTCCTGTGGTAAGCAGATGCAGTTAAAGTAGGCAGGATGGTAAAGCGAATTGGGGTGGTTTCGGTGAGTTTGTGAATGCCACAGATATTAATTCCAACCAGAAAGTTTTATAAAAGTCCTATTGTTATCATTCCTACTTTTATTTTGTATTTGCATATCTATTGTCCTTTAGGGTGCTTCTATTCTACTAATGCTTAAAGCATCCCTGTCTGAGGAGAAGTTCCATGAGTGTATTGTGCGGTATTTAAAACAACACCAATATGGATCGACAAAGAGTGATGGTCTGTGGGACAGTATGAACATGGTAAAGTATTTATATATGTACTGTAGATCAACAATCCCTGGTGTTATTAAAGTGACACTAAAGGTATTTATTTATTTTTTTTTTAAATAACAAACATGTTTATACTTGCCCGTGCAGCCCGTTTTGCACAGATTGGCCCCGATCCTGGTCTTCTGGGGTCCCTCTACGGCTGTCTCGGCTCCTCCCCGCATCAAATAACCCCCTGGGAGAAGCGATCTCCCAGGGGGGTTACCTTGCGGGCGCACTCCGGAGTCCAGCATTTGGCATCCATAGATGCTGAATGCAGGACTCTGCCCCGCCCCCAGCGGCCGCGTCATTGGATTTGATTGACAGCAGCGGGAGCCAATGGCTGCGCTGCTATCAATCTATCCAATCAACAGCTGAGAACCCCCTAGCAGAGAGAAGGCGTTTCCCCGTGGGATAAATTTTAAGGGTTCAGGTAAGTAAAACGGGGGGGGGGGGCTGGGGGCCGGTCACTGACATAGGATGCATTAAGGTAAAAAAACACTTACTTTTACAACCCCTTTTCGGCCCCTTTCACACTGGGCCGTTTTTCAGGAGCTTTATCGTTAAAAAAAAGGGCCTGTAAAGCGCTTGAAAGAAGCCTCATCTGCAATCCCAATGTATAAGCCCAAGTGCTTTAAGAGCCCTTTCACACTGCAGTAGTTGTTATTCATTTGGAACCACTAATCAATATGAGGATAGTTGCCTTTCTATAAATTTCCATGTTAAAACGTTGTGGTAATTTTTTTACTGTACTTTCTATAGTTGTGTTTTTCTTGTATCATTTCATTTTGTAGAGTTCAGTAAAGCATGAAAAAAAGGAAACCTTTATTTTGTCTGTAAATAACTTTGCTATGCTTCTTACTATAATTTTAGTGTCATGATAAATATGACAAATCACAGAACTAATATAGTACTTTGTATAGCAAAAACTATTTGTCTTAAAATTACCTCTATTCAAATTGGCATGCTTTTTCTATTTTTTTTTCTTTTAAAATATAAATAAATTGTAAAAAGTCTTTAAAAACCATATCATCACTTGTTTGTCTCCTCCCAAATATCAAAATTTTTATATAGTTTTGGTATTATATGTACTTGTAAATAACAGGTCCCTAGCCAAAATATGAACGTTACTCTGAAGCTTCAACTGTTAATAAAAAGGCAGATTCATGTGGTTACGCATCTTTTAAGGATTTTTGCAAAACCTCAGTTAAAGTTCAATTTTGAAATACTGCAAAAATTGACAACATTTATTTACAAAGTAAACATAAAATTACTCAATGCAAAAAACATTTTAGATCTCCCACTGATAACAACATGCTAACATTCTTACTGTATTATAGAATTGTTCATAAACATTGAGTTTGTATAAAAAAAAAAAACTGTGCGCTTATTACATGCAAGAGAAAAGCTCTTTCTTAGTGTTTGTAAATAATATGTACATACATTTTTTTAATTTTGCTGTTCGTCAACAGCACAGGAAATAGTTTAATTAAAAAAGAGTTCATTGAGAGTTTACCATGGTATTCTTAACTATAAATTTTGATTTGGGTGATATTTCAGTATGAAATGCAGAATTTTCCCCCCGACCCCCTCAAAAAGCCGTTTTTATGAAGGACCATCTGAGACCGTTCTGATGACACTTCTTATCAGTTCCAGTGTTCATATTTTGTCATGTGACAGGAGACAAACGTTTCACTTTTCAGGTCACCAAATCCAATCCAGATGTGAAGAACATGATGAGGACCTGGACACGGCAAGCTGGATATCCTCTGGTGACGGTGGCGAGGAAGGGGAAGGAAGTGTCAGTGAGTCAGAAGCGATTCATACGAGCTGTAAATCCAGCCAATGCCAGTGGGAACTCCAGGTGTGTGCGCCTTGCCTGGTTATATGTTGCTTTTCATTGTTTTTGACATGTTTGGCAAATGTTAAAGTAGACTTGCAATCATTTTTCCACTGGAGTAGATGTGAGGAAAAGAATATGTGTTTAGATGATGGGAATACCCTAATACATTCCAGCATAAACAAGCAGGTTGGTAGGCACTCTTAAATGCAAGTTCAGAAAGATGCATTAACATCTACTTTGTACGGAGCAATAATATGCTGTCTACAAAGCAGTGCATTTGGCTTATGAAGATGGGCATATGATTGTTTGTTTGTTTAGGGATGCTGCACAGCGCTGTTCTTTTACTTTTTTTCCAAAAAAAAAGGCCACTCTTTGGTATGATGTTCTGTGAGCTTAAAGTGGTTGTAAACCCTTACAAACCACTTTGGCCTACAGGTAAGCCTAGATTAAGGCTACCTGTAGGTCCAATAAATATCTCCTAAACCTACATGGTTTAGGAGATATTTACAAAAAGACAGGCACCACTGTAGACAGCGGCGCGCAGGCGCACTGAGAAAGCCGCATATCACGGCGCTATGCCATCTCTCGGCGGCTCCCGTGCGCAGGAGTGACGTCATCGCGGCTCCGGCGAGTGACAGCGCCGGAGCAGCGAGACCCGGAAGTCACTCCGGGATTGATGGCGGCGGAGGAGGATGTGGACGAGGGTCGCTTCGGGGGCTTCGTTCTCAGGTAAGTTATTCATAATGGGCTAGTATGATATGCATACTAGTTCATTATGCCTTTGACTTGCAGGTTCCATTTAAAAAAAAAAAAAAAAAAAATGAGGCTTTACTTCCTCTTTAACCACTTGCCATCCAGGGCAATTCTGGCACTCCGCTCCCAAATGTAAAAATCATAATTTTTTTTTGCTAGAAAATTACTCGGAAACCCCAAACATTATATATGTTTTTTAGCAACGACCTTAGGGAATGAATTGGTGGCCGTTGCAACTTTTATATCACATGTTATTTGCGCAGCAATTTTTCATACGCAAAAAAGTGCAAATAAAAAGTGAATAAAAAAAAAAAAAAAAAACTAAAGTTAATAAAAAAAAAAAAAAAAAACTAAAGTTAGACAACTTTTTTGGCGGGGAAGGCTTCCCTGCAATAATCACATGTAAAATCTGTCAGGCAGGTTGTACCCAAGTACAAGTTGATAAATTCAGCCCATACATGATTCGAACTGTCTATGGCTGACTTAAGTAATATCATGAAAATTGGGTTATTAGGTATTGGATGTGTATGAATTCTGTATGGAGAATAAGGATATATTTAGTGTTGCATTAAGCTAAAGACTACATCTATGAAGGGTTCCAGTTACCATAGCAAGCTCATCTGAAAGTTTGTTACTGATTAGTCATATCCCAACTTTATAGCCACATGTGCTTAAACTGTTTTGCTTTACCATGGGTGATACTGCATATTAGCAAGTAATAAGACCGAGTCCTGGGGCCATGCTATCTCACTTTACCAGAAATCATGACAAGTTGACTAAAGAATTGGCTTTAAAGAGCAATGGATAATTTGTTATATACTGTATAAAATAATTTTTACTTGCCAGGAGAAAAAAGTTTTGTTTCCCCTCCCTTCTTCCCCAAGTTGGTGGCATTTGGTGTGAGTCACTAATTTAGAACTTCCTATCTTATTCCAGGTGTTTGGTGCACTGTCCTTTCACTGTTCAGTTTTCTGATTATCAGTAGAAATGCAGTATTACAGCTTTGATTGGTAGTCGTTTACCAGTAAAATCTTCCAATTGGAGTTCTCCTATAAATTAATGCATTCTGAGTATCTGGCCTTGCATTACCAAACATGCACAGTCATGTTTTTGCCCATTGGGCCGCCACTGCCTTATCAGCAATGACGAATATAAGTCAGACAATATAGTTTACAGTGTTGCACCCATGATGCAGTCCCTTGGTTTGCCATAGCAGTAGTTTGCACTTTATACAGAGAGCGATTGTATATTTTTTATGAATGGCCACCTCTAGACTGCATGTTTTCACTAAATTTAATTTAAGAACCACAATAATGAACTTACCAAGTGCATAGTTATTTACATAGATGAGAACTTTTATACAGTGGTAAGTAAGGGATAATATAAATGCTGTACCTCAGATTAGTTACAATAGAACAAATCGATAATTAAAGGAGAAGTACAGCCAAAGCTTGTTTGGCTGTACATCTTCTGTGGATCACAGGAGCACAGTTCATTTGGCACTCCTGTGACCCGTTTTCATCAGAGTGAAGGCTGAAGCCTGCTGTCAGCTGATGTCACAGCGCCGGTCCAGGCTCAGGAAAGATGGTGGCCATATGGTCGAGATCCTCCCACATGCCTGGACTGGCCCCTGTCTCAGCCTCTTGGCAACTGACAGCCACAAGCTCTCTGCTCAGGGAGCCCTGAGAGCTGAGCGATCAGCGGTTTGATCGCTTGGTTCTCAGTGTTGGAGACGGTGGGAGACAGCTGCAGCATTAGACCAATGCTGCATCAACCTAGGTAAGTATGATTAAAAAAAAAAATAATAATAATAATCCCATGCTTCTCTTTTTTTAAATGACAGACTAGGATTAGACAAGGATTATTTTGTTGTTGAAGTATATTTAAACTCAAAAAAACTCATAGAAGCTTTGCATATAATTTCAGAAATAGTTTTCAATCTTTGTTAATCTATTGCTTTTATTACAATAATAATTGGTCATTCTACTGTGAAGGTTTCTGTTTAGGGACTTCCTGTTATAGGGTAACAGCTGTTTTCCGTTAAGGCTACTGCATTGTTACCTTGTCACATGCACTCCCAGTAAAGCCTACGGGCATCCACGTGGACACAGATTGCGCAAGCATGGTCCATTGTCGCCACAGCAAGCCAGTTTACAGAAATGGTGTGCAGCCAACGCTGTACAGAGGCCTAAGTAGGCTGGAGATCATCAGCATTGTGATGCAAAAAATTATAAACAAAAACAAAAAAGTACTATAGTAATTTTATGAATTAAAGAAAAATAAAACATAACTGCTTATATACACAATGCTATTGCAAATTACAAGTAAAGAATATACGTATAAAAACAACAAATACTGGCGCTGGAGCAGAAACAAAATGTGGTGCAAATAAAGTAAAGTGCAAATAAATACAAATTATTGAAAGATTGCAGCTGCTGTGGCAGAAGTGCTAAAACTTCCAAAATATAAATTACAGAAAAAAGGACAGCGCTAGCAAATATTACCAAAAAATGTGTCAATATATAAATCTGTTAGTGCATGTGATAGTGAAACCGCAACACTAGACCTCAACTATGCGTATGGATAGACCCACTAATTGCATACAAATAATAAATAAATAAACTTTGTGCCAATCAAATTGTGAAATTGCATGAAATAAATAAATAGATGCAAAAGTCCAGCAAAGTGACACAAAAAAAAGAAAAGAAAATCCCTTCTCGGACTGGACTCACCCAGATAGAGTGGCTGTGAATGTTGAATCAGGCAGATAAACTATGATCAGAGTCCATGGGACATATGATGTAGAACTGGCTGGTGGTTCAAAATGACCCGGAAATCTGAGGGCTTTCTGCTGGTATCACCTCCGTGTATCTTCCAGGTTTTACCTCAAAGGAAAAGGGATACTATATAGTGAAGTACTGTTGTAGGGAGAAATGAATGCGCGCTTTGCGCTACTCACAGAATTAAAACGAAGGCAGGCTTATCAGAAGGACTTCCGCGATCGCCGCTGGATAAGCGTGCGTTCCACGGAGGCAGGATGTGACGTCAGTGATTACGTAAGGCCGGAAATGACGTTGACGCGTTTCGCCCCTCCTCCAGGGCGTCATCAAAGGACAATGTCCTTTGATGATGCCCTGGAGCAGGGGCGAAACGCGTTTTAATTCGTTTTAAATCTAAAGTGTCAGAAATATGAATGCGACTGAGCCTGTGCAAAATTATATGAATGCAACTTGAGCCTGTGCAGCAATTGCCAAAGTGTGCAAAAAAACAATTATTAAATGATCTTAAACATATAATGAATGAGTAGTAGTCCAAAATAAACGTGCTCAAATAAAAAGTCCTATGTACTCCAGATTGCTACTGCAAGACCAGCTCCCATACACAGTGCAGTTGAATTCTCTGTGCAGTGAATTTTTCAGATATAGCTGTAAGTCCTTATAGCAGTTAAAGGTGCTCCCATCCATGCAGATTTTGGTGTATCTAAGGTGTTTTCCCCAGCCTCTTACCTCCTAGGTAAGGCGTAAAACAACCTTACAATGAACAAGACACGGGTCTCCTCCTCCTCCTCCTCCTCTTCCTCTTTAATCCTCTATGGCAGCATCCTTACAAGCTCCACTCCAGGCAACCATAGGATATATGGGTAAAGAAACGAAGGCACTCCATAGTGCAGTATTTAAAGGAATTTAATGTGGTATGAAGTAAAAAACGTACAATGAGATGAACAAATAACAGCGGTATTAACGGAGTGTGCGATCCCGGCCGAGATCGCACACACAACGTCACCAAGGAGAGATGGTGGTAAGGTAAGGTGAGGTAAGAGGCTGGGGGAACACCTTAGATACACCAGAATCTGCATGGATGGGAGCACCTTTAACTGCTATAAGGACTTACAGCTATATCTGAAAAGTTCACTGCACAGACTTTTTATTTGAGCACGTTTATTTTGAACTACTACTCATTCATTATATGTTTAAGATCATTTAATAATTGCTTTTTTGCACACTTTGGCAATTGCTGCACAGGCTCAAGTCGCATTCATATAATTTTGCACAAACTCAGTCGCATTCATATTTCTGGCACTTTATATTTATTTTTCACGGAATTGCTGCTTGGCATATTTATTTGCTATTTTGCACATATTATTATTGCACTAATTATTATCTATTTATCTGCTATTGGTTGCACATATTTATTTTCGCACAAATTACTGTATATTAATTTTTTTGTGGAGCCGGATACACTTGTTTGATATCTATGCATTTATATTTATCTACATACTTGCTGCTATACGCTGATTATTTTAGACATTAATTCTTAGGCGCTTTTTTGGAGCCATCCTTGTTGGAGCCTCCCCTTGGAGTGGTATCCATTATTACCTGCAAGCGCCACATTTTTACTATTTTATCACAGGTTTATATATGTAATATTTTATTCTTGAGCTTCATTGCATGCATTGTATATTTCTAGTACGACATCTATTTAGATGGCATACTTGCTAAAATTATTATTTTTTTTTTTTTTTATAGTACCATATGGCATGTACCTCTATCCTATACCTATGGTCCTTGTGACGGAACGTCTTGTGAATCGGCCCACTTACTCAATCAAACGGAGGGTGAGTAATATATAAAGACTCTGTTTAATGTAATAAATACAATTGGTCTTCGAAGTAAGTAGTAAGGCTATTTTTTCTTTTTTGTTTCCTCTCCTACGCTTCATGGGTGTGTGAGATTGTATACCACAATGTGTGAATTGTGTGCAGGAGAACCCATTATAATGAACTTTGTTTTCTCTCTTGTGTCCTCCATGTTCATTAGCTGTCAAGGGCAGATCAGCTTTCAGCTTGGTATCTGTGGGAAAATCCTGTGCTGGATTTTTTTTTATTTTACTTTTTAGCATTGCATATGGCTTTAATTTTAAGAAGTGCATCTCTTGGCATTCATAGACATTAGATTGTTGTCTGAAACCTGCGACTTAGGTGGAATCCATACATATCTGCACTGCCTAAGTTTACACCCCCCCCCCCCCCCCCCCCGCCATTGCAAGTGTAAACAGACCCCTATGCTGTCTCCGTTTGTGTTCACTGTAAAGCAGGACATACACCTTTGTGTGTGTTTTTTTTTTTTTTTAGCATTCAACCAGAAGGTTGAATGGGAAAGAGAGTGCAGATTCCCACATACACACAGGCGACATGGATGCAGGGATCTTCCTCCATTGCGCTATTGCATTCTGACAGTGGGGACCAATCCCCCAGAATATACAGACATGTTCACAAAGCATAAACACAAAGTTGAAACTCTCTAATTTAGCCATGTGACTGAAATTTGCAATTCTCACTTGGCTGAAAATAACTCACTTTTTTGAATAGAATCGTCCTTATCCTTGACTTTCTGAAATGAGCCTGTGGTCTGTTGATAGAGTTATAGACAGGGTAGAAAGCTTGTCAGCTGATGTATGTTCTTTCACATGGTAAGCGCTAAATCCATCTGACCCTCCCTCCTCTGCACATAGTTCTGTTTAACATGTGATGTGTATATCTTAAAAAATAAACCTATTATTTACCTCTTAAACATCTGTGTGGTGTTCCTATTTTTAGGTGTTAACATCCTACCTTTAAATGATTGTGCTGTATATTTTTAATTAATAGTATTAGTTATGTTGCCCTTGGTAACTAGCGTGTTCTGATTTTTGAACTGCAGAAACATGGAATTTGGTCATTGTGGACCACAAACTATTTGGAAGATTTGTATTTATGTAGTTTCCATATTTTTTTGCTTTGTTTCAGTAGGGTGGAGAGGGATTAGAATCCCTCTGTTTTCATTGTTGTCTGGGTCCCCATTAGGGAGATTCACCCTCTCCATTTTGTCCTGTTTATCATTATCATTTTGAGTTGTCCCCATAAAAGTAATAGAGGGGGGAAATCTTCCAATGGGAGGATTTCCTCTCACTTCCTTTTTGGCTGTGGACAGGAATTGAAGGGAAATCTCCACAATGGGACGCAGATGGTGAAAAAATATGACCGGGGTTATAACCCTCCCTTACTCTATCCAAAACAACCAGGGTAAGGGCAAGTGTACTTTTGCCTACAGGATTTAGTGCTAAACTGTGTCTCTCTTCCCATCAGGGGTATTGCTAGAGCCCATAGCAGCAAAGTAAAGAAAGCCATATGCTTGGGCGGGCATATGCATGTATGTATATAATGTGCATGTGTACCATATGGCATGTACCTCTATCCTATACCTATCGGGTCCCCAGAGAGTCCCTTCCTCACATCGGGGTCCCCAGAGAGTCCCTTCCTCACATCGGGGTCCCCAGAGAGCCCCTACCTTACATCCCGACAGATTGGTATAGAAGTGGACAGGACAATGATTAAATTGTCGAAACTGCTGAATATAGATAAGAACTTGTGCCTGATAACATTAACTAGTCAAATTCTTCCCTGGGCAACCAGCTGAGCAGATGGAGCCCAAAGCCAACCCTAGGTAAGAGACTCAGAGCTATGGGCCCCAGATTCGGGGCTATAGCTCCAGTAGCTACCCCCTAGCGATTCCGCTGCTTCCCATGCCAGAAATTTAGGAAACGTGGAAACTAAACAGTACTGTATATGACTATGCATTTTTTTTTAGGGCTACATATACATATTACTTATTGCTATCTAAAGATTTGCTCAAGAACTGTTCTTGTAGAAAGATTTCTACTTTATAAATATTCTTAGTTAGTCTTTTATATGTACTGCATGCATTTTCTACCAATAGTTTTTATTTATTTATTTAATTTCAGCAAATAAATAGTAAGTGTGTATTTAAATTGTGCAGCAATATGTCCTTCATATATTTGTTGTCTAAAAAGAGTTGTGTTAACATTTCACATGAAAAAATCCAGATGTAAAGAGACCACAAGGAGCTAAAACATTGTGGACTTCTCAGTGATTGACCTCTCCTCTGAACTGAAACCTTAGTTTTGGATCGACCTGACCCATTATCCTAAAATAAAGCCTAGTACGCAGAAAATTGACCGAAAAATGGCACTTTCGAATCTGATTGTTCGTACATAGCTTTCATGAGCTGAGCACGACAGTTCATGTGAAATTATCCAAAGGGACAAACGCGAAAATGTTTTGCGTATGATACCAGAATGAACGATTTTTGTTTAATCAGTACAGTATCCGTGGAGACCCAAGACCATGCATGCTCGGAAATTTAAATAATACAATCCAGTACATCACTTTCAAAGTTGTATTCTGTTGACGAGAATTTACGTTACCTCTTAATTTTCGATATGAGACCAGCTTCCAAAAAAAAAAAAGTTCAATCATTCGGCCGATATCTTGTGTATGAGGTTTATTGATGTTTGAGTAACTTAGGATTCCATCTTATGATCTCTGCAGATAAAATTGTTCTCCAAAGTGAGCCATCCTGGTTAAAGTTTAACGTGAAGATGACTGGATACTACATAGTGGATTATGGCCCAGAAGGCTGGACAGCTCTCATTGATCTACTCCAAAATAATCACACTCTTCTAACTGCGAGTGATCGAGCCAACTTGATCCATGACATATTTGCCCTGTCTAGGTAATAACTGATTTTCAGTTCTCTTATGTATGCTGTTTTATTTTATTAACCACTTCAATACCCGCCCATTGTCATATGACGCCCACAAGGTGGATCTACCATCCTGGGTGGGCGTCATATGACGTCCTCGGGTTCCCGGCCGCCTGGGGGGCGCGCGCGCGCCGCCGGCGGCGCGCGCGCGCGCCCGCGGCATCGCTCGGGACCCGGTGCGAGTGCCCGGCGGCCGCGATGTCCGCCGGGCACCCGCGATTGCCCGTTAAAACAACGGGACCGGGCGGGACCGTGGAGCTGTGTGTGTAAACACACAGCTCCACGTCCGGTCAGCGGGGAGGAGACCGATCATGTGATCCCAGTACAGAGGATCACATGATCGGTCTCCTCCCCTTAAGTCCCCTCCCCCTACAGTTAGAATCACTTCTATTAGGGAACATATTAACCCCTCCAGCGCCCTCTAGTGTTAACCCCTTCCCTGACAGTCACATTTACACAGTAATCATTGCAATTTTATAGCAACGATCGCTGTGTAAATGTGAATGGTTCCAAAAATGTGTCAAAAGTGTCCGAAGTGTCCGCCGCAATGTCGCAGTCACGAAAAAAAAAAAATCGCAAATCGCCGCCATTACTAGTAAAAAAAAAAAAAAAAAAAATTCAATAAATCTATCCCCTATTTTGTAGACGCTATAACTTTTGCGCAAACCGATCAATATACGCTTATTGCGATTTTTTTTACCAAAAATATGTAGAAGAATACGTATCGGCCTAAACTGAGGAAAAAAATTGTTTTTTTTAAAAAAAATGGGATATTTATTATAGCAAAAAGTAAAAAATATTGTGTTTTTTTTCAAAATTGTCGCTCTTCTTTTGTTTATAGCGCAAAAAATAAAAACCGCAGGGGCGATCAATACCACCAAAAGAAAGCTCTATTTGTGGGAAAAAAAGGACGTCAATTTTGTTTGGGTGTAACGTCGCACGACCGCGCAATTGTTAGTTAAAGCGACGCAGTGCCGAATCGCAAAAAGTGCTCTGGTAAGGAAGGGTGTTTTAAAGCCCTGTATTGAAGCGGTTAATCTAGCTAATGAAATGCATACAGCATTCATAAAATAAATGTGCGCTTTTCACTTTAACTCTGTGATAAGGAATGATTTATTGCTTGTCTGTATGTATTTTTTGCTGTCTGCCAGCAAAATGTTTCATTGCTTATTGGAATGTTGTTTGTATTTCATACTGGACAGGAAATATTAACTGACCTCAAACTTGCTCTGGACGTTTTAGCTTATGGCTGATTTATTGACATTGCTAAGTGAACAAATCTCTGCATCTTGTGGTTTTTACTGTGTACACATCTCTACTAGCCCAGATCCCAATACACTTCACTTAAAATTAGAAGATTAATAGTCTGCTGCACTAATAACCTGCAAATATATTCATCCTGTAATTCCCAAGCCCAAGTAATTCAGACAGGGCGTATAATAAAAAAAAAATGCGTAGGTAGAGGTTCCCTTTAGTAAAGACTGCATACCAAAATGACACAGAAATACAAGTGGTTTAAACAATATGCAAAACTTCCAGTAAAAGTGTACCTTGGCCCTGGCAGTTCCCAAGCATACTTTATTGCTTTATGTGGTTGGAAGCCTCATTGACCAGTGTGAAGACGTAAAGTGAACCTGCGACCAGGCTATCGGCGGTCTGGGCTCCTTCCTCTGCTGATTGCCCCTTATAGCAATCTGCTTGCCATTGGACACTCATGTGTGTGTGTGCCTTCTCCCAAGTCATTGACACACAGAGCAGTGCTCAGCCCCAACAGCAGCAGGAGCTGACCCAGTGAGGAGGGAGAGAGAGACGAGAAATCAGCTGCTCTTGTGCACATCACTGGATCAAGATCGGGCTCAGATAAGTACACAGGTTTTTTTTACCTTCATGCATACTGTAGAATGCATGAAGGTAAAGAAAATCATCAGCCTTTAGAACCACTTTAGAACTGACATTACGGTAAAATCTTTATTTTTTTTTTAAAAATTTTTAGTCACCTGATGGTGATTGGACTCTGGCAAACTAAAGTGTTAAGACAGCCGGCTTATAACCGCTCCTTCCAGCAAGCCTCACTTTTTTGCAACTGTCCTTACACATTTTCTCTCTTCTGAGAGAAATGAATGTCTTCTTTATCTGTAGAAATTTCTCCATCAAGATTCTGGCTGCACTGCAGCCACCTTCATGTGATTGGACAATGGCAAAACAGTTAAGACAACCACCATATACTCCCTCCCACTCTCAGCAAGCCTCAGCTTTTTTAGCAAGCAATTGTCGTGAACCACTGAAACAGAGGAAAATTACCTTTGTACTGTACTCCAAGAAAAGAATTGTACACGCAAGTCAAAAATACTATGTTCTTAATCGTGCAGGGCACAGGGTTTAGGCTAACAGGGACCCCCGAAAGTCTTCGGGTACTCAGGAGATCATCATAGATTGAGCTGCAAAAGCAATAAACAAGGGCAGTGGCAGAATGTACAGGCATGCGCCCATGGGCATGGAAAAAATGGCTCCAAATATAAATGAATGGCTAACTCCCTCTACGTGACATACTGAATAGAGTGGCGCAGCAGTTGTCTCATGGTTACGATACACTAATTAAGCTGTAGCAGCCCACTCTTTGGCCTGTGGCACAAACAAAAGGAACACAGCATGTGCTTCCAACAGCCCAGACAGATGTAGAGGGTCACTGCCCATACTCCCATGTGAACCATGAGGAGTATCGAAGCTACAGCACCCCGGCACCCTAGTTTAAAAGGCAAATTTCTGACTTTCTTGCACATATCTGGGAACAGTTCCACCCAGTCTTCACACTCCTAGGATTTGTACCCCTAGGAAGTCCTTATTGACAGGGCTCCACCAGCTGATGGCCCATGGCCTTGAACTTGTATAGCAACCTTCCACTGACTAAAGGTGTTTCACCACGTCCCAAGGTGAGGGCCTAACACAGGATCCAGTGCCTGAAAGGAAGACAGCCATGCTGGCTAAAATAAAGCCAGAATCATGATAGAAGGATCTACAGTCACCAGTAAAGAGGCTATTTTTAGAGAGATTTTTTTTTTTTTTTTAGAGAGATGATGTTGAACACCTAAGGAAGCTAGCAAAAAAATGAGTCTGATGCCGCGTACACACGATCGGAATTCCGGCCAGGAAAAGACTGATGAGCGCTTTTTATCGGAAAATGCGACCGTGTGTAGGCTCCATCTGAATTTTGCTGGCCGAATTTCCGACAGCAAAAAATTGAGAGCATGTTCTCAATTTTTCAGACGGAAAAGGTTTCTATCGGAAATTCCGATCGTCTGTAGCAATTCTGACGCGCAAAATTCCTACGCATGCTCGGAAACAATTCGTTGCATGCTCGGAAGCATTAATCTCGTTGTA
>CM053026.1:145086218-145391218 GCA_028564925.1 Lithobates sylvaticus
TTGTCCATCCCATTAATTTGTTCAGCTCTTTTTGCAAGGTTTCCACATCCTGCAGAGAAGTTATTGCCCTGCTTAGCTTAGTATCGTCTGCAAATACAGAGATTTAACTTTTTACCCCATCCTCCAGGTAATTTATGAACATATTAAATAGGATTGGTCCCAGCACAGAACCCTGGGGGACCCCACTACCCACTCCTGACCATTCTGAGTACTCCCCATTTATCACCACCCTCTTAACTCACCCTTGTAGCCAGTTTTCAATCCATGTACTCACCCTATGGTCTATGCCAATGGACCTTATTTTGTAAAGTTAACGTTTATGGGGAACTGTGTCAAATGCTTTTGCAAAATCCAGATACACCACGTCTAAGGGCCTCCCTTTATCTAGATGGCAACTCACCTCCTCATAGCAGGTTAATAGATTGGTTTGGCAAGTGCGATTCTTCACGAATCCATGCTGATTACTGCTAATGATACCGTTCTCATTTTTAAAATCATGTATATAGTCCCTTATCACCCCCTCCAAGAGCTTGCATACTATTGATGTTAGGCTAACTGGTCTGTAATTCCCAGGGATGTATTTTGGGCCCTTTTTTAAATATTGGTGCTACATTGGCTTTTCTCCAATCCGCTGGTACCATTCCAGTCAGTAGACTGTCAGTAAAAATTAGGAACAATGGTCTGGCAATTACTTGACTGAGTTCCCTAAGTACCCTCGGGTGCAAGCCATCTGGTCCCGGTGATTTATTAATGTTAAGTTTCCCAAGTCTAATTTTAATTCTGTCCTCTGTTAACCATGGAGGTGCTTCCTGTGATGTGTCATGAGGATAAACACTGCGGTTTTGGTTAAGCCATCCAGGACTTTTGTTCGCTCTTTTAAAATTATTACCCAATGGGATGCATTGGCTAATGCCTTTATTTAATATGCTCTTAAAGCACCTCTCCTCCGAGTTCTTTGTTCCTAAAATGTTATCCCAATTTATGCCTTCTAGCAAGGTTCGTAGTTTAGGGAAGTTGGCTTTTTTGAAATTCAGTGTCTTTGTATTTCCCCTTAGGTTTCCTATTTGTGTGATTTATACTGAAGCCAATTGACCTGTGATCGCTGTTTTCTAAATTGCCCCATATTTTCGCATAAAACTCCAAAACAGAAATTGTAACATACTGCGGCTTACTAGTCTTTACATGTAGTGGCTGCATTGGTAACATTTTTCAAGCTAAGAAAATTTTCACGTACAGAAAATACCTGCTGGTCTTGTCAGAAAGGCAGTGTCTTTGTCACTTCCTGTGAGCTGAAAAGAAAGCGCAACGATCCTAATATTAATCCACCAGGTAATTGAGATGAACAAAGGCAGACATGTTTGAAGTTAAGGTTGTCTGACAATTGAGACAGTGATCAAATTGGTGTAGCCACAAAAGGACACTAAATACGTTATTCACAGAATGGCCAGGTGAAAAGTAAAGAATAAAAGCCTGAAAAGGGACCGGTAAGCTACTATATTGTACACTTTTGATTTTTAGGTTCAGATATGCTTTACACTGTTGAGGATTCCAAATGAGAGCTTTTACCCCAGAGATCCTCATTATATCAACTTTGCAGCAGTGACATATTGTGTTCTGTTGCCAAATAGTGTGGCTAACCCCTTTCCATGGACTGGGTGAGAATTCAATACCATGGTGCTGGGGGGGGGGGGGCATAAAGCTGGTGCTTTGGGGTCCCCATTCACATACGTGGGCCAGGATCTGGAGGTCCCCTTGTTAAAGGGGGCTTCCAAATTTCTACAAGCTCCCTCAACCGCAGACCCCCACAACCACCGGGCAAGGGTTTTGGGGATGAGGCCCTTGTCCCCATCAACATGTCCCCATCAGATAATAGATGTGGTCTGTTAAAACTGCATAGACTACAAGCCACCAACTAGTGCAAAAGCTGACATACAGATAGCTACTGGCGAATTTAACTGATTAATTTTAACAGAAATCGGATTTAATCTGGAGCATCTCATTGTAAGTTATAGCAGAATTCTCCATGGTATTTTACAAAAATGCATACTTCTCTTTTAAAGTGGTAATTTAAGTCCACTATTCTGCTGGGCTTTTGAGCCATCAAAAATAAATAAGATCCTCCGAAATACTAACCTGTCCCCTAAACTGGGGTTCCTCTGGGTTTGACGAATTACTGCTATGCTAATGCTTAAGCTTATTTGCTGCAGCAGAGGGCAGGCAGAGGCAATGATTGGCTGCTTCTGCCTGCACAGCCATTTCATTTATCTGTCTCATCCCGAACTTTAGCACAGAGAAGTGTCATTCAGGCAGTTGCATTTGAAAGACACAATTAAAAATTTACAAGCCTAAAATCATTTTTCCTCAGTAGAGTTTCATCTTAGGGATTACTGCATATTTGTACCTTTTTCTTCTTGTGTTTGGAATTGTATATTGTATACTACTTTGCATCTGTACATGGGCATCTGCCATAGTGTAGTGTTTAGTGCGTGTTCAAGCTGTGCTGTTTAATACCTTTTGAATCATTTGTGTCATCAAGAAGATGGTGTGAACCCATAACCGAAACAGTGAGTAATAAATTTGACCTACATTTGCATGTGCAGATGAGGCAGAGGCAATGAAGAGGGCCTCTATTGCTCACAGCCTTAAAACAAATGATATAATGAATTAGTCCTTTGCGAGTTGTTGGTAACATCAAGTGTGTTCTTTGATAGAAGTGCATTATACATTTTTCAGTCGTTAGTTTTGTACGGAATAGGTTGAAGCAGTTTTCTTTTATAACTATTCTTTATTTTTTTTGTGTGAGTACAGAGCTTTTGGAATGTGTAAAGTTAGAATATCTCCTGTAACATCCCAAAGTGAGTGAGTGAGGTTTGAATGATCTGTAGATGCTTGGATCTTTATGGTATCCCTAAAGCAGAGTTCTGAGCTAAAAATGTTATTGCTCTAAAGGGTCCCCCAGTATGCATTAAAAAAGAGCAGCTCAGGCTGCAGTGCTCACCTCAATCTGGAGTTGTCCCCAACAGTACCTCTTCTTTGCGACAGAATGTCCTCAGACTTCCAGGCTGAATGATTCCTAGAGTTTCTCAGCCAGGACAATTGAGCACATACTGTGAGTACAGTGCGTACAGTGCATTGATGCAGAGAGCGGTGCTGACGTCCTCCTGTCATGGCTGCTTTCTGCAACAGTTGTAACCATTGCACAAAGCCTGGAATTGGGCTTAAGGCCCCTTTCACACCTAAGCGTTTTTCAGGCGCTACAGCGCTAAGAATAGCGCCTGTAATGCGCCTGAAAAAAGCGGATCCTTTAACTCCAGTGTGAAAGCCGGAGGGCTTTCACACTGGAGCGGTGCACTAGCAGGATGGTAAAAAAAAGTCCTGCTAGCAGCATATTTGGAGCGGTGAAGCGGCGGTGTATTCACCGCTCCTATACCGCTCCTACCCATTGAAATCAATGGGACACCGCGGGGATACCGCAGTAATACCGCCGGCAAAGCCCCGCTGCAGCAGCGCTTTGCGGGGGGTTTTAACCCTTTTTCGTCCGCTAGCGGCCAAATACCGCTGCTAAGACGACGGTAAAGCAGCGCTAAATATAGCGCTGCTTTACCGCCACCGCCCGCACCGTCCCAGTGTGAAACCGGCCTTAGTGGGACTCCTCTTCTGAGTTTAAAAAAAAATTAAAAAAACAGGAAAACCTGCAAAAGAAGAAGCTTTATACTCACCTGTCCTGCCACCTGCTGCTCTGATCGTTGCTCTTTTAAAAACCAAGAGCTATGGCTGTTTGAAAAATCGTCATATTTGATGCTTTCACACCGTGGGTTATGGTTTCTTCTTCTGACCTTCTACATCACTACTTTGTCCTATATTGACGTAGGGGCCAGAGAGAGGAACCACAGAACAGCATGGTGTGGACCAAGCATCCAACACTCCAGCAAGTGTGTTGAATTGACTGCTATTTTTTAAAGGAGAAGTCCAGCCTGAGCTTGTTTGGCTGGGCGTCTCCTAAGGGTCCCAGGAGTGCAATTCTTTTTGCACTCCTGTGACCCGTTTTCAGCAAAGAGCGGTCTGAAGCCTGCTCTCTGCTGATGTCACTGGAATCATTCCAGGCACCGCATCATCAGGACAATGAAGTCTGGATTCGCCAGGTGCTTGGACTGATGCCTGTCTCAGCCTCTCAGCGAGCCGCAGAGAGAGTGAGATGGCCGATCCCCCGCCCGTCCACAGCTCAGCACTCCAGTGAGCGTGGAGGAGCAGAGTGGAGAGCTGCTGATTGACAGTCGGCAGCTCTCTTCTTGGGGATCTGTGAGAACCGAGCCATCAGCGATGTTCGATGGCTCGATTCTCAGTGTAGAGACGCAGGGAGACCGATGCAGCATCGGTCCCATGCTGCATTCACCTAGGTATGTATAACAAGGGGGGGAAAAAAACCTTACTTCTCTTTTAAGAGATCAAGAGGTGAGATGCAATTGCAGGAGATGCAAAGGGGACAGGTGGCAGAACAGATGAGCTTTAATCCAATTCTTTTGCAGGTCCTGGTTTTTGTCTTTTTTTTTTTTAACTGAGTGACAGAGTCACTTTAATAGTACAAATGTTCCAGGAGAAATGTGTATCAGGTCTCACAGATTTCATTTGTAAACCATGCTGTTATTGGTACTGCCTTTGGTACAGTTACATCTGTATCAGGGTTATCAAAGATTTAGTTTTACATCCAAATATCAACTAGCAAGGTTTAGTCCCTGAAAAAGGTATTCAGAATTTAAGGACAATTTAACATTAATAGTAGAACTAGGATTCCCTCCCCTCACTTCTTGGTTGGGAATGATACTACCTTCAGAGGTAAGTTCTACTACCGTAGTCTTAGAATCATATAATGGGTATCTGATTAGGCAGGTTTATATTATGATCTAGCACAGCTTAAGAACACTTCTCTTTTTCATTCTAATCCTCTTGTCCTTGCAGTCTAGTTTGGGTTACGGCATATCCTGATCCCTGCCTACCCTTTTATGTGGGTGTTGTTTATCACCGTACATTTAACTAACTAGGAAATTTCAGATTAAGTACAGTTTTTTGTTTTTGCAACCCCAAGTGAATAATTCCCTTCAAAACATTGGAATTGTTACTTTGTTTGGAATCTTACATCTATGGCTATCTCCTTGTCTGATCGGGTAACCTTTTTCCTAACATGCTCCTTCCTTACCCTGAATCCAAAGGTTAGACATCTTAGGCTTGGGTCTTCTGTGGTTGCCTGACTGTTTTTTCTTTTGGTAATGCCAACTCTATAAAATTTATTTTACTTGAAGTCGAGAGTTAAAATAGCTAAACATAGGCCTTCTGCTGTTGACTGTCTGGTCTTCTTTCTGACTGTGGCATGCCTATTTAACTTTCCCTTAGGAGTGTTTTCCTGGGACTTGGCTTAGTAAAATAGCATTTAATTGGCCACATATTGGGTCTTGGTATATTTCCTACTGTTTGATTTGTGTGTTTTTTTTTTTTTTCCCCCTATTTTTTGAGGGACGGTTATTTGTTCCTCCAGTCTTCGCTGTCTGAGACCCATTACTCTTTCAAGAGGCAGCTTCTTCTGAGTGGTAATTGATGTCCTGCTATGGAGCATCAGCTTGGTCATCAGTGCCCTCCCCTTGGTCATGGCATTTTCTCTATTTTGCTTTACCTGTTCTTCATCTAGGATTCAGCCATTGATTCCGACTATTCCAGAATTCCTGAAGTCCTGTGCTCCTCAATGAATGATCAATTAAATAAAATAAGGCCATCATTTTTTTTAAGAGTCTATTGAGGGACCTAGGTCCCACCCTTCTGTATTATTGGCCCTAACTACTTTTTGCCCACAAAACGGAGGCATGACGGTTAGATCTGAGGTTTTACAAGGGCCTCTTTACCATTTTGTTTGCCAGTGTCCCAACTTCCTGTAAGCAGCGGTATAATAGAGCTTACTTTTGTTGGTATTTGGTCACCTCTGCGGTTTTTATATTTTGCGCTATAAACAAAAGAATAGCGACAATTTTGAAAAAAAGAAAAGTTTTACTTCCTGCTTTAATACATATCCAAAAAAATAAATCTAATTTCTTCATCGGTTTAGGCCAATATGTATTCTGCAACATATTTTTGGTCAAAAAAAAATCCCAATAAGCGTATATTGATTGGTCTGCAAAAAAGTTCTACCGTCTACAAAATAGGGAATAGATTTAGGGACTTAAAATGTTTTTATTTTTATTGTTTTTACTGGTAATGGCGGCAATCTGAGATTTTTAGTGAGACTGCGACATTGCGGCAGACAAATCTGACCCTAAGTGACACTTTTTGGGGATCAGTGACACCAATACAGTGATCAGTGCTAAAAAAAAATCACTGATTAATGTATAACTTACACTGGCAGTGTAGGGGTTAACACTAGGGGGGCGATCAAGGGGTTAACTGTGTTCCCTGGGTGTGTTCTGAGTGGGGGCTGGGCTTACTGGGACAACACAGAGATCGCTGTTCCTGATCACCAGGAACAGCAGATCTCCATATTGTCACCTGTCTCTCTGTACCGTGATCGCGGGTGGCTGGCATACATTGAGTCCGTGGGACCCGCGTGCACGCCTTCCCAGCGTGTAGTGGGCGTGCCCGCCCACACTATCACATGCACAAACGGACGTACAGGTACGTCGGTTTCCGCAGCTGAGCCGCCTTGCCGTAGTGTATATGCCGAAGGCGGTTGGCAAGTGGTTAAACAGCGTTTTAAAAAATGATACTTTATTTAGTCGGGTATCTATGAAATAATGCATGTGATTCATTTGGACTGTATATCTTGCCAGCAGGAAAGTCTTTTTTTTTTTTTTTTTTTGCATTTTTTAATTTCCCTAACTACCTGTTGTAAAAAGCTTGGTATTTAGAGAGTTTAATACAGAGGTCTAAAACTGGTGGCCCTCCAGCTGTTGCAGAACTACAAGTCCCACGAGACATTGCAAGGCTGACCGTTATATGCATGACTCCCACAGGCAGAGGAATGTTGGAACTTGTAGTTCCGAAACAGCTGGAGGGCCGCCAGTTTGAGACTCACATGATTGGAACATATTTAAAGTGTATCAATAGCCTGTGAATAATGTGCCATTTTTGGGGCTAAACCAATGTTTCAGAATAATAAAGAAAAGTTGGTTCATTCTTCAATATTGCTGACCCTGCAAGGTGCCCATCTAACTGTATTACAAATAGTCTTTTAAAGGCAAAATAATACTTTCCAGAAATTATTTTAATGACATAGCATTTTTTGCAGCACACACACATACATATACATATACATATATATATATATATATATATATATATATATATATATATATATATATATATATATAGAGAGAGAGAGTCGTGTAATATCCAAATATAGATGTTTTCCACAGCTGCACTTATTGGCTGCCTTCAGACCTCCATAAAATTTGACTTGTTTCCGCTTTTCTACATGAGTTAGAAACCCAGTTAATTTCACAGTGTGTTCTTTATTGACTGTGCTGTTTGACTTATTTTTTTTTCACTGCCATATGTTAGTGATTCATAGTGTAAAGATTTTCCATGTCAGTCTTGCATAGTCAGAACTGGCTGCTCCTTGCTTTTCACTTGCTGTGGTTTTGAGAAATTATAAATAGCAGCCATGAAACAGGACAGTACGGCATGATGTGGAAGAACAGGAAATATCTTGTTTGATGGTTCCCTACTCATATTATAAATATAGTTTAAAAGTTAATGGTTTAGCAGCTATATACAAGATGGTTTTATTCCAGTAGATAATTATGTAACATATACTGATGCTCTTGAATCCATCAACCATTCCTTGTTGCTTTGAGCTGCCACTGAAAAACACAAAATGGGCATTTTATAGCCAGAAATCTTAGCCTAGTATGATATTGGTGGTAAGATATACCACATTTTGAAGGTTTGTGAAAGGTTATGTACAACTCGTACAATTTTTAGGGGTCAGTCAGAAATATCAGTTGTGTGTGGAGTCTATTTGGCTGAGTCACCCACTTGCTTCTTGTATCTTTGGTGCTTCTGGCAGTGATATCCTCACACAGGGATTCCCGGGTCTTTACACTGAATGTCTTAGTCATAAATGTAGAACATTTCAATCTCTTTAATAGAGAGATGTCCTTCACCTGCTTACTCTGAATGGAACTGCAAATGGCTAAGAAAAGGCCCACAAGAGTCAATACCATCACAATGTGGCCACACATATGGAAAATAATAATATAATTGGTCTGTTCAAGTTTACTACTCACAGAATATTTACTGTATTTATCGGCGTATAACACGCACTTTTTCCCCCTTAAAATTGGGGGAAAGTCGTGGGTGCGTGTTATACGCCGATACCCCCCAAAAAAAATGACAAAAATCGGTTGCGGCGACGAAAAATGGCGACCGCGGCCGAAAAAGGCCGGAAAAAGCCGAAGCGCGGCCGAAAAAGACCGAAGCCGGCTGTTCAGCTCCGCTCGTAGTCCCGCCTCCCTGCGCTCGCTCCCGAAACAGCAGGGAGGCGGGACTCCGAGCGGAGCTGAACAGTCGGCTCGGTCTTTTTCGGCCGCACTTCGGCCTTTTTCGGCCGCGGTTCGGTCTTTTTCGGCCGCGCATGCGTGGTTTGTCTCGCGGCGGGAAATTTAAACGCTGGCAAACTGCAAATGACACTAGCAAGCTGCAAATGACACTGGGCAAGCTACAAATGACGCTGGGCAGGTTGCAAATGACGCTGGGCAGGTTGCAAATGACGCTGGACAGGTTGCAAATGACGCTGGGCAGGTTGCAAATGACGCTGGGCAGGTTGCAAATGACGCTGGGCAGGTTGCAAATGACGCTGGGAAAGGCTGCAAATGACGCTGGGCAAGCTGCAAATGACGCTGGGCAAGCTGCAAATGACGCTTAAATGTAAGTTTTTTTTTTTTCCCTAAACCTCTCTCCTAAAACTTTTTTTCCTTAAAATTCCCTCCTAAACTTGGGGTGCGTGTTATACGCCGGTGCGTGTTATACGCCGATAAATACGGTACTGATGGAGTCTGATACATTACCATATAGAAGAAATCATAAAATGTATCATGCATTGGCTCCTTTATCATGGTGCATGTAATACAAATCTATATTGGTCATAGCTACTATTTAGGGAACAACTATCAGTTTTCTAGCACATGGTTGAAAAAATAAAGAAGTACATTGTTGCCTTCATTTTAGAAATGTTGAAAGAAATCCATTTATGTTTCGTGGACCACATGGTTACAGTTTCCAAGCTTGTAGAGCAAAGTTAATTCCCAAGCCACGTAAGTATATCCCACATCTAGTTTTGAGCGTAAACTAGTGTTTTTGCAGCTTCATTGGTAAGACTTTTTTGCTGGAATTCGATATGTTCATAGATTGTCTTTATGGCTTTAGCCTTGTTACGATATCTTAAAAAAAAAAAAAAAATGAAAGAGAGCGAGCAATCATTTTTCTAGGTCTAGGCAATAATTGAAGCACAGAGGACAGTTTCCCGAACTACAGCAATGAGTTTCTGGTGGGAGTTTTGAAAACCAAAGAATAGTCATTTAGAACAAGCATAGAGTTGTTCCTTAAAGAAGTAGACGTGTAGCCATAATTTCCAATTTGCATGTAGTTTGTAATATTTTTATACTATTGGAGGAACAAATCATACAATACATGTTTTATGATATATTCTGATGTTATTGCTTTGAAGAGATCAGATTCTACTTTTTTTGCTTCTTCTGACATTCCCCAGTATATATATCAGTTTCTAGCTTTCCAAACCAGCAGTCTTTTATGATGGTATGAGTAACCCCTCTCAAAGTTCCATAAGCAATCCTCTCTAGTATTTGAAGTCAATATGCAAACATACTATTTAGAAACAATTCAAAGAGCGCTAACAGATCTGTGTTTGAGCACAGGATCACTTGGCTTTCAATGTTATTTACTTTTTTCACTCAAAGGAACACATTCACTTATCCTTCATTTATTTTTTTCTACAACCTTTTATTGTATAATTTTTACCTAGATATTGCCTTACAAGATGTTTGGGCAGATAAACAGCTGAGCCTTACGTAAAGCAGTCATACACTTTACTCCAAAGCTTCTGGTTTGGATATGGCTTGCACGTATTGTGCAGAAATGAATTACATCATTGTTGGCCAGTTAAACTTCCAGGGTCTTCGTGGCCTACTGCCTGGCCATGTTGCTCTTGCAGAGCAGTGCTGCATTCATTATAACAAACCTAGGAAAGGTCGGGCCACATATTAAAAAGTATTTTTGCTTTGGTCTAAATGAAATACTGGTTATGAATATTTAATATTAACCACATGCAGCAAACAGGGGGAGTCTTATGACTTAAGTTTTCTGCAGTAATGTATTTCTGTGCTGTAAAGAGAGTACAATTTGACATACTGTTCAGCTAAATTCAGGACACACATCCTAGTAAGTAAGAGGAAGGACTAACCCCCCTTCCACCCTTTCCTTAGGCTTGTATATAATTTATTACATCAATAGAGATACAGTCCAAAGATGAGGAGATACTATTGGGCGGTCTTCAAAAAAATACCCATAATGGTCTGCCAACAAAATGCCCTGGATGCACCCTGCTTCAGATATTTATTTCTAAGCTGTAGTTTTATGTTTTATACAAGTAATAGAATAAGTACTTACTAGATCATCACCACCCCTCACCCTAAGTATGCAATTTTTACTAACCACTTTCTTTGTAAAGGTAACTTTAGGCCACGTTTTCAGATCTGTAATACCATGTTTTTATCTTGTTATAGTTACCTGAGCACATCGTTAAAACATATTCATATACTGACATATAGTATTCGTCTCTAACAGATGTTTGTACGGACATTTTTGTACTTGATTCAGGCTTGAGCATTTGTTTGTTTTTTAGCCAATGGAAAGCTTGTTACTAGGCAAGCAGGGGTGTGGTGCTTCTCTGCGCTTTTCATTCTCTCCTGTTGAAATCCATTGGGGCCAACATGTGCAACTCTGCCCCCCAAAAATAGTTCATGTACAGTACTTTTGCAACTTACACTATGCCCAGGAGTGAATCGTCACTATTGAATAAAAAGGAAATCCTAGTGTCACGCATTGAAATGCTTCTAGGGAAGCTCCAGATTTCTCAGATGTGAACAAGGCCTATAGGTTATAGAAAAGCCAAACAAACAATATACAAACCGGGAAACGGAGAGTCAGGACTCTGAGCCAGTCAAGGCTCTTTACGTGGCCTAGTGCTTGCCAACCTCACACAAAACATGTATAGCAAAATCAAAAAACAAGGCTGCATTCCACAGAAATCCCACTGGTAAGTTTATTGTATGTAGCTTATATTTTTTCCTTTTTGGTTATCCAATAAATAAATATAATTCGCTTAAAGTGATTGTAAACCCTCACTTTTTTTTTTTAAATAAAAAATAACAAACAAGTTATACTTACCTGCTCTGTGCAATGGTTTTGCACAGATCAGCCCGACCCTCTTCTGGGGTTCCCCGCTGGTTCTCCAAGACCCTCCTCTTCATCGGGTGGCCCCGCTTTCCATGGGGGCACCCATGCAGGCTCGTTCCCGAGTCCCGCTGCTGCATCCATTGACACAGACCGTGGGTCTCTTGTCACAGCTTTTGATTGACAGCAGTGGGAGCTAATGGCTCCCACTGCTATCAATCTGTCCAATGAGGAGAGCGACAGAGGCTTGAGCCACTGCGCTCATGCATATCGCTGGATCGGATCGGGTTTAGGTAAGAAAAAGTGTGGGGGGGGGGGGTCTGGGGCGCAGCTGCAGCACAGAAGGTTTTTTACCTTATTGCATAGAATACATTAAGATGAAAAACCTTAATGCCGCGTACACACGACCGTTTTTTCCAAAGGAGTTCTGCTGAAAGTGTCTTGCCTACACACGATCACACCAAAGTCCGACCGTCTAGAATGCGGTGACGTACAACACGTACGACGGGACTAGAAAAATGAAGTTCAATAGCCATTAGCTGCCGTCCCGTACTTGCTTCTGAGCATGCGTCGTTTTTGGTCTGTCGGAACAGCATACAGACGAGTGGTTTTCCCGATAGGTATTTATTCCGTCGGAAATATTTAGAACATGTATTTCTAGGTCCGTCAGAATTTTTTGAAAAAAAAAAAAAGTCCGATAAGGCACACACACGATCGTAATATCCGATGAAAAGATTCCGTCTGACTTTTTCTGCCGGAAAGTCCGACCGTGTGTACACGGCATTAGGCTTTACAATCACTTTTTAATTTCAAAGGAGAAATGTGTGGAACTGTGCACACATGATGCTTGCAGCTACAACCGTAAGGTAGGATGTATATAGGTGGCATATAAATAAATCCAAATATTCTGCTTTTGCCTGGAGTTCTCCTTTCATTGGTTTGTCTTTTCATGTTTTTCTTTACACATATTTTGATAGGAAGCAAGCATTCACACTTTAGGTGTTTGAATTGACTGCCAAGTAAATATGGGAGTTACTCAACTGCATCAGCTTGACATGTGCTGACAATATTACAAATATCTCAATGACGCTTTTAATACCTTTTATGGGTTTCAAAAGATAACATCAGACAGTCAATGTGCAATCTGATAAATGGACAGTTATCAAGGTAGCTGCGTATATACTGTACTATTATACTATATATGTACAAATGTATTAGATCATTGTACCATTGCTATTGTTTTGATCTTTGATGAATGTACCAAACATCTAGATATTTCAGATTTGGCCAGTGTTGAATAAAGAGATAGAGGTAAAAAGTTATTCCCGCGCTACTAAAGTAGTGAACAAAGTGATGAACAAAATTACAAATATGTCAATACTTAATAAAATTGGTTGCAGCAAACCACCGCCAGGGGTGCAAACCCCACCCTAAAAAAAATGTCTAATAAATCAATATATGGTGTTGCGTTCCAAACAGTCATGTAAATAAATGGATGTGCTGAAAATCTAAGTATTAAATAAATATGATATATATATTAAATTAATTAGAATAATATATAAATCGATGAATATCACTTGTTATTAAATCAATATATAGCGTTGCACTCCAGCAGGCACGTAAATAAATAAATGTGCTAAAAATCAAACTATTAAGTAGATAAGGTGTGTGTGTGTGTGTGTGTGTGTATGTATATATATATATATATATATATATATATATATATATATATATATATATATATATATATATATATATATATATATATATATATATATATATATATATAAAATTAAATAAAATATTATGTGAATCGATGAATATCACTAATTAACAAATCTCCTAATCACAATACATATGTGCAAAATAGTGCAATAAATATAAAGTGCAACAGTGGTCATCCAAAAAATATATCCATGCCAGCATAGGTGACAAACAAAGTCCACAAACGGAATGAAACTCTGTGAAAATGAAAAAAAAAAATAAAGTATAATAAATTTAAAGTCTGTGAGCAAACACAGGAGAAGCTTGGATCTGTCACTTTGTCACATCTGTAGTATGGTTTGACTTTGTTCTCCCACATATATCATAACATATGTATCATAGAGGGAAGAGGAAGGAGCCCCAAATGGTATGTCGGTTTATTTCTTTTAATTCACTCAAACAAAACAAGGGGGTACTCGCAATAAAACCATAGGGAGAATTCAATGTAAAAACAAGCGCCAAGCTCGTGTTCCGGACGTCACTTTTAGCAACAATAGGATACCTTTGGACACCGGAAGTGATGTTCGGAACACGAGCGCGGCGCTCGTTTTTACATTGAATTCTCCCTATGGTTTTATTGCGAGTACCCCTTTGTTTTGTTTAAGTGAATTAAAAGAAATAAACCGACATACTTCACCATTTGGGGCTCCTTCCTCTTCCCTCTATGATACATATGTTATAATTTGGGAGAACAAAGTCAAACCATACTACAGATGTGACAAAGTGACAGATCCAGCCCTATTGTGTACCAAGGATACAGCGCTCTGGATAGCATCACTTTTTTGCTGTCTACCTTACAGCAGTAAGGTAAGGAGCCATTGCACCTGGTGGTTGCGGGCACTCTAAAGATTTGTTTTGGATCACTTAGTCACACACCAAGTCACCAAGCTTCTCCTGTGTTTGCTCACAGACTTTAAATTTATTATACTTTTTTATTTTTTTTCATTTTCAGAGTTTTATTCCATTTGTGGACTTTGTTTGTCACCTATGCTGGCATGGATATATTGGGATGACCACTATATTTGGATGACCACTGTTGCACTATTTTGCACATATTTATTGTGATTAGGAGATTTGATAATTAGTGATATTCATCGATTCACATAATATTTTATTTAATTTAATATATAATATATAATATATATAAATCCAATCCTGGATTGCTTTTACAAGGAGAGGGAGGGAACATTCCCTGCTGCCGTCTTCCTCGGCTTTACTGGGATCTCCCAGCCCACCAGGAGTCCCGATCGACCAGCCGTTGCTTCCACCGACTGATCATAGAGCCCAACATAGACCGTATCGGCTTTGTTTGGCTCAATAATATAGTAAGCCATAAGCGATGATGTCACATCACTTCCGGGTTACCCCGGTGTAAAAATCAAAAGCATTTGAACACACCGATCTTGGTGCGATCAAAATGCTTTTAAGGGCAGAGTAGGGTCTAGAAGACCCCATATCTCTCCATAAAGAGTACCTGTCGCATCCCTATTGCTGTGACAAAGATATTTAGATTCCTTTATGATGGCAATAAAAGTTAATAAAATGAAAGTGACAGTGTAAAAATGAAAAATAAATAAAAGTGTCGTCTATGGATAGTAAAGTCATTTCACGGGCGTGCACAATTCTAAAGCGTGACATGTTTGGTATCTATTTACTTGGCATAACATCATCTTTTATATCTTACCAAAAATGTGCTTATATATTGTTTTTTGCATTAAAGTAATAAAAAGGAGAATTTAAAAAAAAAAACGCTGCAAAACCCAGAATTTTAATTCTCTAGGGCGTTTGCTTTAAAAAATATATATATATTGTTTGGGGGTTCTAACAAATTTTTTGGCAAAAAAATACAGATTTTTACATGTAAACAAAAGTGTCAGAAAAAGGCCTGGAGCTAAAGTAGTTAAGCAGTGAAAACCGTAAAAATAACCCAGTTATGCAGAGCTGATGGTCGGGGGCTACATGTGGCATTCTTGTGTTTTTCTGTCCTCATATGTTACATAATCATGGTGTGGCTAAAAAAATATACAGTATATTACAAGAATAAGTAAAGTTAAACTCTAAAAAATTTGTATTTGATTATTTTATATTTATTTTTGAATTTATTCTGTCTTTAAATTTCTTGTCTTTTTTTTTTTTTACTTTTTCTATGCAATTTCTATTTAACAAATTAACATTTAATGCAGGGTTCACTCATGGCATAAGATTTACTATGGGATTTCTACAGAGAAAATGCAGAAGCTGTTTTTCTTTCAGACAGTCTCTCTCTTAGGGCTCATTTACACCTGCTTTGGCTTCAGCACACATTAAAGCGCCTACCGCTTCAACATGCTTTTATGATGTGTTTCTCAAGTCGTCTTCCAGGACGGCACCCTGAGAGATGACTGGTACCACCTGACAGGAAACACACTCAAGATAGAGGTTAAAAACCCCGCCCCTCCCTGTGCTCCTCAGTTTTTTGATTGTGTTTCCCCCACAGCGAAACAGTTTATTTTTTTTCTTATAGACCTAAGGACGAGGGCTGGAAGTCTTCCCCCCCCCCCGGGAGCCAGACCACAGGCTTGGGAAGCCTCTGCATCTGGTAGGGCTTGCCCTTCCAGGGGGGTTTTCCCCTTTTTCCTCAGGGGGGCGGAGAACGCCCCCCCTGAGGACCCTGGGCACCGTGGAGGTCCCCAGAACTCCAGGGACCGCTTTTCCTGCTTCCTTTCCTTATCTGACTGTCAGAAGTCTGGATTGTTGCCTTCTTTAAAAAGCCTCCTCAGATGCCTAGATGGTTCCCCTTCTGTGTCCCTGTAAAGCACAGGCATGCAGGATACACAGGAGGTCCGCGTGCTGCTCCCTTCGCTCGGCATCCCTTTCAGAAGTGCTGCAGAGGACAGGTTCTGGATCAGCGGCATGTTGTTGCCGTCCGGCGCCATTTTGCAGAGGATTTTTTCCTCCTGAGACACCTGAAGTGAGGACACAGAGTGCACGCCGGAAGTGAGTACACCACGCAACTCTTTCTGAAATAGCAGTATCTGTTGGCAATTGCAGCTCTGCAAGGAGCAGGCATCCACTGCTCTCTAGCACCAGTCATGGAGCAAGAAGAGTCTGTTTCAGCAGCCGTTAAGGAGGCCATAGGGGCTGGCAAGGGTAATGGAGGGGGTGGGTCCCCTAGCCCTTACCCTTACAGGAGACCATGGTCTTTTTTTCATTTTGGCTAAATTGGGCTTCTTTTTCTACAGAGACAGAGACTACTGCCCAGGGGGTTGCCAGTAGACCAAAGTCCAAGAATCCTTCCCGATCTAAGAGGTGAGGTTACTGCAATGATAAATTGGCGCCAGAACACACCAAGCCGTTTTGTTACACTGCATACACAAATTATCTGGGAAGGAGACATCGGAGGTTATGAAAGATTTTCTCTCTCAGTTCCGACTGAAATGTTGTCTACTCTCAAAGCCTTTCAGGCAAGCCTTTAATTCTAGGCAGGAGGAGGCCCATCCTAGCAGAGAGGGCTCATCCTCTCAGGAGAGTGCCTCTACACTTAGGGGTGGTAGATTTTTAGGCACTGAACCACATAGGCCCCCTTCTCAGGAGTCTGAGGAAGAAGCTGTAGAGGTTGAGGACCCCAGTCGGAGCCTCCCTGAGGAAGGCGAGGATGTTGAAAATAGCCAGGAGGAGGTGGAAGAGGAACACTCCAGACCAGGCAGACATATCTTCTCAGCAGATGATATGCAGGGACTCCTGGGGGCAATTTACACTTCGGATGAGATTCAGGAGCCCGAATTGCAAATTTCCACCCAGGATAGAATGTATCGAGGTCTGGTTAGGCCTCAGTCCAGAGTCTTTCCTATCCACCAGTCTCTTAAAGAGGATTATCCTGAGAGAGTGGAAAGAGGCAGAGAAGAAACTTCTAAAATGTAAAACCTGGAAACGCAGATGCCCCTTCAAGGAGGAGGAGAAGTTTTTTAAGTTACCCAGGTTTGACACGTCCTTAGCTCAGGTGTCCAAGCAATCGGACCTCTCTTTTGAGGATGCAGGACAAGAACCCTTTTGCGCAGAGCCTGGGGGGCCAACGTTGCAGCTTTGAGCCCAGCATTGGCATCAGCCTGTGTAGCCAGGAATACGGATGTGTGGGTCGATGAATTGATGGACCATAGAGCATGTACTTCCAATTCCAAACAGCTTCTGTATTCCTTAGAAGTGATTGGGAAGGCGGTTGCCTATCTTGTGGATGCTACGGTCGAGACCGTACGTACATCCGCAAAGACACTCCTTAATTCGGCTAGAAGGGCCGTATCGGTTAAGACTTGGGATGGGGATCACACATCCAAAACAAGGTTATGTGGTATACCATTTGAAGGGTCCCTCCTATTTGGTGCAGGCTTGGACCAGACCCTCTCCAGATCCACTGAAAAAGGGAAGAAATTTCCTGTTAAACCTAAAAAGAGTAAAGAATTTTTTTTTTTTTAGAGGCCCCCAGGTCAACAACCGTTTTAAGGACCGTAAGGAAGGCAAGAAGTGAGGCTTTGGTAAAGGCAAGCAGAAGGGGATGTCTCTTTTTTTTCTTGGGCCCAAAGCCCGCAGACAAGGATTCCAAGTGACGCCAGCATCATAGTAGGGGGGTGGCTCTCTCACTTTGCCACCCAGTGGGAACAAGTCTCTCAGAGTCCTCCTTATCCTTCAATGGATAAGAGAGGGCTACAGACTGCAATTTGTTTCCTGACCTCCCCAATCTTTTCTGCTTACTTACCTACCCAGAGACAGACCAAAGGCTTTAGGACTCTAAAGCCCCATACACACGCGCGGATTATCCGAGGACCAGGTCCGTCGGATCATGTCCGTCATACTTTGTCCGATGTTGGTGTTGCATACACACGGTCGGACAAAGTTGTCGGAAAATCCGATCATTCGGAACGTGGTGACGTTTGTTGCCTATGACGGGACTACGTAGAGGCTAGTAGCCAATAGCTTTGGTCTTGTAATGTGATCTGAGCATGCGTAGCACTTTGTCCGTCGGAATTCGATACACACGATCGGATTTGGTGTGATCGGACTTTGTTGTCGAAAAATCTATCCAGCAGGAGATAGGACTTTGTCCGTCAGACAATCCGACGTACACTGTCCGATGGTGCCTACACACGGTCGGATTTTCCGACAACATTGTCCGATAGGACAGAATCCATGGGAAAATCCGACCATGTGTATGGGGCTTTAGAGAGTTTAAGACAGTTGGCAGACTGGGGGTCATCCTCCCAGTACCGCCAAATCAATGTGGACAGGGTTTCTACTCCCATGTCTTCGTGGTTCCAAAACCCTCCGGAAAATACTGGTTGATTATAAATCTAAGAAGACTAAACACCTTCCTACGATACAAGAAGTTTCATATGGAGTCAGTGTACACTGTCAGGAAGCATCTGTTGAAGGAGGTCTTTATGGTTACCATAGACCTAAAGGATGCATATCTGCATGTTCCCATTTTTCCGGAGCATCAGGTATTCCTACGTTTTGCGATACTCAGATCAGGGTACCCAACACTGGCTGTTTCGGGCCCTGCCCTTTGGCCTGGCAGCCAGCCCGAGGGTTTTTACGAAGTTTCTACCAGAGGTCATCTACCTGCACCTTCAGGGAATCGCACTGATCCCCTATCTAGATGACCTTCTGGTCTACAACCTTTCCAGGGAGTCTCTACTCTTGGATCTAGACAAGGTGATAAGTACCTTGGAGTCCCTGGGATGGTTGATCAGTCACGAAAAATCCTCACTAACTCAATCCCAGACCAAGCTCTACCTGGACCTGCTGGTGGACTCAGTGGCACAGAAGCTGGTCCTTCCACAAGAGAAGGTGGAAGCACTGATTTGCAAGGTGTCCTCAATCTTAGATCAGAGGGAAGTCTCCCGAAGGTCGATCATGGGGAATCTGGGACTAGGACTAGGTCGCCTTTGAGAGCGTCTGACGACAAAACGCGTAAGGCGTGCTGACGTCGCTTCCGGTGCGGGAACTAGAGGTTTGGTACGCAGCTGGAGTGCAAGCTTCAAACCGACCCTATTCCCTTTACATTTTTTACTGTGTGAGGCGGACCAGGAGTATCCTGCGAGATACCCTGGCCTTTATATTTGTTTTTAACTTATTTAAAAAAATAAAATAAAAAAAACATTTTTTGCCACCTGATATCACACAAGGGATCTTCCTCTTTCCTTTTTTCCGGGAGTCCTACCCCCCACATCAATTGGGGTTCGCTGGATGCTATCCCCTTTCATCTGTTGAGGTCCTTCAACATCTCTCAAGGGACCCCGGGTGAATCCATCGGTGGGAGCAATCGGCCAGGACACCTTCCAGAGCGGGATGAGACAAAGATACCTGTAAAAGCTGTTCACCCCTGCAGGGGTACATCAATCCGGTGAGTGAGGGAGCCATAGGGGGCAACACCAAAGTCACCATCACTGCTGGAGCACAAAAGTCACCTTTGAATCACTACTGCAAGAAAACACTGTTTTGACACAGTGCTGTTGCTATTTTTTTACTTTTATCATTATTTTTCTTTTTCACTTGAAACTGGACTTGTTTTTGGGTCATATCTAGGATTCTCATACGATTTACTAATTAATCACCTTTAATTAATTTTTTCACTGGAACTGGTATATTTAATCAACTCTTTATTGATTTGTCACATTTTTGTGTATTTTTATCATATTTGCCACTTTATATCGGGACTTCCAATGTATATTTGACTTCATATTTGATTCCTTTTTCACACATATATTTATATTTTCCACTCACTGTTACTGGGGATTGGGAAGCTAGGGGTGGATACCTCATCTTTAAGGGTGTGCCCCCCTTTTTTCCCTTACCCCCCATTTTCTCAGTTTTTTACACTGTATAGGTGGGGAGGCAAGTAGGTGGTGGCGCCAGGCATACAAGCGCACACTTTCAACCCCCCCCCCCCTGTTTATTAACCCTTGATTACCCTGCATTTTGTATTAGAGGTAGAGCCAATTCTTCCTTTATCCTGTACCTATTATTTAAATTGCCCTCTAGGGGGCCATTTTCTGGAAAGGCTGCACACCTATACTACTTGCTCCTAAGCGCGGAGTTGTTTGTTGTATTAATCTGGGACGCATGACGTCCTGTATTCCCACAGTACCTTGGGCCCAGCTCCACTCCAGGTGCCTTCAAAACTTCCTGCTCTCCTTATGGGACAGAAAAAGGGAATCTCTAGACCTTTTGGTGTCCATCCCTGGAAAGGTATAAAGGTCTATTCTTTGGTGGTTCAACCCTCAGAGGTTAGGGGCAGGTCATCTTTGGACCCAGGGTGACAACAGATGCAAGCTCCTGGGGATGGGGGGCCCATCTAGAGGAGTTGCAGGCTCAGGGTGTATGGGACAGGTTCCAGTGAACCTCCTCCAATTTCAGGGAACTCCTGGCGGTCAAAGAGGCTCTAAGAGCCTTCGAGTACAGAATCAGGGGGAGAGAAGTACAAGTTCTCTCCGACAACTCTACGACGGTGGCCTTCCTGAATCATTAGGGCAGTATGCGGTCGCACACTCTGATGAGCTTGACGCAGGAAATCTTGTAATGGGCAGAGCAGAGAATCCCCTCATTCTCTGCGGTGCATATAAGGGGGGTTCTCAATGTAGAAGCGGACTTTCTCGGCAGACAGTTCTCCAGGGGGAATGGGAATTAAATCCTGAGGTGTTCTCTCTTTTGTGTGTCAACAGCTGGGCACCCCAGAGATAGACCTCTTCGCCCGCAGGGCAAACAGGAGGGTCAAGAGGTTCTTTTCTCTCTCCAGAGAGGATGGGTCCAAGGGGGTGGACGCACTAGCACACGAGTGGGACTTCAGCCTAGCCTGTGCCTTTCCCCCTTAGCTCTGATCCCAAGAGTTATTCAGAAGCTGAGTTGGTCCAGGGGCAATTTGATCCTGATCGCTCCCTGGTGGCCCAAGAGGACCTGATTTCCCACACTGGGAAATGGGTCGGTGACCTCTCCGCTTCATCTTCCAGAACGTCAGGATCTTCTGTTCCAGGGTCCCCTTTGCCATCCGAACCTGGGATTTTTCAGATTGACGACATGGCTCTTGAGAGGGAGAGCCTGCGTAGTAAAGGGTGCTCTGAGAAGGTGATGCAGAGCAGAAAGCCGGTGACCAGATGTATTTACGCTAGGATCTGGGGGGTCTTCGCCTGTTGGTGTGAAACGAGGGGGACCTTTCAGCAGGATATTCCTACGATCCTAGACTTCCTACAGGAGGGAGTGGATCGAGGCTTTGCAACCAAAACCTTAGGGTCCAGGTGGCAGCTTTGTCTAGCTTCCTAGACAGAAGACTGGCTCTAGATCCATTAGTCAAGAAGAGATTTTTGACTGCTAGAGAGAGGCTGTCCCTGGTCCAAATGAGTACATTTCCGCCATGGGGCTTATCTCTAGTTTTAGAGGCCATAACAAGGGCACCCTTTGAGCCGTTGGCTCAGTGTTCATTTAAATTACTTTCCTTTTAAGACTGCCTTCCTTCTGGCTATTACAACGGCCAGGAGGGTGGGCGATTTGCACGCTCTTTCTACGAAGGAGCCGTTTTTTCGTTTGTTGGAGGACAGAGTTATCCTCGGGCAGGATCCTCTGTACCTTCCTAAAGTGGCCTCACGTTTCTATAGGACACAGGAAATTATCCTCCCGTCCTTCTTCTGTGTCAACCTACAGAACAACAAAGAGAGAGCCTTTCATACATTAGACGTTAGGAGATGTTTACAGCTTTACTTAGAGTAAAGGAGTTCAGAAAATCTCATCATCTGTTGGTCAGTTTTTGTGGCACAAGGAAGGGTGAGCAGGCTTCAAAAACAACTATTGCTAGATGGATTAGACAGGCTATTTTCCATAACTTATGAACAAGCAGGTAGAATAGTCCCAACTAATCTCAAAGCACATTCTACATGATCTCTGGCAACCTCCTGGGCTGAAAGAGCTGGAGCATCGGTAGATCAGATCTGCAGAGCAGCAACGTGGTCAAGTCAGAACACGTTCCTGAACCATTACAGAGTGGAACTTCTGTCACTTCAAGATCTAGCCTTCGGCAGAAAGGTCCTGCAGGCTGTTGTCCCACTCTAAGGTAAGCCTGAGCTACTTGCTCTTCTCTCAGGGTGCCGTCCTGGAAGACAACGTGAGAAAATAACCAGTTACACTTACCGGTAACGTTGTTTCTGGGAAGTCTTCCAGGGCGGCAGGCCTACTTCCCATCCGTCTTATGTTTATTTAAACAGTTAAACATTGGAGGTGTTTTCACTCCTGTGCACTGGTGTGGGTCAGTACTTTTTTCACAACTGAGGAGCATGGGGAGGGGTGGGGTATTAAACCTCTATCTTGATTGTGTTTCCTGTCAGATGGTACAAGTCATCTCTCAGGGTGCCGTCCTGGAAGACTTCCCAGAAACACTGTTACCGGTAAGTGTAACTGGTTATTTTTTGATGCTTTGGTGGTGCTTCGATGAAGCTTTGGTGATGCTTCGGTGGAGCTTCAGTGATGCTTCCATGATGCTCTTTTGAAGCTTTGTTGAAGCTTGACAGATGCCCTGTATGTCTGTGGACATCTCGTACCTTTCTCCAAAACAAAGCAAAGCTAAAGCTGAATTAAAGCCTCTCAAAACCTGCAGGTGCTTCAAACAAACTTTGTGTCATAGAGTTCTATGGAGGCTTTGAAGATGCTTTGAAGCACGACTAAAGCGACATTGGGTATAATTTTTGTAGCGAAGCCAAAGCAAAGCAAATGCAAGGTGTAAATAGGGCTGTAAGCTAACCATTTTCTTTAGTGACAGGGGCTTTGACTGGCATTCAGAGAGCTTTAACAAAGCGTGTCCGAAGCCTTGTTTTGAAAGAAGTGTAAACTAGCCCTTATTTAAAGTTTAATGGCTGCCTGAACAGATTGAAAGAAGGAGGGGTGGGGGGGATAAATAACTCCTCTGACTCATGCACTTGTGTGTATTAATTTCTTCTTGAGATGTTAAGCTTTTTAAGTATTTAGTAATGCAATTAAGGGTATTCTGATAAACATGTAAAAAGGAGTCTAAGTTTAAAAAAATATTTTGTATTTTCTATTCCTGAATGTAATAAATTAACAGTCTAAGTTTTTTAAAACATTATAGTTCACACTAAAGGCATTCTCTGGGATTTACTCTTTGTTAATTTTAATATAGCTTCCATTAATGAAAGGCATTCTTTGAATGGAAGACAGATGAATATATGAAAGGGCCACCTCCTCCATTTCTACAGTACATAGTGGTTTATTCATGGAAGCTATAGTACGGCCTCTTTGAATAGAGGATTGGGAAGGGAGGGCATAGTCTGCACTCTTGTGGGGTGCATATGATGGGTCATTTTAACCCCTGCAGCACTGGAAAAATACTTCTGCAGGGGTTGGGAGGAATGTGGGTGTAGAATTGGAGGGATAAGGATTTCCACTAAAACTTTAGCCAATAGCGCAAGTAACACTTCCCTTATGCTGATTTAAAAAAAAAATTGACTAAGGCTTTAAGTGGAAGTTGCCATTATAAAACAAGTCACAACGTGTTCACAATAATTTAATAAAGAAATATCTTCACAATCATTTAAAGGTGTTGTAAAGTCAGAAGGTTTTTTTATGCATTTAAGATAAAAAAAACTTTTGTGTCTAGCACCCCCTAATTACTTACCTGAGCTCCCTCTATCTCGAGCAATGTCCACGAATGTCTAAGCCATCTGGGACACTCCTCCTAATTGGCAGAGACACAGCAGCGGCACCATTGGCTCCCACGGCTGTCAATCAAAGCCAGTGAGCCAATCGGGGGAGAGGGGGCCGGATCGGGGCTCCGTGTCTGAATGTATACATGGAGCTGTAACTTCGGCTCCAGTGCTCCCATAGAAAGCTGCTGACTGTGGGGGCACTCGATAGGAGGGAGGGGCCAGGAGTATCAAAGATGGACCCAAGAAGAGGAGGATCCGGGCTGCTCTGTGCAAAACCAACTGCACAGAGCAGGTATGTATAACAGATTTTTCTTTAAAAAAAAAACAGACTTTACAATAATTTTAACCGCTCGCCGACCAGTGCATGACGATATACGTTGGCACAATGGCACAGCTGCGCAAATGGGCGTACAGGTACGTCCCCTTTAAGACACGGCATTGTGGGCAAGCACGCGCTCCGTGACCGTGCCCACAGGACCTGCAAACTCTATGTCCGCCGGTGTCCCACGATCGTGTTTCATGTAAACAAGGCATTTCCCCGTTCTGCCTAGTGACAGGACAGAGATCTACTGCTCCTTGTCATTGGAGCAGTGATCGCTGTCATGTCCTAGGTAGCCCACCCCCCCCACAGTTAGAATCACTCCCTAGGACACACTTAACCCCTTGACCGCCCCCTAGTGTTTAACCCCTTCCCTGACAGTGTCATTTACACTGTAATCAGTGCATTTTTATAGCACTGATCACTGTATAAATGACAATGGTCCCAAAATAGTGTCAAAAGTGTCCGATGTGTCCGCCATAATGTTACAGTCTTGATAACAATTTGCCACTATTACTAATAAAAAAAAAAAAAAAAAGAATAATAAAATGCCATAAATCTATCCCCTATTTTGTAGACACTATAACTTTTGCGCAAACCAATCAATATAGGCTTATTGCGTTTTTTTTTTTACCAAAACTGAGGAAAAATTCGTTTTTTTTATATATTTTTTGGGGATATTTATTATAGCAAAAAGTAAAAAATATTGCTTATTTTTTTTTTCAAAATTTACGCTCTTTTTTTGTTTATAGCACAAAAAATTAAAATTGCAGAGGTGATCAAATACCACCAAAAGAAAGCTCTATTTGTGGGGAAAAAAGGATGTAAATTTTGTTTGGGTACAACGTCGAACGTGCTATTGTCAGTTAAAGCGACGCAGTATCTTATTGCAAAAAGTACTCTGGTCAGGAAGGGGGTAAATTCTTCCGGGGCTGAAGTGGTTAAATTATAAATCATTGATTTTAAAAATAGATGTAATGATTTAGAATTTTTACACAAGATTGTTTATTTGGTGAAATTTAGATACTTAAACATTGCACACAGAAATACCAACTTTCTTTTACAAAATGAGAAAACACTTTCTGAGTTCTGAGCTGTTAGTTAAAGCAGAGTACCACCTAGAAATGGAACTTCCGCTGATCGTATTCCTCCCCCCCTCCAGTGCCACATTTGGCACCTTTCAGGGGGAGGGGGGAGCAGATGTCTGTCAAATCCAGGTATCTGCTCCCACTTCCAGGCAAAGATCTTTGTGCGGCGAACTACGCAATGTCCGACGATGATATCTGTTTCCATGGTAAAGTGCATTAGAACACTGATATCTACATTCTGTTCAATATTCTGTTAATGTACAGTAAATAGTGTTAGCTTACTTAACATGTCTGGAAAAATAATAGCCTGTAAATAAGCATCTATTAACCCATGTGATTTTATATAAGGCATCAATCATGATTGTACAAAGAATATTAAGCCCTTTTTTGTTCTGCTAGGCAACAAATGTGGAGAACCTTGCACTACCATGGGTAACGTTTGGAAGGCAAGCAACAAAAAACCCAGTGACTCTTTTGGATCTCTGTTTTGGAAAAGTTGATAATCTTAACCTTTTTTATGTGGTAAGTTTTTAAATCTGTTTTTATTTATTTTTTGTTAACTTGCAACCCATAAGAAAAATTTGTGACAGATTTTCAGATTCCTTGCAGAATGAAATATATGTCCAAAAATTTGAGCTGCTATAAAGTGAACAAAATTGGCAAAGCAGTGGACATTTGGTATATTCTGTCTGTAGCTCTGTATTAGTGTAGACCGTAATGGACCCATCCTATGTACAATGACAATTGTTGAAGGTTTGTTTATGTGAGCCCCACTTCTGCTATTCAATCCACAGGTATCAGGCCTGCTGTGTTTTTGGGAAGTATTTGATATTCATTGAAAGTATTAGGCAATGAGATAAATCTCCGGGATACACATTGTTAGCTTGGATGTTGGGTGCAATGTTCATTAACATGTTCAGTTAAGACTTACTAGAATTCAGCTCATGTCTAGTGGTCCTGTGTTCCAGCAGTGGTACGGAAACTTCCCATCCTGGTCCTGGAACAAATTGAGTCGGTTTGAGCACTGCTTAGCCTCTTACAGGAAGTCCTTGTATTTTTATGAATGGATACAAGGCTTCATCTGAGTGACATTTCCACCTCACCCAATCAGAGGAAGCCTTGTGTTCATTTATAAAAATGAGCAACGCTTAGCCTGACATGGTTTTGTTTCAGGATCGGGACGAGAAGTCCCTATACTGGTGCTTGAACATAACTGATGCTGCGCACAGTTTCCACAATGTTGACAGCCGCTGCATTGACTAGTAATGTAAATACCTTGTTTGGGCTTTGCTGCTCCAAGCGACTGTGTGTATCCTGGTGATTCCAGGAGGTGCAGGTATCCAGAGGCCCCGTCCGGCTCGATATCGTTAACTTACAGTGAAAAACGTGCAGCTGCAAACAATCGATGAGCCCGGTAGAAGTATGAAGACGGGCTTCAGCTAGTCTCCTTCCATGCCACGCCTCTCTGATGGGTTTCACCTTCTTATGGGCTTAGTTGTAGAGATGGGGGTGATGATATGCCTCAAGGTTATATGCATCGTCTGTCAAACAGAAAAAAACACAGCTGGGTAACTGAAGAAAGAAAAAGAAAGGGATCCACTCTCGTTCATCTCAAGAACGCTACTTCAAAGTGTTAATACATATGCAGAGCTGAGGTAATGAGCTAAAGTTAACAAACACACAAGTTATAAGCCAATGTAATCATCCAGACCAGCAGACATAAGATATACATTGTATGAACTAACACAGAAAAAATAACTGTCTACTCAGGCTGCTACAAATCTGTGAGATTACTTAACCACTTCAGCCCCGGACCAATTTGCAGCCAAAGGACCAGGCCCCTTTTTGCGATTCGGCACTGCGTCGCTTTAACTGACAATTGTGCGGTCGTGCGACGTGGCTCCCAAACAAAATTGGCGTCCTTTTTTTCCCACAAATAGAGCTTTCTTTTGGTGGTATTTGATCGCCCCTGCAGTTTTTATTTTTTGCGCTATAAACAAAAATAGAGCGTCAATTTTGAAAAAAATTCAATATTTTTTACTTTTTGCTATAATAAATATCCCCCAAAAATATATAAAAAAACATTTTTTTCCTCAGTTTAGGCCGATACGTATTCTTCTACATATTTTTGGTAAAAAAAATCACAATTAGCGATTATTGATTTGTTTGCGCAAAAGTTATAGCGTTTACAAAATAGGGGATAGTTTTATAGCATTTTTATTAATATTTTTTTTTTTTTTACTAGTAATGGTGGCGATCAGCGTTTTTTATTGTGACTGCGACATTATGGCAGACACATCAGACATTTTTGACACATTTTTGCTATTTAAATGCACTGATTCCTATGTAAATGACACCGGCAGTGAGGGAGTTAACCACTAGGGGGCGGGGAGCGGCTAAGTGTGACGTGTTGTGTTTTTTTTACAGTAGGGGGGCGTGGCTGTACGTCTGACGTCATTGATCGGCTTTCCCGATGACAGGGAACAGCCGATCAATGACAGGCAGTGTAGGAAGCGCGGGGAGAGGTTTGTTTACACAGACCTCTCCCCGTTCTTCAGCTCTGTGACCCGATCGCGGGACACCATCGGCGATCGGGTCCGCTGGTCCCGCGGCCGTGGTCACGGAGCTCCCGACCATGGCTAGGCAATTAAAGGGGACGTACGCGCTTTTGCCTAGCCATGCCATTCTGCCGACGTATATGTGCAGGAGGCGGTCGGGAAGCCGTTAAGCTGACAATAGATGGGTCTGTTTTTTTCGTTCAACCAGTAGGTTGATTCATTTCCCTCAACCACACACTTGATGTTGATGGTGGAATCCTCCCTGCTAAGCTATTGTATTCTGACAACGGGGAGTACACACTGATCAGCATTACTGGCTATCCGCACCGCTCCCCCAGAACCCCCCCCCCCCCCGGCACCGCTCCACCGCTATGAACCCGAAGCTGACAGATCATAGGAGATTTGTGCAGGGAAAAGCTGCAGGCAGAGGGAGGTGAAGGAGAGCTGCTGCTTGGAGCGGGTGTGAGGGGGCAACTGGACCCCCGAAAAACCCCATGCAGCACCTGAAGCTGGCGGGAGTGAAAGAGGAAGGATGCCAGCTAATGATGGTGGCTGCAGGGAGCGGTTTGCAAAGGGGGGGGGAGAAGGGGGGTGAAGGGGATATGAGAGGAGAGTGGGGGGCCAGTTTTAGAAGGGTGCAGCGGGGGAGGAGAGGCAGGGCACAGGGAAGCGGCAGCACGGGTGGGGGGGGTCGGTCACATTAGGGATTAATAACTCTGCTCAGCGGGTTGTAATTCTCTGATCAGAGTTATAGAATTGTTCAGCAGAGTCTGCTGAACAATTCTGATATAAGCTTATGGTCATTGAAGTGACCATAAGCTTATGGGAGGTCCGTACACTGTACTGACCTGGCCACCTGCAGGCACTTCTGTAGGTCTGTACAGCGTACGGACTTGGCAGTGAAAGAGTTATGGCTCCGTTCACACCTATGCATTTTTGGTGCGCTTTGCAGAAATGCACTACAGTTGATTTAACATGGTTTCACATGAGACACGTTCACATCTGTGCTTTTTTTAGCCACTGTGTTTTTGGAAAGGATCACAGACTTTTTTTTAAATGCAAAACAGTGCTTTTTTGCTTCAATAGACTTTTTTTTTTTTGCCACCATTTGCATTTTGTGTTTTTTTTTTCAATCTGCCCAGCAACAAATTGGCCAAAAAAAACGCAAATCACGGCAAAATCGTGGTAAAATTGCGTGTGCAAAAAGGCACAGCAAAAAACACTGCTGAAACGACCGAAAGCAAATTGCATAGGTGTGAACCGAGCCTAAAAAAAAAACATTCTTTACTTTTTATGCAACTTGACTGCATACCGTTTAATAAAAATGGCTTAAAGGGGATGTAAACCCCCAAAAAAATGTTTTGATGTCATAATGTAGAGAATAAGATTTCCTTTCATTTGAGCCCAGTCTTGCCACACAGATTTACTCGAGGCCTGAGAAATCCTCTTTTATTTTTCAGTTAGAGAAATCTTGACAAAGTCTTGAAAACTTTGTCAAAAATGCCCCCTTGCTGTGAGTGACAGGTGATTTACATATGATGCAATTTTGGGTTTACATTCACTTTAAATTAGGCTTTAATTGTAACTACACCCTCCACTTTTCATGATACTTCAGCTTTAAAACAAATGTCCTTGCATGAAGGTAATATTGAATGATCTATGCTAAAATTGCATAAGCAAATTATTTGAAAGTCATGCCAAATGGCTGATTGCATGTTTTCCAATTTTAAAATCTTTTTAGAAAAATGTTTATAGATTTGTCCAACCTGCATAGAGTTATACAATTCAATACCAATACAATACAAAAAGTAAATATAGCTGGGTGAATACTTCTGAAATGGGTAGTTCCTGATAATGCCTGTAGATTCCTTGAGAAGCCAGTGGATATCTGCTCTTTAGCATTCCTACATAAATGATGTGTCCATTTTCTATAGACTAACCTTATCATTGAAGTTATAAGTACAAAATTCACAGTTAATATTTTAAAATGTAATAGCTGGCCTTTTAAACAGAAAATGTTGGGATAGATCTAGTTTACTGATAGATGCTGATAACATATTTTAGTGAAACATACATGTATAATCCCAACAGTTAAAACATTTTTTCATGCATGCAGACATTTTTTTTTTTTTTCAAGATAGCAATAAATAAAATCTCATGTAGAAATCATTAAAGCATGTAATTTAAAGATCTGAAGTTATTTTTAAATTAACTCATAAGGGAAGCAGAGGCATCTAGATAATTAATAAACATAGATCAGAGTAAAGTGTGAGCACATTGTGACTTGATGAGCAATACTATATATATATGTTGTGTTTTGGTTTAAAAAGCTGGAAAAGTTAGTAAAGTACTGTATACAAAAATCGGGGGTTCACTTCCCCAAGACCTTTCAACAGGCATCAAATGTGGGTGGATGAAATGACAGAATATGCTCATTCCCTGTTTTATTACACACAGGCTACTGCGGTGCTAGAGTGAAAGCTTGATCTTCTTTTGAATATATAGAAGTATGAAGCTTTGGTGTGGACCCATCCTTATATTTATTGTGCTGAATGTTAAAATAATACTTGAAGTAACAAATGTTCAGCAAGCCGCACTTGCATCTCTAGCAAAAATGTGTTGTATGTGTTGAGAAAAAAATTATGAAATTATCAAATTGAGTACAATAAAACAAAACCCATGTTGGAAAATCTCTTTGACAAGTTAAACATGTGTTCCGACCCCCCATGAAAATTTAAGTCAGCAGCTACAAATACTGTAGCTGCTGACTTTTAATATTCGGACACTTATCTGTTGAGGGTTCCCCGCGATGTCGGCACTCCAGCTGATTTTCGGATTGCCTGTTGGGTGCTGCCGCCGCCATTCCTAGTAAGGGAAAGCTGCCGTGAAGCCTTTCGGCTTCATATCCTGCTCCCTACTGCACATGTGCAAAGCATGCTGCACTTTCTAATTGGCTCGGTGGTGGATTAAGGAGGAGAGGGGCTGAACTTCAGAGGTACCCCCCCCCCCCCCCGAAAGGTTCCAAATGTGGCACCGGAGGGGGGGGGAGGAGACAGATAAGCAGAAGTTCCACTTTTAAGTGCAACTCTGCTTTAATATTGCTGATGTGACTTGATCATTCTAAGGCCCATGTTACACTGACAATTTTTATAGCAACTATTTGTACCAGCCAGAGAATGGCACCCCTTGGCATTTTTGTTTATAGGAAAAATGTTTTGCAGTTGATGAAAGGTCTGTGTTGTACAAATGCTGTGGTTTGTAGCTTAATCTTTAAGTGGCTGACTTTTAGTTGAATTTCCAACTTCAGTAGCTACTCCAATGGACATTGGCGGTTTCACAACTGCAGTTAAAATAGGGTAGTCTATGCAGCTAGTTGTTCATGCCCTCAATTGGCAATTCAGATAGAGGGTTTTGAAACACATACATTATGTCATTCTCAAAAAAGGCAGACCAATACCGAGGCATGTGGGGATCAATCATGAGGGAACACCCCAATGTTTGAGATTTTGGTTGATAGAAGAGGTGAAATTAGGTCTTAGAAATGGTGATCCAAGTCAGAAAGTTGCTTAAAATGGAAGCTAAATGGATTTTTAAACTGGGGTCTATATCACCTTATAGCCTTAAGGAAAGATTCACTTACTTCCCATTTGTGAATGATTGGAATAGTGGGTTTAATTACAAAGTCTGCACAACATTTAAACTGTACATCTATATTTCTACAAATACAAAAATTACAAGGATTCATATTTTTGCTGAGGTCTTTGCATTGGCAGCTATAAATAGACATGCTATCTTTTTCAATAGGGGAATATAGAAAATTTAACAGAAATTATGACTGCTTTAGGGGGCGTTTCTCTGCATGGTAATGTGAGAGGTGGTAGAGCGAGATCCGCACATGTGTATTGCGGAGGTGATGGCGTTGTGACGTTGATGCAGACGTAACGTCGTCATGCACAATGTTGCGTACGTTGCTCAGACAGATAGCCACAGAGAGTGTCCCTTTTGCCCAGCGATCTATATTATGGTAAAGTTAACCATTGGGTGGAGGAGATAGTTCACACAGTAGACCTCCATTTTTATGGATTCAATTTCTGCATGTCATTGACATTTCCCTATGGGTAAAGTTGCACACGTTTTTTTTACTTCAGTAATATATTACTTTTTATTTGATTATATTTTATCTACTCCTGAAAAGCTATGTTTTAGGCCATGGTAGGTTGGATGGAGTGCAGCTCATCATTAAAGCTTATGACCTTAGAGGCACGGTTTCTCTTTCCTGTTTAAAGAACATCCCTAGATCAGTTACTTTATTTATGAGCTTTTCATCATCGGCCATTTGCTTCTCAGATTTTCAACCGCTTGGTCTCAGCAGATGTTGGCTTTGGTCATGATGTTCTTCAGGTGGCTATGTAGGTTTCTTAGAGCCACCTCGGTTTGCTCTATTGCCTACCCCTCAATTTGACTGCTTTTGAACATTCAAATTTACATGAATATTCATCCTGTGTCCTGTAATGTATGACCAAAAAAATAGGATTTTGGACTTATCGTAAAAAAATCCTATTCTTGGAGTACATTATACACTCACTGGCCTTTTTATTGGATACACCTTGCTAGTACTGGGTTGAACCCCCATTTGCCTTAATATCCTGACAGAATTGGTTGAATAACCTACTGATCTTCAGATGGTTATGGTCACCCAGTCATTGGGGTGGACATATGTGCCCATCTATTTTATGTGCATTCGCTGTAATGCTCCTCCTAATTCCTATGATCTGATTTATTGTGGGGCTGTCAAAGCCTGTTTAAAGCTAGATTTGGAAGTTAAGTATCATTACACAATTTCAGTCATTTCAAGGTCTAAGGTCAGAGTATAAAATGCCTTGCTTATGCAGGGAAAGAGCAATGCAAGCCTCAGATCCCCCTATTGTTTGTGTTATGGGTGTGACCTTTTCTGTTTGGATTGAAGCAAATTGGCATTGACAGCCTGTGATGGCCACTGATCTCACTTGAAAAACATTATTGTAAAGTCTGTCTCAGCAGAAGTGCTTTCCTTGCTGAATAATTCATAACTAGCATTACTAATATACAGCACCTGCTGGCAGGATTTTACATTTGTTTATTAAAATGTGTTCAGCAGCAACTTACAATTAAGTCTTTGAGAACTATGACGATTTTGCTAACATATTATTTTACGGTGCAATCGATTAGCATCAACAAAACATATTTGCATTTCCTAAGCATCCTTTGAATGGGAATCAGTAGGATATAATGTTATTTGATATACAGTATGCCATAGTAATTTAATTTCAAGAAGGAAGAAAGTATAATGTTTTAATTTAATTTTTTTCTAGTAGAGGTAGCAACAGATTTTGTTTAATGTATTCAATTCCTTTATTTTTTATAAAACTGACATATTACTGCCATTTACAATGCCATTGACAATTCTTGCAAATCCCTGCCCCAGAGGAGCTAGAGTTTAATCACCCTGGTGCAGTTAAAAAAATAAAAATAAATAGGTAAAAACAGTGCAGAGCTCCACTACAGCTAGTAATTCCAAAACTAATAAAATTCTTAACGCAATGCGTAAACAATAATATACAATTATATATATACACACAGGCAGTCCCCGAGTTACGAACAGGTTAGGGACTGCCTGTTTGTTCTGAAGTCGGATTTGTTCGTAATCCGGACGCGCATGCGCAGAACGGCGTTTCCGATTTGTTTTCCGCTGTTTTCCCAACGTCGTTTTCCGATGTGCCCGCTGGCGCCGCCTGCCGGTCGTAAGTAGGAGTCGTTCGCAAGTTGGATGTTCGGAACTCGTGGACTCCCTGTGTGTGTATGTATATATGTGTATGTGTGTGTGTGTGTGTGTGTGTGTGTGTGTATATATATATATATATATATATATATATATATATATATATATATATATATATATACACTGTATATAAAGATAATATCTCATAACCTAATCAATGCAAGTGATAAAATGATTAATGGGATCTCTCAAATAATAATCCAGTAGGGTGAACCTTATGGTGACTCACAACCCAAAAAAATTATATATTATTCCACAAATCTGTGCAATAACACATAATTGGTCTACAATATCCAGAGTGTCCATTATTAATATTTATCTAAATAATGTGTTCTAGTATTTCTTAATTTATGGCAGAATACCCATGGAACCACACGTAAATATATATGCGCTCACCCTAGGGTGTTGACCCCTATAATTATAGATCTCACTTGCTGCAATAGAAATGCAGTTTCCTGTCCTTCAATCTCAGACCCTTCCTGGGATGTCGACTAGCAAATCCTCCCTCTGAGAGGGTGTCTCCACCATGACCCACAATAAATGCTTAAGGGTACCCGCTCAGGCTGTCAAAGTCCGATGGTGCAAGCTGCGCAAAGGTTCGTCCAGACCAAAGCATGCTGCAAAAAGGGAAAGAGGTAGCCCGGCCACCGGACACCTCACCCGACCTGAGTGGTAAGCAGGTAAAAGCAGCCTCAGCCCCCAGGGGTGGGGCAAAACATGTTGGAGACATGATCTGGATGAATTGAGCTGAGGCTGCTTTTACCTGCTTACCACTCTGGCTTATACTCGAGTCAAGCGCTTTTCTGCAGCAGAGAATTACATTTTCCGACCCGACTTTGGGGCCACCAACCTACCAAGTTTGAAGTTCTGGGGACCTATGGTTGCAAATGGGCACCGTGAGGCATGCAAATGGGCACAGTGAGTCTGCAAATGGGCATTGTTGACCCTCTTTTCCACTTACAGTAGCTGAGCATTTCTCACCCTAGGCTTATACTCGAGTCAATACGTTTTCCCAGTTTTTTGTGGTAAAATTAGGTGCCTCGGCTTATATTCGGGTCGGCTTATACTCGAGTATGTACGGTATTTGTTTTACACTTACACACTCATGAGCTTCTGAAAATGCTGTTGATTGACCATGTGAAGCTCTAATATCGTTAGATCACTGACCTGGAACTAGTGTGTGGTTAATGAGTGTCAAAAAAAGAATAGATGTTCCCTGTGTCTATGATTGTTCCAGGTTAGTGACTCAGAATGTACTAAAGCCAAATCATCAGCCTGTGAGCCAATGAATTAACCTTAAAGTGACTAGCACCCAGTTGATGCACATTCCCCCATTTAATCCATGGATTCAGCCCTGGAGTAAATGTTAGCCCACTGTGCCACTGGAGGTCCCATACATGTCTCCAGGGTTTAGGAGGGTGCTACAGATGTATAAAGTAATGTAAAAGAAATTGCAATAAATGTGAAAAATATTTTTTTAATCTGATCTACAATAAACTCAAATGTAATTGGGTTGTTTTTTAAAACTACACTCTGCACTTTCTTTTTGAAAATCCTGATGAAGAGGGATTTATCCATAACCTAGAACAGGGGTGCCCAACCAGTGGCCCGGGGGCCACATGTGGCCCGCGGAGCCCTCTGATGTGGCCCGCGACCTCTTGCCCTGGGATGGCAGGTTGGAAAGCCCAGATTGCAGGTTGCCGACCCGCCATCCCAGAGCATCAGTGGTGTAAATTAAGCCAATGGTAGAGGAAGCAAGCACCTGCAGAGCCGCATAAGCCAACGCTTCCAGTAAAGCGCCGGCTCCTGTCATAGGCGGAGTGATACTAAATGCGCTCTGCCTGGGACAGCAGCAGCTGGCGATAACTGAATGGAACTCACTAAAATCACAGTCTATGTAAGGGCATATCTGTTCTGCAGTGGTTACTGTGCTGCTTTTAAACTGATCCGCAGGTGCACCTGTGGGTTACCTGCACTGATCCATAGACTTCTGGTTTTAACTGCGGGTTGGGGCGCTTTCAGAAAGTGCACCAAACCTGCAGGATATAATAGAATTGTATGGCAAAGTGCAGCTAACCCACAGGAGGACTGTGCTGCACCTGCGGCGTGGGTAGACCACAAACCACCATTATAAAAGCAGCCTTAGGCCCCTTTTACACGATCAGTCCAACTCAATCGGACCCTCTATTCACCTCTATGGAGCGGCAGATGAAAACAGACTTGTGTCCGTTTACACCCGCCTACCTCAGATCCGATCTACTAAAAAAAAAAACAGAAGTGGATCCGTCCCCTTGCATCTGATTGGATCAGAGGGCCCATAGAGTAGAGTGGGCTGTGTCTGTGCCCACTCTGCATATGCAGAGTGGACACGGACCTGTCATCCACCCACTCCGCTCATTGTGGCCCGCGACTGGTTACTAAGTCACTTAAGTGGCCCTCGCTCTTCAAAAGGTTGGGCACCCCTGACCTAGAATCATAGAAGAGAGAAGGCGGGGAAAAAAAGTGATCCATCAAGTCTGCCACTTTTATTTGTTTATTTTTTGTTTTTATTATAAATCTATGTTTGTCCCAAGCATGTTAAGTCTACTGACTCACTAGCTCTGCTGGAAGTTTGTTCCAAGCATCAGCCAATCTTTCAATAAAATAATATATTCCAAGATTAGTTTTACAGTTTTCGCCTGCTAGTTTGAGGTCATGTTGCCATGTACTTGATCTTAGTGTCATATTGAAAATACTGCCCTCCTGAACTTTGTTCACATCTGAAATGTATTTAAGGGTTTCAGTAGAAGAAAAGCCTAACTATAACTATTCTTAAAAATGCCTCCTCCTACCTATACAGCCTATCCTGTAAAAAGAAAAGATCTGTATACTTACCTTTTTTAGTCTAGTCATTGATCCTGCAGGGCACCAGCTCCTCTGTGTAAGGGAGTGCTCAACGGCTGTGAAAAAGGTATATTATGGATCAAGCACCCCTTTCTTCTTAGGATTTCAATTTGATTCTCTCTGTCCTGCATGAATCACCCTTGGATTCCATTAGTGCACTCCCCCTTGGTGATCTGTCTGGCAAAATGGCCTTCTTGTCATCCTGTCTGTCAGACGTGTATCTTAGTTAGCACCTTTCTTGATTCTTTACAAGGATAAAGTGGTCTTTCATCCAAAACCCTTGTTTTATCCCACGGTGGTATCAGCCTGCCACCATGCCCAGCTAAGCATTTACCAGTGTTTAAGCATCGGAAGGTAGCAACTTATAACCCAGGATCTATGACTATCCAGCCTGTGTCCTGTACGTTTTATTCGTCAAATTTTCCGACAACTTTGTGCGACCGTGTGTATGCAAGACAAGTTTCGGAAAAAATCCGATGGATTTTGTGGTCGAAATGTCCGACCGTGTGTACAGGGCATTAGGGTGTAAATTGTTGATTTCACTCCTCACTACCTATCACAGTTTCGAAGGCCATAAAATGCCAAGGTGGCAACCCCCCCCCCCCACAAATGACCCCATTTTGGAAAGTAGACACCCCAAACTATTTGCTGATAGGCATGTTGAGTCCATGGAATATTTTATATTTTGCCACAAGTTGCGGGAAATTTTAATTTTTTTTGTTTGCACAAAGTTGTCACTAAATGATGTATTGCTCAATAATGCCATGAACATATGTGAAATTACACCCCAAAATACATTCTGCTGCTTCTCCTGAGTACGGGGATACCACATGTGTGAGACTTTTTTGGAGCCTAGCCGTGTACAGGACCCCAAAACCAAGCACCGCCTTTAGGCTTTCTAAGGGTGCAAAATGGTGATTTCACTTCCTCACTACCTATCACAGTTTTGGAAGCCATGAAATGACAAGATAGCACTAAACCCCTACAAATGACCACATTTTGGAAAGAAAACACTTCAAGCTATTTGCTGAGAGGCATGTTGAGTCCATGGAATATTTTATATTTTGCCAACCAATAAAAGTGCTCCCACACTTAAAAATTCATGAGATAAAGTAAACAATATTGTAAACAATTAGTGCGCTAATCAACCTTATTAATAAATAGTAAACCTTGAAAAAAGTGTTTCCTAAAAAGAAATGTACCTTGTGCAGATGCAAATATTCCTTGTCCAAATGACTGTGCAAAAATGAACAAATGTGCAAAATAAGCATGTGTGATGCTGAACTAATGTGCACAACCCATATATAGTGAGCCAATATACTAAAAAAATATATTAAATAAATAAGTAAATTAAAAAAAAAAAATTATTATATATATATATATATATATATATATATATATATATATATATATGTGTGTATGTGAAAAAATATATAGGTGTGGTGGTGAACACTCCCTATCTCCTAAATCAACATACACTTGCCAATCTCCACCGATCAATTGGCAATCAGTCAGGTGTGCTGAATTAAGGACAATAGCAAAAAAAGTGTGTAAAATACACTGGCAAAAAAATCTTGCAGATAAGTCCTTAAATTAATCCTCAAATTTAGTTTTTGTAGTCCTTCCTTATAAACAATTACAGATTGCATATGAAAGTCAAAACTGAATAAATAAATGAATGAACTTTCCTCTTATTCCTCCTCCTTTGTATGGTTTCTCTTAAGTATATAGGAAAAATTCACCCACAGCTTGCTTTTCTTCTATCAAAGGATTATCCTCAGCCGTTTCTTCCTTTGCTTTTATATATCTCAATTTTCCAATAGATATATAACACAAAACAGACAAAACATTGTGCAGCACTGTGTTTTACAATAGAGTGATATGCAATAAAAGCCGATTCACTCACATGTACCCAGCGTTGTTTAAGCGAGTGCTGTATAACAGTCAGGCTTGTGGGCTGTGAGCCCTGCTCCTCCTCACTTCACCTTTTGTGTATCACTGGCTACTCTCGTAACCCACTCGGTGATGTCACTGGCACCTCCTCCCGACGCGTTGCGTCACAGGTCACGTGACTTTATCACGTAACCTGTGACGCAACGCAGGTTACAGGTTACCATTTTAGATTTACAGAGGAGGACTATTGCTAAAATTACTGCCCTCGATCTGACCTTCATGGTGATACCTCACATGCATGGGGCAATTTCTGTTTACGTATGACACCAGGCTGATGCTTGCATTTGCCTTTGCGCGTGAGCACAGGGGGACAGGGGTGCTTTTTTTATTATTATTATTATTATTATTATTTATTTTGCTTTTTTTTATTATATTTTTAAACTGTTCCTTTCATTTTTTTTTTATCATTTTTATTGTTATCTCAGGGAATGTAAATATCCCCTATGATAGCAATAGGTAGTGACAGGTACTCTTTTTTTGAAAAAATTGGGGTCTATTAGACCCTAGATCTCTCCTCTGCCCTCAAAGCATCTGACCACACCAAGATCGGTGTGATAAAATGCTTTGCCAATTTCCCAATGGCGCTGTTTATATCCGGCCATACCTAAGTCATGAAATGCTCGTAGCTTCCGGTTTCTTAGGCCATAGAGATGATTGGAGCCATTCTGGTCTCTGATCAGCTCTAAAAAACAAAGAAAACCATGGAAAACGGTGGAAGGGGGGGACGTTCCCTCCCACTGCTTATAAAAGCAGTCTAGAGGCTAATTAGCCACTAGGATTGCTTTTACATGAAAGCTGACCGCTGGCTGAAAAGAATGATACCTAAACCTGCAGGCATCATTCTGGTATAACCACTCAAAGTCCAGCAACATACCAGTATGTTGCTGGTCCTTGTTGGGCATACATTGTAATGTTCTTTTTTCATGCAGCCTGTGGGCTGCATGAAAAAAAGAGATTGATCGGTGGGTATGCCCACTATTAGAATACCGCACACTTCTAAAGATGGGCATACATGCAACGTTTTTTTTTTTTTTAACTGTGGTGGTGAAATCACCTCCTACAGCACTGGATTCACTGATTTACATATCGTGGGAGCAAACGCTGTTGCTGTCAAGATAAATAAATCAGTGCTGCAGCTGAATGGCGTACCTGCTAAGCAAATGATGGTTAACAAATTAACATTACAGTATAACAGTAATGCCCCGTACACACGGTCGGAAATTCCGACCACAAAATCCGTTGGATTATTTCCGACGGATTTTGTCCGACACTGGTGTTGCATACACACGGTCGGACAAAGTTGTCGGAAAATCTGATCATTCTGAATGTGGTGACGTTAGATGCGTACGACGGGACTACGTAGAGGCTAGTAGCCAATAGCTTTGGTCTTGTAATGTGATCTGAGCATGCGTGGCACTTTGTCCGTCGGAATTCGCTACACGCGATCGGAAAAAGTCCGATAGGACTTTGTTGTCGGAAAATTTGAGAGCAGGATCTCAAACTTTTTCCGACGGAAATTCAGACGGAAAAAGTCCGATGGAGCCCACACACGGTCGGAATTTCCGACAACATGGTCCGATAGGACATTTTCCGAAGGAAAATCCGACCGTGTGTATGGGGCATAAGACTTACCATACCTGCAAAGCAAATACAATAAAACATAGTAAAAATAAAACATTGCAATCTGTGCCTTAAAAAAATATATGCCGAAACATGGGGGCAATCCGCCCCTAATGTTAGGAGCAAATCGCTCCTCCACCCCTACCCCCATGCTTCGGCATATATGCTCCTTTTTTTTAACTGTGGTGGTGAAATCACCTCCGATGGTGCTGGAGTCACGGCTTTACGTATCCTGGGAGCAAACGCTGTTGCTGTCAGAATAAAAAATAAACCTGTGCTGCAGCTGAATGACATACCTGCTAAGCAAATGACGGTTAACAATAAAACAAACATTACATTATAACATACCATACCTGCAAAGCAGAAGAATAAAACATAGTAAAAATAAAACAGAGAGAACAATAAATATAGAACAATAGTGAGCGGGTGGTAGAGAGCTAACATAAGAGAGAGAACAATAGAGAGAGAAGAAAAATACAAGAGCAACTATTTTTGGATTTTTTATTTTATATTTTTTTGTGTGTATTCTTTTATAAAAACTGTAAAAAAAAAAAACAGTAAACTGAAAGTTGCAGATTAGGGTCTCTCAAAATGTAATGGCCATCACATCGTTCGAGACCCTGTGTACATGTGCCTAGGACTGTGTGGTGCTGCACCCTACGATAATACTCAGCTAGTGTGTAGTAGCGTTTGAAACAGTCACCAATGCAGAGACCAGGTTGGTCAGGACAGGAGGGACAATAAAAGCAGGTGTCACGCCTAAATACGTGTTTTCTGCAGACACATCTTCTTTTGGGTGTTCTTTGGGTAGGGGTACCAGGGAGGACATGAGGAAAATGCCTCTCATGCAGCTGGCTCACTGCATTTGCACTGGGAAGGTGGGCCAAAGCACCGTCTGTAAACAGAAGGGCTGTGACGATCTCTTCCTGGAATTTAAAGAGGAGCTCCACCCTAAAGTGGAACTCCCGCTTATCGGATTCCTCCCCCCCTCCGGTGCCAATTGGCACCTTTCAGGGGGGCGCAGATACCTGTATTATACAGGTATATGCACCCACTTCCGGGACTAGCATCCCCGCCCATATCCGAGGATATCCGAGGATGCCCCTTTGTGTCTTGGGAAACACAGTTTCCAGGACACAGCGGGGACCAATAGAGACGCGCAGAGCGACTCGCGCATGCGCAGTAGGGAACCGGGCAGTGAAGACGTTGCGTCTTCACTTCCTGATTCCCTGACAGAGGATGGTGGCAGGGCAGCTGAGAGACGAGCCGTCACTCATCACATTCTGCTGACACAGCTGGAACCTGGAACAGGTAAGTGTCCATTTATTAAAAGTCAGCAGCTGCAGTATTTGTAGCTGCTGACTTTTAATATTTTTGGTGCGGGTGCAGCTCCGCTTTAAGGAAGGATCCTGTCCATCCTGAAGCTTTGTATAGCACAAAAGCGTTCAGCAGAGCCAATTGAAATAAATATACAGACACCTTTTTGTACCAGCGTCTGGCTTTATGGGCAGTTAGGTACCGCGCCAACTGGTCGTTGAGGTCCACCCCTCCCATATTAAGGTTTTATTCGTGGACACAGAGGGGTTTCTCCACAACACCAGTCGCCGTAAGAATTTGGACTGTCGTGCCTGTGTGAAGCGAGGACAGAACGAATACATTCCATGAATCCCTCTACTTCACTGCTAACAAATTATTGCACTTCAAGCAGGCTCTCTCCCCCCGCCTAAGTCGGGATTCTACAAGCCGTTGGGGGAAGCCCCGCCGATTAGATTGCACGGTGCCACATGCGCCAATTCCATAATCAAAAAGGTGACTAAAAAGTGGCACGCTCGTGTAAAGGTTATCCATGTACAAGTGGTACCCCTTTCCGAATAAGGGTGACACCAAGTCCCACACAATCTTACCAGCGCTCCCTATGTAGTCTGGGCAGTTCTCCGGCTTTACGTGACTCTTTTCTCTCGTAAACAATAAAACTATATGTATAGCCTGTTGCCCTGTCACAGAGCTTATACATCTTGACCCCATATCTGGCACGCTTGCTGGGAAGATACTGTTTGATAAAAGAGCGGCCAGAAAACTTAATCAGGGACTCATCAACGCAGACAACTTGATCGGGAGTAAACAAGGCTGAAAACTGTTGGTTGAAGTGGTTTACGAGGGGCCAAATTTTGTAGAGCCGATCAAATCCAGGGTCACCCCGAGGACGACAGAGTTCATTGTCGCTGAAGTGCATGAACCGCAAGATATGCTCGTATCATGTCCTGGAGGCCGAGAACACGGGCATATGGTGAATTGGGTCAGTGGACCAAAATGACCGCAACTCACTCTTTTTAGGTATGCCCATGAGGAGGGATAGCCCCAGGAAGGTCTTAAATTCGGAAACCGTAACTGGTTTCCAATCTCTGGCAAGGGTCAGCTGGGGATTAGCGGCAAAGAATTGACCAGAATACAAATTGCTTTGGTCCACAATAGATCTATAGAGATCTTCGGTGAAAAACAGTGAATAACAATCAATTAACTATTTTAACCTGAATTCAACTGGCCAGTGAATGGGGAAGTATGGGTGCTACAGAAGTGGTGGGTTCCCAATTAAGATTGGCGAATGCACCAGGAAGGGCACTATGGGGTCGACGGGCCTTTGTTTGTTTGTCTTCTTGGTGGCAGCGGGACTCTACTCATGCTAGCCACCTCCCCAGCTTGAACTGCACTTATAGGACGCGCGGGAGTGACGTCATCGCGACTCCAGCGAATGACAGCACTGGAGCAGCGAGACCCGGAAGTCACTTCGGGATTGATGGCAGCGGAGGAGGACGTGGACGAGGGTCGCTTCGGGGGCTTAGTTCTCAGGTAAGTTATTCATAATGAGCTAGTATGCTATGCATACTAGCTCATTATGCCTTTGCCTTGCAGGTTCTGTTTTTTTTTTTTTTTAAAGGAGGCTTTACTTCCTCTTTAAAGATCACATTTGAGAACAGTGAAATGAGTGGATGGTTAGCAGCGAAAAGCCATTCGCTAAAGGTGGAAACATGCGCTCTCCACAGTTGGATGTTTTGTGTAATTTTGTAATAAAAGCCTGGAATGTATGGTATGGAGGATGACTACGTGTAGCAAAATGAAGGGGAAGGGGAAGCCGAAGCTGAAGCCACACCATCTGATTCGGAATTAGATCCATATAATGACTGTCTTACAAATGTATCTCAAGATGTCATTGATGAACTTATGATGTCAGAGGATTAACATGATGAGGAATTTGAAGGATTTTAAGTACCAGTAAGTCCTAACCATTTTAATTTAAATCAAATCTGATGTTTTTAAATGGCGTTGCCTTCGAAGGGGGGTAGTCCTTTTTTTTTGTAAATTGTATATTTATTAAATTTTCACAAAGATACAGAAGAGTAGACGAACAAGTGAACAAATAATGAGTCATATGTATAAAAGCAATTACATTCAATGATATAGCACGAGTCGCATGCATAAAACGTGAACAGAAGCAACAGTACAATGCAACCTGAGTTGTAGTTGCATGATACTGCAACCTTGTTGTTTGGGGGGGGGAGGGGAACGGGAGAGCAGGCGACACAAACATAACATGGTATATCACACAAAAAGGAGTTGGTGCGCTCTAGTTCAAATGTTAATGGAACCCCCCCAGGGTGCCCGAACAAAAAAAAGCGGACACTCCATAAGGGTGCCACCTTGGGAATCGGATGGAAAAAGGAGAGGGAAACGCCATGGATCTGTAAAATGAGGGGTGTTAATGTGTCAGGGGGGGTTAAATTGATAGTCAGCTTAAAGCGGTTCTGCACTGTCTTTTTTTTTTTTTTTTACTGCAATGCAATGGCTTATGCAATGCAGTTTAGGTACTCACGTGTCCTTTGATGTAAATCGGCAGCAGCTACTTTCAAAAAGATTGCAGATTTCTAGAAATTTGTTCATGCTGGGGGCCATCTTGCCTGTGGGCATTTGAACCCACACAGGCACTCCAGATGGCCCAGCATGCACCGCCGTTACTGCGCCGATCTCGTGCGTGCGCAGTAACGGCGAAGTGCAGCTCACGTTCTCCAAAATCTCGCGAGATGTCCGCACATCTGCCGACATCTCGCGAGATTTCGGAAGATGTGGCCGACATCTCGCGAGATTTCGGAAGATGTCCGCACTGACTCCTGGGAACAATGACACCAGATCCCAGGAGACAGTGCGGCGTGACGAGGATCCCCGCACAGACCCCGCCCACCGCCGCCGCAGAGACAGAGGACAGGAAGTCAGCGATTATCAAGGTAAGTGAAAAAAAAAAAAAAAAAAACATTTCATTTAGTACTCTTTGCCTGATTTGGAAGGCAAAGAGATTTACTAAATGAAATGTGTGCAGAACCGCTTTAAATGTTTAGTGAGGAACAGACCATTAATGGTGTGATGGTGTGACACCAGGGTTGAGCTCCGCATGATCCCACAAGTGCCATATTTTTGAGAACTGTGGGAGGGTATCATGGACTATCACAGTGAGGTGTTCCATCCTACGGATCTGTTCCAACAATTGTGGGGGGGGGGGGGGAGTAGTCTTATACGGCAAGTATAATGTATATATGTTTTAACTGGAAAATTAGGGGGTCGTCTTATACGCCGGCAACTACAGTATATGGATGTTTTAGACTTTTAAAGTGCTCCATATTTATTGTTCAATTACTCTATGCAACTGTGTTGTTCTTATTCCAGTCTATTTTTATCTCATGCTAATTTGCTTCTAAAATTGTTTAATTCACAAACAGAAATATCATCCAGATGTGGAATCATTGTTTCTTGGCGCGAATGGGCATTTAACTGCCAAAAGCATACTTTTCTCATAAATCTTTATATTGTGTCACAAAATTATATTTTATCAACATCTCAGAAGTCTCCTTGTCCTACTTTCCTGAAAAAAGACATTATTGAAACGTCCATGTCTCACCAGCCTACAGCTACTAGCAGTTTATGGAATGATAGCCTGCGCAATGTTTGTGATTTTTTTACAACACTCCAGTAATTGTTGGTTTTCCATCAGACTTCAGGGTATGAGAATGAATCGGTGTTCCAAGGCCGGGACACCAGGAAAAGGGGATTATGTACTGTCTTCTTTTTGCAGTTGAGCACAAAAATGCCTTTACAGATAACATTGGGGTTTAACCACTTCAGCTCCGGAAAGTTTACCCCCCTTCATGACCAGACCAGGCCATTTTTTGCGATACGGCGTTACTTTACCTGACAATTGTGCGGGTGGGGAACTATGTACCCAAATAAGTGAATATGATGAATGAATATATCAAAATACCGTATATATACTCGAGTATAGGCCGACCCGAATATAAGCTGAGGCACCTAATTTTACCACAAAAAATGGAAAAACTTATTGACTCGAGCATATGCCTAGGGTGAGAAATGCGCAGCTACTGTAAGTGGAAAAGAGGGTCAACAATGCCCATTTGCATGCCTCACTGTGCCCATTTGCAGCCATAGGTCCCCAAACTTCTAACTTGGTAGTTAAGGGTTCCTATATGCCCCCTATCTGCAGACAAAATTTGGGGTCTCTGGACCCAAAGCGTCCTGAAATAACATTGCTGCAGTTGACCGATTTTGGGGCCCCGTATCTTGGGGCCACTTGGTGCTAGGAACCCTAAATTTGGTATGCAAACTCAGTCAAACTATCACTACAAAATATCCAAAGATGGGGTTCATATTACCAAGTGGCCCTGAGATACAGGGCCCCAAAATTGGTTAGGCAAATGTCAAGAACTTTTCTGCAGCAGAGAATGACATTTTCCTAACCGACTTTGGGACCCCGTATCTTGGGGCCACTTAGTGCTAGGAACTCCATATTTGGATATTTTGTAGTGTTGGTTCCACTGGGTTTTCACACCAAATTTGGGGATCCGAGATACGGGGCCCCAAAGTCGGGTCGGAAAATGTCACTTTCTGCTGCAGAAAAGTGCTTGACTCGAGTATAAGCCGAAGGGGACACTTTCAGCACAAAAAAATGTGCTGAAAAACTCGGCTTATACTCGAGTATATACGGTAGCTTTCTTCAAAAAAATAAAACTTAAGATGTACTTGTATTTTTAAGACCTACTTTGCTGTTATTCCGGTAGTAAATCATTATATTAATCAAACCCATTTTATTGCTGTTCTTCTACAGTGTCATTATTATCCACAGAAATGTTCTGAGGAATAATCTGTATTGTCACAATTTACAAGACCAGTGACTCCCCTAGGGGTCTTGTCTGCATATGCAGCTTTTCTATCATTAGCAAGCCTAAAGATGAACCCACCAGAGCAAATTGGCATTTTACATATATATTTGTTTTCCTTCTTCTGTTGCTTCAAACTGAATACATTTTTTGGCGGAAGTTGAGTCTTTTCACAGTTTCACTAAGAGACTCATTTATACAGAAATAATGTAAGTGTAATAGATCACTGTAATTTGAAAGACATGCACCAGGAAGATACACCTGTAGTGAATGTTTGGTGAATCTCTCATGTAGGCCCCATGCACACTGAATGTTTGTTTTTAATGCTGTTCTTAGGGGCGTATGGCTATTTTTTTCTGTCTCTAAACACGCGCATAGGCGTTTAGAGGAGTTTTGATTCATAAAAATACCCACTGCCAGTTCATCCAGGAGCAATGCAATTTTGGCACAAAAAATGCTTAACACCTGTAAACGTGTGTAAATGCAAGTTAACATTAGGCACGTTTGGCGCTTGAATGTTATATAATTTCAATGACCAGAACAAATTATCATTATGACCAATGAAATTAACACCCAAGCATTTGGCACATCTAAACTTGTCATCTAGATGCCAGGAGGAACAGCATCTAGAAGAGATGGCCAAAACATCCAGTGTACATAAAGCCTTACTGCTTTATAAATATACCCCTATTTGTATATAAAATTCGTTATTATATCCTCCCACTACCATTTTAACAACACTTCTGTCATTTGTGAACACCTATTTTGTAAAGGTGTCCCATCTTATTTGCTGATTTGTTTCCTAATACCCTAACCCCTAATCTCTGGATCAGTTTGTTTATGGTACAGCAATGCGGTTTGGTAGTGGTTGGCTTGGGTCTGTAGAGGTGTGGTAATTTGGGGATTTTTGGGCTTTATATTAGTCAGGATTTAAGGGGTTGGGTATTAGATTTAAATTAAAGATGCTAAATCACTTGCCATTCAGGGCAAAGTGATATTATCTGCTGATAACCTGCCACCAGAAAGTTCTATATCTATAGTCTTGCAATTCCAGCTCTGTTCAAGCCCTTACACTTCTGGGCATCTGGAGTGATCATACTAATTACCTCTCAGGATCCAAGTCCAGTACACACTTTGTACTGGAGTCTGAATCAATTTAAATATGGACTTCATGTATTCTGCTTTTGGTGGTTTCCTTCTTACCCACTTAGTCCCTACTTGTTTTAAAAGAGAGCTGTTTAACCTTAATCCTTCCCGTTACGCTGCTTAAAGCGGAGCTCCACCCAAAAGGGGAAGCTCCGCTTGTTCGCACCCACCTTCTTCCCCTCCACTGCCACATTTGGCACTTTTTTGGGGGAAGGGGTAGCGGGTATCTGTTTTTGACAGGTACCCCCATCCCTACTTCCTGGTAAGATTGCCGCACAGCGATCTACGTCATGCCTGGCCCCTCCTCCTTCTCCCTGCTGCCTTCTAGGACCCGTGTGTGTCCCAGAAGATGGCGGGGCCATTCAGAAAGCACAGCGCGACTCGCAAATGTGCAGTGAGAAACTGGCTGTGAAACTCGAAGGCTTCGCTGCCGGTTTCCCTTATTTGCAATGCCGGGATCACTGGACAGGTAAGCGTTCTTATATTAAAAGTTGGCAGCTACAGTATTTGTAGCTGCTGACTTTTCTTCTTTTTTTTCCCCCAGACTGGAACTCTGCTTTAAGACCTGACCGAAAATACTGTTTACTTCCTGAATGGACAGATGACAATTTCTTTTTAAGTAAGCTTTTTCTTTTTAAGTAGGCTTTTAAAGGCTATTTTTTTTAAATCAAAATAACATGTTATACTTATCTGCTTTGTGCAATGGTATTGCACAGAGCAGCCCTGAACCTCCTCTTCTCTGGTACCCCGCCAGCACTGTTCGCTCCTCCTTATCAGCGTCTTCCCCCATAGCAAGCACTTGTGTACTCACTCCCGAACCAGGCTCTGTGGCTCGGCCCAGCAATCCTAAGCTAGATGGCTGTGTGTTTCTATTGATGTGCACAGTGTAGGGGGGACACATTTCTAGTCCCTGCAAGCAGGGGCTGCACCCTAGGAAGCTGCAGGAGAAAGGAGTTACCCTGAAACTGGAAACCAGACTCAGTGGTCATGGCACCAGCTTAAAGTAGAACATAAATAAGGATTAAAAGATAAAGATCTGCATACTCAGTAAGTGATTAAATCAGCTGCTGAAAGTGCTTAAGAACTGAGGGTTTAATATAACCTTAAGAGTTAATTTTAGGGGTTTGATGAACTTATAGGGTTCAGATGAGGAAAAAGTTAGCTTGAATAAGTTCCTGATAGGTCAAAATATAGAATATCACTATGTTAAATTGTACATTGTAATTGCCTGTTGACTCACAAAAATAAAAACTGCCACAACTGCAAAAGCACCACAATGTACCCAAATGTATTATCTGAGCCAGCATCTTAATCTAGGAAGTAGACACTAAGGCAAGCCATTAATGATTTGATTCCCCAATCAACACAGTGTTGTCAGGGGAATACCTCCCACAGTGCTATTGTGTTCTGCTGATGGAAGGACGTGAGGAACCTTCCCTGCCAGCACAAAACGGCAATTACTGCTAGTGTCTATAGCCGCTGGCAGTAATTGCATGACAGAATTCTGACGAGCTGGTTAAAATCCTGAAAGGAATTAAATTATTTTTGGTTTACATTTAACTGCTTGCCGACCAGCCGCCACCATACTGCGGCAGGTTGGCACGGCTGTGCGAATCACCCTATCTGTATGTCGGCTGCTTTAAGAGCTATAGGGGGCGTGTCCCTGATGCTGGAGCTGATGCGCGTGGCTGGTGGCCGCAATGTCCGCCCGCAATCGTTTCTCAGAGCCAGAACAGGGATCTGTCAATCTAAATAGGCAGATCCCCATTCTGTCAGGGAAGTAGAGAGAGATCTGATGTTCCTAGTGATCAGCAACAGCGATCTCTCTCTACTCCCAGTCAGTCCACTCCCCCCACAGTTAGAAACAGTGTTAACCCCTTCCCTACCAGTGACATTTATACTGTAATCAATGGCTACTTTTAACTCTGATCGCTGTTTAAGTGTCAGTGGTCCCAAAAAAGTGTCAAAAGTGCCCTATCTCTCCGTCGCAATGTCACAGTCCCTCTAAAAATCGCTGATCACCGGCATTACTAGTATAAAAAAAAAAAATTAAAAAAAAAAAATGCCATAAATATATCCCCTATTTTGTAGACGCTGTAACTTTTGCGCATACCAATCAATATACGCTTATTGCGATTTCTTTTTTTTTTTTTTACCAAAAATGTGTAGAAGAATACATATTGGCCTAAACTGATGAAGACATTTTTTTGGGGGGATATTTATTATAGCAAAAAGTAAAAAATATTTTTTTTTTTTTTTTTAAAATGGTTGCTCTTTTTTTTGTTTATCGCGCAAAAAACAAAAAAGGCAGAGGTGATCAAATGCCCCCCAAAAGAAAGCTCTATTTGTGGGAAAGAAAGAACATCAATTTTGTGTGGGTACAATGTTGCACGACCGTTCAATTATCAGTTAAGTTGATGCAGTGCCGTATCATAAAACACATAGATACACCTTTTGGGTGATCGCTTGATTGAAGTTTGGGACTTTTTAAATGTAATTTGTATTCTTTAGACTTTACTCCTACACCTGTTTATTTTTTTATGTTATCACTACCATGATGCATACTATTTAGGGCGCGTTAATTAGCATTCAGCGTTCTATTTTTTCAATGCATTGAGGGAGTTTGGAATACATTGTGGGATTTTTGGAGTGTCCTCTGTGTATTTTTATTTAAAAAAACGCCCATAAACGCTAACGCTATAAAACGCTCATAAACGCTAGTACAAAATGCTGTTAAAAGCAAATTTTCCAACCAGCGTCTTCTGCCAGAAATCTGGCGTCCAGAAAAAGCTTTTTTGAGCTTCAGTGTGCATGTAGCCTTAATCATTGATGTTTCATTTATTAACATATCACTTATAGCACTGCACATTTTTTTTTTAATATTTTTTTTTGTCAATTTTTGTTGGTGTGCTAGCGGCTACTCTTGCCCTCCAAGCACAATTCCTCTCTTTTGCACGAAGGATGGAACTTATGAATTTTACACCACGTGAAATAAGCTGTCCAAGAGTGATGGTACATCATCCTGGAGGGTGACATTCTAGCCCCGAGAAGGGTAGGAATCGGAGTCTGAAACTCCCCTGTCTCCCAGGAGGATAGAATATTGAACCCTAAGACAGCAGGTGCTGCTGATCTTGAAGCTGCCAAGAAGTCTATGATGTTTGCATACCTGTCATGGCTGGGCTCTTAGCAGCTCTCTTCTCTGTGCTCAGGCTGCTCAGCTGTCGGATAATTGTCAGCACTCATTGATTCCTCAGTGGCACACCTGGTTATCATTTTCTGCTCGCCAGTCCTGCCTAGAGCCAGCCCCTTCTGGCTCTTTAGACTGTCTTGTTTGTTCATTCCCTGCCTTTGCCTGGTCAACATATCTGGAGTTTCTCTGCTGTGTGTAAGCAGAAAAATTAAAGTTTGTATCTTCTGGACACCATGCTGTGGACCCAGTCCTATTAGATCTCCTAAATTCAAGTGTCTGCAAGGGCCCTTAGGCATCCCTGCACCCGAGTGATTGGTGGTGTCCCTTCACTGACCAGAGGGCTTGGGGCTCCAGTTCTTATGAAACGAAGATGTAAGCTTTTATTTGGATGACAGCACTTCCCAAAAATATTCATACCCCTGTACTTGCTGTGCCCCATTGGACAAAAGTCAGCTCAGTGGTTGTGGAAGGTAGGATGGCTGAGATATCTGGCAGATACAGTAGTGTGGGCAACAAGTCCCCAGAGAAGTAAATGGAATACAAAATAGCTCCTTTTAGGCACTGCCACACCCTGTATTCCACTCCAAAAGGGGAAAATGCATGTTCTGATGCCATCCTGTGTTCTAAAACACTACAGACAGAGGGGGCTGCCACAACGCCACAAATATAGAGACGCTTACCAGACCACACTGCAGGGCCTAGTCGCAATCACATTGGTCACACCCTGCAGGGCCTTCAGGGACCCGACTCCTCTTCACAAGGATCACTTGCCTGGAACCTGTAGATCAATTTGACAGCGGGATCACAAAGTACACTGTATGCCTTAGGTCACTGCCCGCAGGATCCAGTGCCAAATGGCAGACAGTATAGGCTTTCCCTACTTTGGCATGTGGGATCCAGGTACAGTCACTTTTGGCCTGTTGGCCACAGTGGGGACCAATCTAAATAGGGCTCACCTCTCCCCAGATAGGGGTGTAAGGAACAAAGTCCCAAAACAGAGATCATCAGAGAGATTCAGGGAGGCATTCATTACCTTCAGACAAAACTGAGGCTTAGCTGAGCTGGGAGGGGTTATGCCTGGGCAGGGATTCCTGCCTTTTTTTCTTGTCAGTGTCCATTCACCTGACGATGACAGCATAACCCACGTAGTAATTGCTATTAGCACTTCTGTGTCCTGTGATGTAAGAATGTAAGATAAGAGGGGGTAAAGAAAAACTCTTTCTGTGACTGTTTAAAAATTGTTAGCTGGAATTGGACTTCTTACAGTATATAATGGCCATCTAAATCTACTAGTCTATCTGTTACTACCCTCACTGCTGCTGTCCAAGGGTGTGTCTGTTGCTTCTCCATAGAAGAGTCACCCTTGGACAGGAAGGGTTTTACTGGCCAGATCACTTGATTAAAATAAAGTAAAAAAAAACCCTTAAGACAGAAAACTAAAACAGCCACCATATTTAAGGATTTATAATAGAATACATTTTTTGGGGGGTGGGGGGGGGGGGGTCCATGCAGTGTTTGCTGGATGCTGATATAGGAGGGCAGAGGTACCTGGTTCTGTCAGCAGTGTGCAACTTTCCCTGCGAGGATGATGGACAGGAAACTGAACACACTGGCAAACAGGAACACCATGGCAGGGAGTGACAACCACAAGGTCAGCAAGCAGGTGGCAGACAGATGTGGAGCTCAGGCAGATGTGTAGACTAGACATCAGGACTGGTGTGAAGTCAGGCAGGTCATGTCAGCAACTGGTAGGCAGATCGGTATAATAATGTCAACAAAAGTGAGGTTGAGGCTCAGGCTAGAATTGGTAATGCATGAGCAGGTCAGGAAAAAAAAAGGACAGGCAGAGGTGTATCCTAGGTTGAGGTCAGTACAGCTGGTTAGCAGGAGAAGGTCAGTACAGCTGGTAGGCAGGAGAAGGTCATGGCAAGTCAGGTGTGCAGCTTACCAGTTTAAATAATCCGTTTGGCACCAACATTAGCAAAAGACATGCACTCATGACTTTGCGTGCACGGACACACGCATACCTGTGTGCATATGTGCTCCCAATAGTAACCCCTGATGTGTGGCTATGAGCCACCCAGCCTGCACCTGTGCTTATACAGATGCGCCTTTGTCTAAAATGGCATGGCCTTCCTGACACACATATTCAAATAATACATTTTTGTGTAAAATAATTGTTTGCGATTCTTTTTATTTAGACCCCTTTCACACTGAGGACGTTTTGCAGACGCTATAGCGTTAAAAAATAGCACCTGCAAAACGCCCTAAAACAGCTGCTGCATGCACTCCAGTGTGAAAGCCCGAGGGCTTTCACACTGGAGCGGTGCACTGGCAGGGTGTCAGAAAAAGTCCTGCCAGCAGCTTCTTTGGAGCAGTGAATGAGCGGTGAACTCGGCGCTCCTCCACCGCTGCTCCCCATTGAAATCAATGGGGCAGCGCCACCAAACCGCTGTCAAAACGCCGCTCCGGGGCGGCTCGGTGTGAAAGGGGTCTTAGCGCCACTTTAGCTGACGCCCGGGGCGGCTCGGTGTGAAATGCTTCTTAGCAGCAAACATTACAGCATTTTCTGCCTAAATAATGGATTTAAAATGTTTCAGATGCATCAGATTTATGACCCTTCTATAATTCATTAACTGCCCAACTGGTTTAAAAACATAAATAAACAGAAGGTTAAGATGGTGAGATGTCCTTCACTTGTTACTTTTCGCTTCAAATCGTCACATTTATTTACTTGCTTTGGGTGTCCTTTTTTTCCTATTTAAAACGTTTCAAAAATGTGTGTATTAATTTCAGAGACCCGAAGTCCTGCCTCTTGTCACTCACTTTAAGTCTAGGGTTGTGCTCCTTTTACATGTTAACTCCATATGTTTTGAAAGAGGATCTGCCAATGCCTGGAGTGTGAAGGATTCTTTAATTCCTTCAAGCATTTCTCTTTGTTAGTTGTCAGAAGACATGTAGTTGTTAATACAGATGTTATTATGCCTGTTGTCTTTAATTCTACTATTCATGGCCTTTGTTAAATATAGCAATGCACAGAAACCCATTGTTTGGCCCTGTGCAAGGATGTGTCTAACCATACCTATGTCAAATGGGAACTATAAAAAATGTCCCTTTTTAACAGTAACTTATCTTGTTTCCCAGAGAACCAAGGGGAAGAATAAGGCACATTTTGGTGCACACATTACTGTTCATCATTGCTGACACACTTGACAAAGCCATGTAGAACTGTTGCATTTAGTGAAGAACCCTGATGCTTAGGGTTTAGGATGACGGTGTATAGAGTATTGTTGTAAATTCCATCAGGTCACAGTCAGTTGAGTGTTCAGTAATTATAAAGTAAATGAAATGTGGCTTCTTTCTGGATATTTTATTCAATCTTGGAATCCTTTCTGACTGCTCTTTGTTTCCCCAAATTCCTTTGCCAGGCTTGTTCTGCAGGTGTCAGGAAGGGCCCGTAGACATACTTTCACTTTAGGATTAGGTAGGGCAAACATTTTTTTATTGTCTGCAGACACCTGTAGACTTAGTAGTGCAAAAGAACAATAATCAAAATGGTTGTGTGTAGCAGAAGCCTGCATGTATAATAAGCCAAGATGATTTTCTTTCACTTCTTGTCCCATAGCTATCCACTAAGTGAGAAAAAATTAAGGGAATTCCTTGGGAATCCCTAGGTCATCGGAACTAGTTCCCCATTGGAACATTTCCACTCTATTACTTTTCTGGGGACAACCCAAAATATGCAATTTTCTTTTACTATCACTTTCAATGACAATGGTAAACCGGGCAAATTGAGAGGGTGAATCTCCTTAAAGAGGAAGTAAACCCTAATGGGTTTACTTCCTCTTTGTTTCCCTGCAAAGGTAAAGCATAATGGTCTACTATGCATCACATAGTAGTCCATTATGTGTCACTTACCTGACACAGGAGCCAGCGAAGTCACCGCTGTCCCCTTGTGTACGGAGCCACCATCTTCTTGGTGGGTCTCGCGGCTCTGACGCTGTCACTCGACGGCGCCGCAATGACGTCACTCCCGCGCATGCGTACAGGAGCCACCACTCGCAGCATATCGCCGTTGACAGCGGCACACTCAGTGTGCCTGCACGCTGCTGTCTATGGCGCATGCGCCGTATACAGCGGTGCCTGTCTTTTGACAAATATCTCCTAAACCGTGTAGGTTTAGGAGGTATTTCTTGGACCTACAGGTAAGCCTTAATCTAGGCTTACCTGTAGGTCAAAATGGTTTGTAAGGGTTTACAACCACTTTAAGTGTGGCACAGAAAGCAATAAAAGCTAAAAGGTGTTCTAGTGCCTCTCCACTTCACTTCATCCAAAACTTAAAAAAAAATGTTTGCCTTTAGGTATACTTTAAATTTATCTCTGAATATAAATACAAGAAGTCAATAGGTTTCTTAAAAATATTGACAATGCAAAGTTAACTGCATTAGCCGTTCACTTGGCTTAGAGTTGCTTTTTAACCACTTCAGCCCCGGAAGGTTTCACCCCCTTCATAACCAGGCCATTTTTTGCGATACTGCACTGCATTGCTTTAACTGACAATTGCGCCGTCGTGTGACAAAATGTATTTGTTTTTTACAAAATAGAGCTTTCTTTTGGTGGTATTTGATCACCTCTTTTGAAAAAAAAAAATTTTTTACTTTCTGCTATAAAACACATCCAATAAAAAAATGTAAAAAATCAAATTTCTTCATCAATTTAGGCCAATATATATTCTTTTACATATTATTGGTAAAAGAAAATCCCAATAAGCGTATATTGATTGGTTTGCGCAAAAGTTATTGCATCTTCAAACTGTGGGATAGAATTTTTTTTTTTTTTACTAGGAATGGTCGCGATCAGCAATTTTTATTGGGACTGTGACATTACGGCAGACAAATTGGACACCAAGTGACACTTAACTTTAGGGGCGATCAAAGGGTTAAGTGTGGCCTATGGAGTGTTTTCTAACTGTGTGGGAGATGGTTTTAACTGGAGGAAGAGAGACATCTGTGTACCTGATTAGCAGGAACACAAGATCTCTCTCTTCCTCCCTGACAGAACAGTGGTCTGCCTTGTTTACATGTTTGTTGTCTCCAGCGAACAATCGGCAGGTCCTGGCAGTCGCCGGACCCGCTGAATGGCTCCCGCTGTGTCCAATCACAGCAGGAGTGGGTTTGCCAACGTGCGCCCGCCCCAGACCCAGAGGGGGCAACAATGTACTGGAACGTTGCTTCACGCAGCCAGGCTGCCCTGCCACAGTAAATATGCAGTGTGTGGTCCGGAAGCAGTTAAAGGGTACCTCCACTTTCGTGGGGAAAAAATAGCAAATAAAGAAAGAATATTATAGTGTTGTATTTTTTCTTTATTTGCTATTTGCAACACAAGTCCTATTGTTATTGAATGTTTTTAAAAAATACCTTTTTCTTTTCAATCTACAGCTGCTGTAACTTTCTAAAAATGCAATGCAATATGGCTACCTGGACGGGGTTCTGTACACAGAATGTGTACAGATCCCCCCCCCCCCCCCCCCCCAAAAAAAAAAAAAAAAACATAATTTCCTGCTTGTGTGATTGGCTTACTGGTTTTCCCAGAAGATGCAAATCAGATTTCAGGAAGTGCGGAAAAACCTCCTCCTCATTCCCAAATCCCGTTACAAAGCAAAAGGGGAACGGAGATTCGCTGTTCAAGGACCACGGCTATGGAACACTCTACCAGCCGACATCCGCATGGAAGAAAACCATCAGGCCTTTAGGAAAAAACTCAAGACCTACCTTTTCTAAGAAGGGTGACAACAAAGCACCCATACAGCGACTTGAGGCGATTCAGTTCGCATTGTAGCGCTATACAAATCATTCATTCATTTGTCCAAAATCCTTTATTTATTTTTAACAAATGATTACTGTAGACCCTAGATATGCAACACGTAGGTCAACATCCAAACTTCTTATTGAATTAATATCAGAATGCAGATAACATACAGTACATCTTAATTTTTCAGCTTGGAGACCAACTGAAACTACAAAAAAAGATCATTATAGGATGCAGCACAACATTTTAATCATATGAAGTTGCTAAATATTGTGTGATCCTATTTCTTTGATTTATACATTACTTTTTGGAAAAATTACAAATATTAATACAAAGTAGTGCACTTATGTTTCAGTATAGATGTCTGAGAATATATTCGTTAATTTTTTTGAAATGTTTTTTTTTTTTTTTCATCAGAGTGCTCTTGAAGGAAAACTTAGCACATTGTTCAGACACCTGCATGCTACAAGGCAAACGCTGTGCCATATTTTAGCCCCAGGAACACAGCCTCCAGAGTCGGCTCATCATATACTGCCGACTGTTGTGTATTCCAGGTTAATAAATCATTTGACAAGATGTAATCAGTCCTTGGAGGAATGTTGCCGAGATTTGCTCACAATGACACTTGTTGTACCATCTGCACCTTGGGTGAGTAGACACTTATTTGTTATATATCATCATTACAGAAAGCATATTGTTGCTGGAAGAGGGATATAAACAACTTTTCATTTATGTCTTTGTATTGTTTCTCTGATTCACTGCAGAAGTTTCCTTTTCATGGACATGCTGCATTTATTGATAATTTCTGTCAGTACTGGCAATATTGGATACATGTATTTTGTTTCCAGGAAAATGTAATGGGGCATCTGTAATTTTTAATGACACATTCATTTGAATGTCTGATGAAAAGTTTCTTCAGCAAACTCTCCCACTTTTTCAAGCAGCTACAGGCATCATTCAGATATCATCTTTTTCAGCCGGCGATTCCCTGCACCGTAAAAACAATCATAGCTGCAGTTTAGCCGCTGGATTGTTTTTACAGGCGGTGGGAGGGGACGTCTCCCCACCCGCCGCACTCCGGTGCTTCTGCAGGCTCCCCCATTCGATCAGGGAGCTGGAGATGGAATCCGCTGGCAGCGGAAGTTTACCATAGAGCTGACCAAGGACCATATGTCATCTCTATGACTCTCGGAGGCCGGGCGCGACGTTATGATGTCACCTCCGGCCCCAGCAGTTGTAAACACTGCCGTGTATTCGGCTGGAAGACCTGAGATTGTTCTTCTTTTTGTTTTTTGATCTCAGGCTTTCCAGCCTAGAGGAGAGCTATATAGACCCCACAACTCTCCATAAAGAAAACCTGTGATGCACTGTTCCTATTACAAGGGATGTTTACATTCCTTGTAATAGGAATAAAAGTGATAAAAGAATGTTTTTTAAGGGAAAGTGTAAAAATAAAAAAAATGTAATAAAATAAACAATAATAAAAAAACTTAAAGTGCCCCCGTTCCCGCGAATGCATACGTAGGTCACGCCTGCAATTATAAACAACGCTCAAACCACACATATGAGGAATCGCCGTGAACATTAGAGCAAAAAAAATAATTCTAGCACAAGGCCTCCTCTGTAACTGTAAACTGCTAACCAGTAAAAATGTTTTAATGCGTAACCTATGGAGATTTTTAAGTACCGATGTTTGACGGCATTCCACGAGTGTGCCCAATTTTAAAGCGCGACATGTTAGGTATCTATCTACTCGGCTAACATCTTTCACATTATATAAAAAAAAGTGGGCTAACTTTACTGTTTTTTCTTTTTTTTAATTCATGAAAATGTATTTTTTCCAAAAAAACGCGATTGAAAAATTCCTACGTAAATACTGTGTGACATAAAAAAATAGCTATGACCGCCATTTTATTCCCTAAGGTCTCTGCTAAAAAATATATATAATGTTTGGGGATTCTGAGTACCGTATTTATCGGCGTATAACACGCACCCCAAGTTTAGGTGGGAATTTTAAGGAAAAAACTTACATTTAAATGCCCATCAATGCAGCCTTGTCAGTATCCACCTGCAGCCCTGTCGGTTCCACCTGCAGCCCTGTCGGTTCCACCTGCAGCCCTGTCGGTTCCACCTGCAGCCCTGTCGGTTCCACCTGCAGCCCTGTCGGTTCCACCTGCAGCCCTGTCGGTTTCACCTGCAGCCCTGTCGGTTTCACCTGCAGCCATGTCGGTTTCACCTGCAGCCCTGTCGGTTTCACCTGCAGCCATGTCGGTTCCACCTGCAGCCATGTCGGTTCCACCTGCAGCCTTGCCCCAGTGTCATTTGCAGAATTTAAAAATGGCGCCGCCGAGATACAGAGCCGGCTGTCCTGTGTATCTCGGCGGTAACCACTTCCATTCACAAATTCCAGCATTCCTCTCCTACATGTAAAAATCATTGTTTTTTTGCTAGAAAATTACCATATTTATCTGTGTATATGCCGATCCCCCATCGATTCTGAGCCTCTCGGCCATTCTCGCGGCTTTCGGCTGCTCTCGGAGGCTTCCGGCCGTTCTCGGTGGCTTTTGGACGCTCTCGCCGGCTTTCGCCGGTTCTCGGTGGCTCACGCGGGACTGCGAGAGCCGGTGAAAGCCACCGATAACGGCCAAAAGCCTCCGAGCAGCCGAAAGCTGCGAGAATGGCCGAGAGGCTCAGAATTGGCGGGGGATCGGCGTATACACCGATAAATACGGTAATTTTCTAGCAAAAAAAAAACAATGATTTTTACATGTAGGAGAGGAATGCTGGAATTTGTGAATGGAAGTGGTTAAAGCCACATCTGATGACTTCTGGTACTTTTTTTTATTTACTAATTTAATTATTGCTCATTTTTTTTATGGCTTGCTTTAATGTAAGTAAACACAATTTTAGATTTCCTGCAGGTATCTGGAATAGCTTAGAAGTCTTTTTGAATCTTTATCTTATGAATTGTAGCATAGCAAATGAATGCAATCGGAGGGGAATATTCTCCCATTTAATCTGTAACGTTTTTTTTTAGTTCAAAGCTTATTTATGCATCTTCTTTGAACTTGAATCACGACTTTAGTTTGCTTGTAGCACAAACAAGTATGGTGGATGAGATTGTGTGTGTGTTTGATTTTTATGATAGAAAGAGTCATCAATTCCAATAAAATGATTAAAGACTAAGCCTGCCCAAAACTGATGTTTAACTATTGAACCAACACATGCATGGTATGAGTCTGCAAATGAGATGATGTAGTCAGCTATTCCTTACTGGATTGCTTAATTTGCTGTTAAAGAATAAATCTGATTTCTTTATTTCACGTACAGCTGCAAAAAAAAAAAGCACTGGATTTCAATCCTAGAATCCCAAGAGATGCAGTGTAAGCAGCCAAACTTGGACATATAATCTACTCAGTACTTTTCCACCAAGTACCTGTATAGATGTTTTGCTTGTACAGTCACTGACCTGTTTACTTTATAAAGTTCTCAGATAAAGCTAGCTTAAAGGAGATGTATGGGTTTTTAAAAAAAAAATAAAAACATCTAGGCTCTTGGCTGGAGCTTCTGTCCCATGCAGGGTTGCCAACATTCAGTAGATTTACGAGCAGTCTGTAAAATCCATAATTTTTGGATCTGTCCATGAATGTCCATTATGGACATGCATACTGCATGTCCGTAATGGACATTAGTGCACAGATGCAAAAATTACGGATTTATCAAACTGTTTGTAAATTTACTGAGGCTGGGTTCACACTTAATACAGTTGTGGCTCACAGCAGGGGTCCGGTGCATCCCTGTTTTCCATTTCAGGGAGGAATCGGGCCCAAATTTTTGCCTGACTTCGGGCTTGAAACAGAGCCAAAGACGCACTTGACCCCTGTGCAAGTGCACTCCTCGGTCACCCCCGAGATGTGTGAACCAGCTCCATAGAGAGCCAGGCACAGTCTCCTGTCATGCAGGGAAACCCACAGCCAATTTGCATAAGTGTGAGCCCAGCCTTAAAGTTGGCAGCCCTGGTCCCATGTCGACTCTAACACCAAGAACAGAGCGATCACATGACAGCTGATCACTCTGTTGACACATTTCACATTCTGCTCCAAGCAGAGAGCAGTGGCTGTCATGGCTCTGGCAGCTTGCTGAAAGGTGGAGCCAGCTATCCATTTTTTTTTTATGCTTGCCTCTTTTTCAATATCTTCTGGCTGGTCATGTTACATGCACAGTCCGATTTTTCTTTGCCTGGCACTAGTGGGTCCTCCTCGTTTGTATGGATAAAGGAATTTTGTCTGTGGGTGAACAAAAAAAAATGTATGGCTAGCTTTACACTTGGCTAAGAGTAAGGTATTAAATGAGTTATCCTAACCATTTGCTTGTTTATTTTTAAGGGGGATCACCCAGCTCGGCAAATTCTCACATAGACCACTGTTAATAAAAATGTTACATCATGCAATAACACTGATTTTCAGGGATTCAGTCAGAACTGCAAACAGCCCAAACTCAACCACTGTGCCATGCCTAGTGAACATTATTAACCATTCATTTAGGAATAATGACAGCTAATATGTGGAAGCTTTGTCTCAGACAAGGAATTCAATTTTATGACTGATAAACTTATAAAAAAATTTGTTTGAAGTACACACAACAAGTTAACCTTCTGTAAACACTTGCTGTTTTGAGCCTGCTCTAGCAAATTAGCTTATAATGAAAATCACTGACCTCTCACATCTGATTGGAGGTAGGTGGGGTCTGCTACCTGTGTCTATTTCAGTTTGTATATAATGATCTGACCTACTGGCATCACTTAGTATAGCTCTGGGGTCCAGCCAAATTCAGTGGATATATTTCTAGTTTTCTGCATCTCTAAGCAAGAAGACTGCATTTTTTCCCTTTTTTTGTTATTGTTTGCCAGTTCTCATAGTATTCCATATTTGTATTTTTGTGTTTCGAATTGCTGTATTGTGCTATTCTTAACCGCTTGCCGACCAGTGCACAACAATATACATCGGCACAATGGCACGGCTGCGCAAATGGGAGTACAGGTACATCCCCTTTTAAGAAGCGGCATTGTGGACACGCAACCGCCGCGTGCTCCATGACCTTACCCACGGACTCGATGTCCGCTGGTGTCCCGCGATCGTGTCACGGAGCGGCAGAACGGGGACATGTAAACAAGGCATTTCCCCGTCATGCCTAGTGACCCCATACACAGTGCAATCTTTAGGACACACTTAACCCCTGGATCTCCCCCTAGTGGCTAACCCCTTCCCTGCCAGTGTGAATAAAATTATTTTGTGCAGTGACTTTGGCAGATGTAATTGTATGGTTTTTTAACAGAACCAATTACAGGTGCTCTCTTCCATGCAGGTATCCGAGTTGTAACCCCCAGCCCCTTACCTTAAAGGTAAGGAATAACAGCCTTACTGAGTGCAACCACAGATTTACACCTCCTCGTTTTCCTCTCTGGCTGCGTCCTTACAGGCTCCTCTCCAGGCACCAGGCAGACATATAGGCAAGAAACAGGAAGCGCTCCATATGGAGTATTCAAATATTTATTAAGTAGCAAACAAAAATAACTTACAATTCAGCAGAGTAATTGCAGCGGTAAACAGTGTGTGATCCCGGCCGAGACCACACGCATTCATCGTTACCTAGCTCTGATTCTCCTTACGCGTTACGTCACGCCCACGTGACTTTGTCAAAGGAATTTTTTTTTTTTACTCGTATATATTGAATTTTATCATTTTTAATGCTAGCGCCCCATTTTTATATAACATTTTTTTTATATAAATTATTCATACTGATCTTAGGTGTGTGAACACCTCGATGGTGGCTGCGGCAGTTATTGTTTTGGCTTTACATATTTGAAGCTATCCCCTATTGGTTTGCGCAGTTGGTCACCCCCTCTTTTACATTGCATTTTTATAGCAATGATCACTGTATAAATGACAATTGTCCTAAAATAGTGGCAAATGTGTCCGCCATAATGTCGCAGTCATGATAAAAATCGCAGACCGCCGCCATTACTAATAAAAAAAAAAAAAAAAAATGTTATAATAAAAATGGCATAATTCTAAATCTATCCCCTATTTTGTAGACGCTATAACTTTTGCGCAAACCAATCTATATATATGCTTTTTTGCGTTTTTGTTTTTTTACCAAAAATATGTAGAAGAATACATATTGGCCTAAACTGAGGACATTTTTTTTTTTTTAATGTTTTTTGGGGATATTTATTATAGTAAAAAGTAAAAAAAAAATTGCTTTTTTTTTCAAAAAATTGTCGCTCTTTTTTTGTTTATAGCGCAAAAAATAAAAAACCGCAGAGGTGATCAAATACCACCAAAAGAAAGCTTGCACGACCGCGCAATTGTCAGTTAAAGCGATGCAGTGCCGTATTGCAAAAAGTGCTCTGGTCAGGAAGGGGTAAATTCTTCCGGGGCTGAACTGGTTAAAACAACAGGGACACTTTAGTTCCTCCCTCCTCAGCTATACAAACTCTCCTTTACTTCCCCGCTGTTTTGTTCAACCAAAGAAAGACAGCCCTGTGTTGTTCAAGTTTAGATAGGGCTGAAGCCTCTCCCAGTTCCCTTATGACAGAGCTGGGCCAATCCTCAAGCACCAAATGTGTCGATGTGTCATACCCTAAAGTAACCATTATGTTCTTCCATGTTGGCAACAAAACAAAATGATGAGAAAGCAATAGAAAAGTGAATGTGTCCATTGAGTTATTGGGTGGGGGGGGGGGGTAGCCTTTACGCAAACCATGCTGCTCTGCATGGGCAACACACAGGTTTGCCCTAAGATTTTAAATAAATGTTTGACATGTCTATTTCACAGTTTGGTACACTTGCATGCTTTGATTTATATGACCATATGCTTCCAAATCTGCAGGAATATGACTAGCTGATTCATGACAGAAGGAATAGGTACAGCCACCGTGCAGTGCTCATTGTCAGAGCTACCTGTCAACAGGTCCAAGCATTGTTACAAGCGGTGGCGGGGGTATGCTTTTTGATTTCTTCTACCCAGCAGAGCAAAGCCATCTGTATTTGAATCACCTGACCCACCCACCCCTGCTATTGCTTGCACTCTTTATATAGACACACCCGTATACATTTTTTCCCAGTAGCTGCCAGTGGGCAGTCCCTCGTACTGGGCCGAGCAGTGCTTACAGGATGGTGTGTGAAGACTGCTTAGTGCAGTATTATTTTGAGCCCACAGTGTGTGCTGATAACCCTGGAATGTGTCCACAATAGCCTGATCTCAAAGCCAGTGAGTTAAATAAGGTTGTTTGTCATTTAGTTCAGAAGGCTTGGGAAATCTAGTTGCACTGTGGGGGACAGCTATGGAATGAAGGTGAGTATTACTGCAAATGTTGGATTGTTTATTTTTACTTCAGCTGGGCTATCTATTTTTATCTGGAGTTCTACTTTCATTTATTTTTTCCTCTGCTACTGGTATACTTATGCCGCGTGCACACGATCTGAATTTCGGCCAGCAAAAGACCGATGAGAGTTTTTCGTCGGAAATTGCGACCGTGTGTATGCTCCTTTGGACTGTTGCTGGCCCGAATTTCCGCCAGCAAACTTTTGAGAGCATGTCTCACATTTTCCGACGGAAAAAGTTACTATCGGAAATTCCGATCGTCTGTAGCAATTCCGACACGCAAAATTCATATGCACGCTCGGAAACAATTTGACGCATGCTCGGAAGCATTGAAATTCATTTTCGCGGCTCGTCGTAGTGTTGTACGTCACCACGTTCTTGACGGTCATAATTTGGTGTGACCGTCTGTAGGCAACACAAGCTTGAGCGGAATTCCATCGGAATTCCGTGGGAGAAAAACATCCAAGGCTTTTCCGACGAGAATTCCGATCTTGTGTACGCAGCATTAAAGCTACCCATAAAAAAAGATTGCTTATTTAGGAGCTATCAGACCTCTTCCTGTGCATCTCCAGTCTTTCTGTGCTGCATGTGATGGAAGAAAAATCCTGCATGCATGATTCCATAGCAGTTCCTGTCTGTGTTTTACTCTGTATAGGTTAAGCAGCCACAATGCATGACATGAAGTCAGTGTGAACAGACATTGACAGTTATTACCTGCTATTTATTTTCAATGAAATTAAATGTTTTCAGGGCTAGAACTTGGGAAAGTCATGCATTTGCCTAAAATGCCAAGGACTACAAAAAAACTGCAGTTCATAATAAAAGCAGAGTAAATTCTGTTTGTAGGGTGTAACCTAAACTATGATCTCTTGATCATATAGTATAGGACACAGATTTCTTTAAATTACAAATTGTTGTTTTAGAGCTTACCTTCTAGTGATTAACCACTTCAGCCCCGGACCAATTGTCAGCTTAAGGACCAGAGGTCTTTTTTCAATTTCGCACTGCACTACTTTAACTGGTAATTGTGCGGTCATGCAATTTTGTAACGAAACGAAATTTGCGTCCTTTTCTTCCCACAATAGAGCTTTCTTTTGATGGTATTTGATTGCCTCTGTGATTTTTATTTTTTGCGATATATAAACGGAAAAAGAGCGAAAATTTGAAAAAAAAAAGAGAGATTTTCTACTTTTTGTTATAAGAAAAAATCTAATAAACTCAATTTTAGTCAAACATTTGGGCCAAAATGTATTCAGCACATGTCTTTAGTAAAAAAAATGCCAATAAGCGTATATTTATTGGTTTGCGCAAAAGTTATAGCGTCTACAAACTAGAGTACATTTTCTGGAATTTACACCGCTTTTAATTTATGACTGCCTATTTCATTTCTTGAGGTGCTAAAATGGCAGAGAAGTACAAAACCCCCCCAAATGACCCCATTTTGGAAAGTAGACACCCCAGCTATTTGCTGAGAGGCATGTTGAGCCCATTGAATATTTTTTTTTTTAGTCCAAGTGATTGAATAAAGACAAAAATAAAAATATAATTTTTTTTTCTTCAAAAGTTGTCACTAAATGATATATTGCTCACACATGCATAGTTATATGTGGAATTGCACCCAAAATACATTTTGCTGCTTCTCTGAGTATGGGGATACCACATGTGTGGGACTTTTTGGGAGCCTAGCCGCGTACGGGGCCCCGAAACCCAAGCACCGCCTTCAGGATTTCTAAGGGTGCAAATTTTTGATTTCACTCCTCACTACCTATCACAGTTTCGAAGGCCATAAAATGCCAAAATAGCACAAAACCCCCCCAAATGACCCCATTTTGGAAAGTAGACCACCCAAGCTATTTGTTGAGAGGCATGGTGAGTATTTTACAGCTCTCATTTGTTTTTGAAATGAAGAAAGTAAAGAAAAAAATTTTTTTTTTTCTTTTTTCAATTTTCAAAACTTTGTGACAAAAAGCGACATCTGCAAAAATACTCACAATACCTCTCAGCAAATAGCTTGGGGTGTCTACTTTCCAAAATGTGATTGGCAGTGAGAAGTGAAATAAAAAAAATACATTTTTGGTTTTTGGGGTTCCGTACGCAGCTAGGCTCCCAAAAAGTCCCACACATGTGGTAACAGCAATCTTTAAGTCTGACCACAAATTTTCTATTGGATTGAGGTCTGGGCTTTGACTAGGCCATTCTAACACATTTACATGTTTCCCCTTTAAATTTCTCAAGTGTTGCTTTAGCAGTGTGTTTGGGGTCATTGTCTTGCTGGAAGGTGAACCTCTGTCCTAGCCTCAAATCACACACAGAGTGGTACAGGTTTTTCTCAAGAATATCCCTGTATTTAGCACCATCCATCTTTCCCTCAACCGTGACCAGTTTCCCAGTCCCAAATGCTGAAAAACATCCCCACAGCATGATGCTGCCACCACCATATTTCTCTGTGGAGATGGTGTTCTTTGGGTGATGTGATGTGTTGGGTTTGCGCCAGACATAGCATTTTCTTTGATGGCCATAAATTTTAATTTTAGTCTCATCGGTACCAGAGCACCTTCCTCCATACATTTTGGGAGTCTCCCACGTGCCTTTTTGCAAACCCAAAATGTGCCATTTTGTTTTTTGCTGAAAGTAGTGGCTTTCTTCTGGCCACTCTGCCATAAAACCCAACTCTATGTACAGATACTCTACTCCAGTCTCTGTTGTGGAACTTTGCAGCTCTTCCAGGGTTACCTTAGGTCTCTGTGCTCCTTCTCCGATTAATGCCCTCCTTGCCCGGTCCATGAGTTTTTGTGCGCGGCCATCTCTTGGCAGGTTTTCTGTTGTGCCATGTTCTTTCCATTTGGTTATGATAGATTTGATGGTGCTCCTAGGGATCATCAAAGATTTGGATTTTTTTTTTTATAACCTAACTGTGACTTGTACTTCTCCACAATATTGTCCCTTACTTGTTTGGAGAGTTCCTTGGTCTTCATGACAGTGTTTGGTTAGTGGTGCCTCTTGCTTAGGTGTTGCAGCCTCTGGGGCCTTTCAAAAAGGTGTGTATATGTAATGATAGATCATGTGACACTTAGATTGCACACAGGTGGACATATTTCACTAATTATGTGACTTCTGAAGGTAATTGGTTGCACCAAAGCTTTTTATGGGCTTTATAACAAAGGGGGTGAATACATACACACATGCCAATTATCAGTTTTTTATTTCTTTTTTTATTCTTTTTTTTTTTATAATTTTTTATTTTTCACTTTACATTACATTTCACATTTAACATCCATCATCTTTACATTTCATCTCTTTGTCCAATTGGTTCTAACAGTTTTTTATTTCTGAAAAATAGTTTTATGTATATATTTTTCTAATTTTACTTCATCAACTTAGAGTATCGTGTTCTGATTAAAACATTAAACTAAAGGCTGTAATGTAACAAAATAGGTTAAAAACCCATGGGGGGTGAATACTTTTGCAAGACCTTGTATGCTGTACAAGTGACATTTTGGTTTATCTCCTACCAGTGTTTTATGTAGGTCGATCCAGCATGGGGCAAGCATTGTATGAGACATAAACATTTATCTAAGAAAATTGTCAGTGCTTTGGTTTCCATTCATGTTTATGACATACTAATTCCTCATATACTGCCTGTTTACTCAGCTTGTTTTCACCTGTGTTTTATTGGTGAGGCATTTGAAATAATCAGAGAAGATGCGTTCTTGGTTTCCACCAGTTGACTTTATTATGTTTGCATTACAGGCGAAAATCGAGTGCAGTCTGAGCCAGGAATTTACTGTGGAGAATGTGCTTGCAGCACTGCCAGCATTTCCCAAAGGTGCTCCCCAGCAGCGGGCAAAGAGAGCTGCAGAAGCATTAGTGAAAGCTGCCAATTATTCCAGGCTAATGGCAATGCAACAGGTATCCTCCCCATTACTCCAGTACAATGATTCAATCATCTCTTCACTGTATAGTGCTTTAAAATGGATCTGCTAGCTGTTATGTGTGAAGGAAAACTATTATTATAAACAGCTGCACTGAAGTCTTAGGAGCTTTCAGAGTCAAACATTTCCCAGCCAGGACTAGGAAACAGCTGCTTGGTTATGTTTTATGAATAGAGACACATGATTCTGAAAAACCCACACCAGTGAAATGGTTTTTCAAAAGCATGCCAAATTCATTTAACACTTTCCTTGGCAGAAGATAAACTCTTCATAAATTATGCCTTTTTACATTCTGACTGCTTTTTAGAAGCAAGACAGTTTTCTTCTTCATTACATTAATTTCAATTCCATTGCAAAAATTGCTATTTCAGATTTATGCTGATACCTTTTGTTGCCCACCTTTTTGTTGTATCTCCAATAGACTCATACAGCATGACAAGTCTGCTAGTGTTTATCCCCCATTTATATGAAAACTCCTCTAGGTGGAACTTTAGAAGGGCAGCGAACAACTAAACGATCACAGAGAAGTACAAAAAAAATTAAAATTTTAGTAGATCAAAGTTAAAAAAGATACAGTACATAATATATTTTTTGGAATGCAGGTACAGGTTTATGCAATTAACCTGTTCAGATCCACGCTATAGCCGAATGATGGCTACAGCGCTGACCTGCTTTGCCGGGAGTACGTCTATTGACCCCTTACCACGTGATCAGCTTTCAGCCAATGACAGCTGATCATGTGATGTAAACAGAGCCGGTAATCAGCTATTTTTTTCTCCTCACGCTGTCAAAAAATGCAGATTACCGGCGACTGTGAGCGGGACATTGGTCCCGATCACAGAGAGCTGCCTCCAGCTCCTAAGTGCCCACCTGTGCCATCTGCCAGTGCCACCAACAGTACACAACAGTGCCGCCTACCAGTGCCCACCAGCGCCACCTATCAGTGCCCACAGTTCCACCCCTATCAGTGCCCACAATCAGTGCCTCATCAACAGTGCTGCACATCAGTGCCACCTATCAGTGCCATCTATCAATGGTACCCACGAGTGCCACCCATCAGTGTCGCCTTATCTGTGCCCATCAGTGCCGCCTTATCTTTTCCCATCAGTGCCACCTTAACTGAGCCTATCGGTGCCCACCAGTGCCATCTATCAATGGTGTCCATCAGTGCCGCCCATCTTTGGCCATCAGTGCCACCCATCTGTGCCCATCAGTGCCGCCTTATCTTTGCCTATCAGTGCCCACCAGTGCCACCTATCAGTGCCATCTAGCTATGGTGCCCATGAGTGCTGCCCATCAGTGCCACCTTATCTGTGCCCATCAATGCCGCCTTATCTGTCCCCATCAGTACCGCCTTATTTGTCCCCATCAGTACCACCTTATCTGTCCCCATCAGTGCCGCCTTAACTGTAACTATTAGTTCCCGCCAGTGCAGCCTATCAGCGCCCACCAGTGCCGCCTCATCAGTGCATATCAATGAAGGAGAAAAATTACCCGTTTGCAAAATTTTATAACAAACTATGAAACATGATTTTTTTTTCTTTTTTCAAAATTTTCCATGCTGCAACTGTGATTAGGTGACCAGAGAAACACACTGCACAAAAAAATAAATGAAATCACTGTAGCTTCTCTTATGCCCAGCTCTCAGTAGATAAACCTCACCTGGATCAGTTGTCTGTGTTTGATATTTCTGCTGGCATCTTGGGAGCTGCAACATGTAGTTTTTTCCTGTGTATAGTTTACACTGAACTTCTGCTATGATCTCTAACATCCAGTGAAAAGACAGGAAAGTAACCACATGACTTTAGCATGCCAAATCATGCTGAGGTGGGGAACATACAATCCTTGCAGAGCTGATGAAGAAAGAAGTGGGGGTGGGAATTAAAAAAAAAAATGCATGTCTTAGGCTAGTGCATGAGATATGTAAATCACCTGTCAATCACAGCAAGGGGGAAGAACTGACAAAGTTTTCCAAGTTTGTCTGTTTTATTTCACTGAAAAAAGTTATGAGGATTGCTCAGAGCTGGATTAACTGTTTGTGGCAAGATTGGGCACAGATGATCTGAAATTCCATACTCTATATTGTGCCAGACAAAAAAAAAAAAAAAAAATTGGGTTTACATCCACTTTAACCCTTGGTAGCAAAAGAGGAGCATGAAAAAGAGAAAAAGAGAAAAAGCAGGCAATTCAGGATAATCAAAAATAGTGAGCACAGATTTATATTGTTAATTATGGAGAATGGTTAACCCTTTAGACCAATTTTTTTGAATATGTGAAGTATGTTATTAATCAGCCACGCCCCCCACAGTAAGAAACACACCCCTAGGCATACTTAACCCCTACACTGCCACCTAGAGGTTAACCCCTTCACTGCCAGTGTCATTTATACAGGAATCAATGCATTTAAATAGCATTGATTGCTGTATAAATGGCAATGGTCCCAAAAATGTGTCAAAAAAAATGTCCGATGTGTCCGCCATAATGTCGCAGTCACAATAAAAATCGCTGATCGCCGCCATTACTAATAAAAAAAAAGTATTAATAAAAATGCTATAAAACTATCCCCTATCTTGTAAACGCTATAACTTCTGTGCAAACCAATCAATAATAGCGATTTTTTTTTACCAAAAATTTTTTTAAACTGAAAAAAAAAACATATATATTTTTGTATTTATTATAGAAAAAATAAAAAAGAATGCGTTTTTTTCAAAATTGCCAATTTTTTTTGTTTATTAAAGGGGATCAAAAGGCTCCAGGGGGTTAAGTGGCATTTAGGCGGAAGATCCTCCTTTGTTCGTGCTGCAACAGAGTCTTGTTCCAATCTCCTCCCCGTATACCTGGGTGTATACGGTTGAGGATTAGGAAGGAGACTCTGGGACAGATTCCAGTGTGTATGTTGGTAACATGCCGACCAAGGGGTAAGCTTGGATTGCATGTCTTCATTGAGGCAATATGACGATATGCCCCTCGCCAGAATGCCTGTATCGTCCTGCCCACATAGAAGCATGCACATTCACATAGGAGGAGATATACCACCCCTGGAGTTTGGCAGTTGGCATAATGACGGGGTCTGTACCGTTCACCATTTGGAAGTAAGATGTTTGTGGAGGTGTTGAGGAAGCGGCAATAATTGCAACCTCCACACGTAAAAGTTCCTACCCTTTTACAGGGGTCCTTGAACCCGTGTGCTTTGAATTCACTGGAAGTCAACTGATCACGCAAGGATTTCGCCCTTCTGAAACTAAGTGAGGGAAAATCAGGCACGAAAGGACCTATAGTAGGATCCAATGTAAGGACATGCCAGTATTTTTCAATTATATGTTTGATTTTCTTGTGTTGGTTGGAGAATTTAGTAATGATGGATATTGGATTTTTCTTTGTGGTTCCTAGAGGGGGTAAATCACTCCGAGTCCTGGTGCAGGCTCTCTTGTATGCCTTCTTCAGGCATGTGTTTGAATAACCCTGTGCCAGAAGCCTGGCTTTCAGGGAGTCAGCTTCCCTCTTGAACACATCATTGTCCGAGCAGTTTCTCCTGATCCTTAAATATTGACTATAAGGTATAGATGAGATTAATGCCTTAGGGTGGAAGCTACTGGCATGTAATATAGAGTTACCTGCCGTGGGCTTCCTATACAGCAGTGGTCTCAAACTGGCGGCCCTCCAGCTGTTGCGAAACTACAAGTCCCATCATGCTTCTGCCTGTGGGAGTCATGCTTGTAACTGTCAGCCTTGCAATGCCTCATGGGACTTGTAGTTTTCACAACAGCTGGAGGGCCGCCAGTTTCAGACCCCTGCTATACAGGCTGCTGCTTAGTAAGCCATTGGGATCCTTATGAATAGTTACATCATAAATTATATCATATCTTCTTATAGGTTGATCATGCGTTACCATTCCCCCAGGTACAAATTGGCAGGACGATGGGGCACAGGAGGTCCCCATTGCAACACACTGTACCTGGAGGAAGTGGGAACCATTGAAAGCAAAGTAGTTATGATGGTTATAAATCCCCCATTTATAGGTGGCATCTAGCTCATCCTGTTTGATTATTTGAATCCACATCGAATACAGCGGGAACAATTGTGCTTGGTACTGTAGTCGATGTGTGTTCTTTCTGGCAGAATCTCGTTAGCCTGTCATAATTCCATCATATCATATCCTAGTACTTTTAATAGGACAATATTTGAAAATATTCCTTATTGTGTATCCTCCAGCTTACCGTTCTAGAAAGGCCTTTCCCAGACTATATAATTAGTTTGTGATAAAAGCAAGACAACAAAAATGCAAACTCTACATCGCGTGAAAGAGCGGCAGATAACAAGTATACTGTACCTGACTAATATATATATATATATATATATATATATATATATATATATATATATCTACAGTATCTCACAAAAGTGAATACACCCCTCACATTTTTGTAAATATTTTATTATATCTTTTCATGTGACAACACTGAAAAAATTACACTTTGCTATAAAGTAAAGTAGTGAGTGTAAAGGCTTGTATAACAGTGTAAATTTGCTGTCCCCTCAAAATAACTGAACACACAGCCATTAATGTCTAAACCGCTGGCAACAAAAGTAAGTACACCCCTAAGTGAAAATGTCCAAATTGGGCCCAATTAGCCATTTTCATGTGACTCGCTAGTGTATCAAGATCTCAGGTGTGAATAGGGAGCAGGTCACCCTGTGTCTCTAATAGGGGCACAGGGTGACTGAGAAATCCATTCTGATCTGTACTAATCAGACTCACTGTACAGCCACACCGGAATGTTATATATTGTCTCATTTTGTTGTGTACACTTTGCTGGGTCGTTTGGGGTGTGGCTGTATTCCAATGTTCTATTGTGTCTGTCTACCTTGGATATTATGGGATGTGTATGTACATTAGCTGTGAGATTGGTGGGGGTGAATTCCTCCAACAGCTTTCCCTTCTGATTGGACAGTCTACCCCGCCTGGAATGCAAAGGGGGGGGGGGGTATTTTAGTATTGCCTGTGTACCTGTGTTTTCAATAAAACAGTTCATGGTGAGCAACCACGAGTATTGTCTTGTTTTGTGGTTGTCAGAGGTTGGAATATCTGATATCTATATTCAGACTGAGAGGAAGTGGTGTATGAGGAAAGCATTCAAGCGGAGTGTGGGACGTTTTGTTACACCTACCTACACCATGTACACAGGCCTATACCTACCTACACAGGGGGGCACAGCCATGTACGCAGGCCTATACCTACCTACACAGGGGGGCACAGCCGTGTACACAGGCCTTTAACTACCTACAGAGGGGGGCATACCCATGTACATAGGCCTATATCTTCCTACAGATGGGGGGGGCACAGCCATGTACACAGGCCTATACCTTCCTACAGAGGGGGGCACTGCCATGTGCACAGGCCTATATTTTCATACAGATGGGGGGCCCAGCCATATACACAGGCCTATACCTACCTACACAGGGGGGCACTGCCATGTACAGGGGAGAGCCAGGTGCAGAGGAGAGTCAAGTGCAGAGTATAGCCAGGTGCAGAGGAGAGCCATGTACAGACAAAGGCACAGCCATATACAGAGGAGAGCCATGACACTGTACGGCATGTGATGACACTGTACAACATATAATGACACTCTATGGCATGTGATGACACTCTATGGCATGTAATGACTCTGTGCGGCATGTGATGGCACTGTACAACATGTGATGACCCTGTGCGGCATGTGATGACCCTGTGCGGCATGTGATGACCCTGTGCGGCATGTGATGGCACTGTACGGCATGTGATGGCACTGTACAACATATAATGACACTGTACGGCATGTGATGACACTCTATTATGGCATGTAATAACTCTGTGCGGCATGTGATGGCACTGTACGGCATGTGATTCTGTAATACTCTATTTACAATGAAGGGAACATTATTGCTATAGGGGTACTAGGTAATACACCAATTATTAGGGAGCAAAGCTCTATCCATATCTGAGGAGCCCTGTGCTTCAGTATGAAAATACAAGTAGATGTGAATGGAAGGTTTTGTTGTCTCATATAAAAATACAGATAGTCAATAAAAGCTCTGATTTTATTTTACTATACCAGTAATGTATGGAATGCCTGTGTGCTGTCGCATTGATATGTGTATTCTGCTTTACAAATATATTGTTTTCACTCTGGTAGATAGTTCTGTGTATGTAAATGTCCTCTACATATTACTATCAGTGACTTCTCCTACCTTAGTCACTGACTGAAGTGCTGTTATCTCTGCCGATTCTTCTGACCATCGGAACAGACTGCAGAGGAGAAGGGAGGGGGAGAAGGGAGGGGGAGAAGGGAGAAGGGAGGGAGGAGCAGCTACACTCTGTGAAGTCTCGGGAGAAAGCAGAGAGCTGACTTCAATCGAGCAAAATGACAGGAAAGTGGGTGAATCCAGACTCCAGAGCCAGACCATTGTCGGTATGACACTGTATGAAAGGCTGTAGACCCTCCCACAGGTATATCGCTCGATTTTAACAGAATGGGGGCACTTCTGAGAGGGCTGGAAAGATTTTTAGAGATAAGCAGGTCACATAGAATAGATGTAAGCAAAAAAAAAAAAAAGGAAACCCATACTTCTCTTTTTAACCTCCTATTATATGGTTTTGATAAATCTAAAGGAACGTTGTACAAGAAGATTGTATAATGTATGGCCAGCCTTACTTTAAATTCCAAGAGGTCAGGTGTTTACCGCAGAGACTAGGAATGAGTTTTGTTTGAACATCCCCTGCCCCGAATCTGCACAAATATGTACAAAGGGGTGGAGATACTTGTGACATCATTGACCTAATAAGGAATGTCCTGGCTGCCGTTGATTGGACAGACATTGGGTTCAGTCCAAGCCCAAGTTTGGACTAAACCTGATCTCATCTCTATCAGAGTCCTGTGCTGCAGTGCTGAGCATTGAGCAACTGATAATGAAGGTCAAAGGCTAATAGTTACTGCAATCATCCCACGACTCACCATTCTGAAAGACTTGAGCCTATGCATCTTCTCCTTCATTTTGGCTCACTACTGTTTGCACTGCACCTTCGTGTGTCTTCACCTTCTAGACTAAAGGCTTAGCAAATGTGCTTATAGAAAATATTCTGTTTTCCAGCAGAGCAACTGATAGTAAAAGGAAAAGTAGACAAAATAATTGAAGGCACTGCACAATAGGAATTCAATGCTAAATGAGTATAAAGCATAAAACTTGGATGGTTTTTCCGACGGAATTCCGCTCAAGCTTGGCTTGCATACACATGGTCACACAAAAGTTCTCTGAACTTTCGACCCTCAAGAACGCGGTGAAGTACAACACTACCACGAGCAGAGAAAATTAAGTTCAATGTTTCCGAGAATGCGTCAAATTGCACGTCGGAATCGGTACAGACAATCGGAATTTCCGTTCAGAACTTTTTCTGACCGAAAAATTGAGAACATGCTCTCAATTTTTTGCTGGCCGAAATTCCGCCAGCAAAAGTCCGATAGAGCATACACACAAACGCATTTTCCGACCAAAAGCGCTCTCGGAATTTTGCTGGCGGAATTTCCGATAAGTGGTTAAACTTCCTGCATTTACACGTTGTTGAAAACTTGTGAGACTGCCCTGATTTTTTCTTTACAAACAGAAGTGTATCCCTTTGATCTAAGAAGGAAGCTTAGTTACAATGTTTCATATTAAAAACTTGTTTTCTTTTGACAGCTGAGTGAGCAGATAAGTCTCTTCACTTGTTATATGAAAGAATCTGCAAACTCTGCAACTGAGATCGTCAGGGGGTTGAATCGAGATCACGATTTTTTAACGATTAATTGTGCAGCTCTACTAGATAGCATGTTTTTAGAGCAGAACCTGCAAGATGTTAGGTCTGATGCACACAGACAGTTTGAGGCTTCAAGTATTTGTGAATGTACTGCAAAAAATATATTTTTAAACCTTTTTTTTAATTGTTTATTTAATGTTATGTGACCACACAGCCCCATACGATCTTCATTCACCACAGCAAGGGGCGTGCCTGTTTGGTAATGGCATGGGCTTAATGACTCCTACATAGTGAAAAAGTTCCCACCCTGTGGTATACTTGTCACACAGTAGGGTGGCGGTGGGCATGAAGGCTAACATTAAACACAGCGAGGAAGTATCTTCCTTGTCTGTGTGCTGTGTTCCAGAACCAGCTGCAGTTTTGACAACAGCTTCTAGCTGGGGCCTCAATGTCAAAACTGAAGCTGATTCAACCCATAACACAGAGGTGGAAACTACTTCCCCACTGTATGTGTGATGTAAGCCAAGACCACCCTCCCAGCCACAGACAGAGAAACATCCCCACTGTGTGTGTGTGTGTGTGTGTGTGTGTGTGTGTGTGTGTGTGTGTAAATAAGCCCACGCCACATAATAAAATAATGGAAAATATGGGCATACCATGCATCAGCACAGCATCCTGCAACACCAAGCAGTGATCAAGCTGCAAACTGACCACTGGTCACCAGGTTTTTAAAGCCAATAGAATAATTAACACATTTAGAGGTTAGGTTAAAAAATACTCTATATGTCTATACAAACACATATATTCAGTCTTATTTTGTGGGATAGCATATGCATGCACGTGTTTACACCAGTGCACAGAGGCTTCAACGTATACCTAAGTACGGTCATGTGGCCGGCTTTTCATGCCACCTGCAGCTCCCCGGATGGGGAAAATTTTTATGCAAAACCATATTTTAAACCCCAAACCATACGTATACAGGGGACCTTAAAGGGGTTGTAAAGGTTTGTGTTTTTTCACCTTAATGCATCCTATGCATTAAGGTGAAAAAACACACCTCGCTGTCATGGGCTCCCAGCCCCCCTGTTTTACTTACCTGAACCCGTTCACCTGCTGTGCGCGTCCCCCGGCATACTCTTCTACACTGAGTCTGGCAGTTGATTGGATAGATTGATGGCAGCACAGCCATTGGCTCACACTGCTGTCAATCACATCCAATGACGCGGCTGCCGAGGGGGGTGGGACCGAGTCATACACTTGGCGTCTATGGGTGACAGTGTATGACATGGGAGAGCGCCCGCAAGCTAACCCCCTCGGGAAAGAGCTTCCCAGAGGGGGTTAGATTTAGCAGGGAGGAGCTGAGACAGCCGCCGTGGGACCCCAGAACAGCAGGATCGGGGCCACTCTGTGCAAAACTAACTGCACAGTGGAGGTAAGTATAACATGTTTGTTATTAAGAAAAAAAAATCAAACCTATACAACCCCTTTAAATGTAAAAATAACGTATTTTGTGCAAGGTCTAAGTGCATCTATGCAATTAGGCAGCTGTGCTTGGCTTGGATGCCAGTTTACTAAGAAACTATGCATTTATTAAACATACATTTGCCTAAAAGTGAACTAGTTATTGACTTGTAAATGCTAGTAAAAGTATAATTTTAACTTTGAACTGCATTTATGTGCCTGTTAAATTTGTATGCAATTGTTCAATGTACATCATGGAACAACAAAAAGTGATGATAATTTCTAACTTACACACATTAAAGCAAGTATTTCTAAGGCCCTCATCTGTTCTTGGTACTTGCCAGACATTTTCAGTAATGTGGTCATTTAAAAAAAGTTTTGGCTTTACAGCATTCCAGCAAAAGTACAAGTTAATAATGGATTATTTTTTACATTATATAATGTGTGTACTGTTTGTATGTGTAAAAATATCTAAATAGATTGTTTTATTTGCTGCAGCCTTGGATATGAGAAAAATACCCTCTAAGTATACTGTCAGTCCATAGCAGAGTTATAGAAAATAGTCTACAGAATACAATAACTTTTTTTGTGCCCAAGAAAACCTCTTAGATATTCAGCAATTTAAATGGAACAGCGTGCAAAAAATGTTTTCTCTACCGTCCATTGAAGGGCACAGCTTGATGGTAATTAATGAACGCAGGGTTATACTGCCCTTATAGGGAAAATGGACACTAGGCATAGAAAAAACTCAAATGTGTGTGTGCCTGCAGACAACCTGCTGTGATACAGAGCATCTCCCAGTCATGGTGTCTGCAGCTTGGACTGGATGGAGATTTGTCCCCAATCTGTTTACTACAGGCTTGTAAAGCCAATCAGATGGGACATGAGTTATGTATGCCAGATTCTTTAAAGCTTAAGACTCTGCCACTGCCAGTTTATAGCTGTTTATGCTTGTAACCTGCTTTAAAGCACAGTAAAATATATTCCTATACCCTTAGACGACTAAACCTACTAAACTTTGTGCAATATTGAACTTGGTGCAGACAAAGCTTGTGCTTCTGCACATCTTAAAGGTCCCAGTCAGTACTGCCTGAACCATTGGCTATTGCTGACCTCCCTTTTGTATCTATGTGTACTCCTTTCTGTTGTAAAAGGATTTATAATGATATGTTGCTTTACTTGACCGCAGGGGGTCAGATGCCTACCACCACCTTTCACAGCGGATTCTGCTGCAGTAAAAGGTGGTCTGCATTGGGTCAGTATCCCTAAATGGGGACCTGGTGGCTGCTGGAGTTGTCTCTTAACTCATTTATTGCATTGTCGCATTGAAATTTCAGTGCAACGTGGAGCTGGATGTTGTCCAGTTAACTCTTTTTTTTTTTTTTTTACTCAGATCTACAGGGCACTCTGGCCTAAGTGCTACACAGTAGAGTAAGAAGTCCTTGTTTTGCCAATTTATCATGGACTTCAGCTCTTTGCTGGACAAACTCTTTAAAAAGGCAGTGAAGATTGAAAATACTTATCCTAGGAACACAAAGCTAAGGGTGAAAGACACAATTTGACACCTTCCTATTCTGCATCTAAAATATTCCTTGAATTTAGGTTCCAGTTTCCGGACCAACAAGAATTCTCCCAGCCCCTCAGGTTCATGGGGTTATAACATGTTTGGCAATCCAAGTGATCAAAACCTGCAGATTAGGCTGCCATCTTTTAAAGGTCCACCCCCAGCGGTTCCATCAGAATTGATGGAATATCTGATCGCTTTTGCAGAGATTTGGGAAATTTGCATAACCAATGCATTGTTGTGGGAGCTAGTATTAATATGTTACTCGATTTTCACCTTCATCCTCTGCCTTGGCTCTTTGCTTCAGCAACATGAAATGGGCCTCTTTTCAGCCATTCAGGGATTGCTATATCTGGGGTTATAGTTTGCAAAACCCATAAGAAGCATTTATCTCATCTTAGACTTAAATATTTTTGTACCGAATGTATTCAGTCATCAGCGATTTCTTTGCCAAAAGCCAGTCATTATCTGTTTGTGGCCCTTTGGCCTTGCCCCAGCTCCAAAAGTGTTTACAAAAGCCCTTACAATAGCTTTGTCTCAGAAATATTCCAGGCATCAGATAACTGGACAGTCTGTTGTTGAGCAAGCAGACCCCCAGCCTTGAGGCTGGGTTCACACCTATGCAAATTGCATGTGGTTTCCCCACATCCAATTTGCATGACAGGAGATTGTGACTGGCTCTCTATGTAGTCGGTTCACATATCTCTGTTGCAGCTGCAGAGCGGCTTGCACAGGAACACTCTGCGTCTTTGCTCCGTTTCAGGTTTGAATTCAGGCCAAAAATCATCCTGATTCATCCCTAAAAATAGAGAACAGGGACACACTGGACCCCTGTTGCGAGCCACATCCATCGGAGGTGGCCCTGATTCGTCCCTGAAAGGTAGAACAGGGACACATCGGACCCCTGCTGCGAGCCGCATCCATCGCAGGTTACAATGCACATAGCTGATCTTTAGGCTGGGTTCACACCTATGCGAATTGGATGGGGCTTACATCGCATCCAATTCGCAGAACATTTTAAAATCTATTAGTTTCAGTGAATCTGGTTCACATATGTGCGTTGCATTCGCACCCTGCGTTGCCCAAAAAACATGTGCGTTTTCTAGGCAGTGCGGTGCGAATTGCAGGCACATATTCTGCTATGGGAATGCATCTCTTTCGCAGATGCGTTCCGTTGTTAACAGGCATTCTCCCCCCCTCCTCTCTACACCTCCCCCTCTCCCTGCTCAGCTGATCCGCAGCTACAATGGAGAGGAAGCGCTGAACAGCTGCTTTTTCTGTTCGCACAGAGAACGGAGCTGGATTTCGCACCGGACTGGTGTGAATCCAGCCTGAACATTGGGAAATCATCTCTGATTCCATCACAACACTTGGAGTACTTCGGGCTTTCTGCAGGATATCCTTCAGGCCAAAGTTTCCCTGTTCCATGGGAAGATGAAGAAATCGTTGAGTCAAGTTTGAGAACTTCAATCCTGATGTTGATCTTTCCTGCCAAGCTGCAAGTAAGTGTTTAGACTGATGGTATCCATTCCATTTGGTCGTTCCTACTAGTTTTGGCCCAAAAGTTCTACAAATCGCGGTTTTAATACTCCCAATTTCTCCCCTTGTTTAGGGATTTTTTTTCTTGCTGGACTGGTTCACCTGTGCTCTTTTGTGCCCGCCCCTCTGTTTTGACTGCTTTTGGATGCCCCTACATTGCTTAATTACCATCAAGCTGTGTCCCTCAAAGGGCAATATAGAAAAATCCTCCTTTTCATATGCTATCATTTCCTCTTTGGACTACTTGGTTCAACTAGCAAGGTTGGAGGGGTTTTATATTTTAGGGAGCATATCACCCCATCCCAAATTTGATAATATAAATAATCTACATCATTCTTCTTGAATTTCTGTTATAAATATAAGCTTATGTTTTTTTTAGGACAGTAACTGTTCTCCATGTTTACATTTGTCTTCTAAGCCACTACAGAGTGTTTGAGAAATATGATGGTACCAGTAGTATATAATAACTATAGTAAATTCCCATTGCTCATTTTATTCTGTTAAAATTAATATCCTAACAATGAGTGTCTCTTATTTGCTCTGTTTTGTTCTGTTAAATTTACTATTGAAAAAATGTCGTTATATCTGTTTGTTAAAAAAATACTATTTGAACTTGCCAGAAATCCACTGAGCTTGTCACTACCTGTGACTCAGCAGTGTTCTCTCTAGCAGTGTTATCAGTCCTGCCTAGTTCTCCAATGGGAACAGCAGAACACTTCCCCCATGTTATGGAGATGAGGAAAGGAACAGTTGTTCTGTAGTCTAAATCAGGAACGAGCAGCCTAGGGTGACAACAGAGCTGTTCCTTAGATACATTAGAGTAAGCAACCATTGTTAACCTACAACAGGTAATGTATAATGCCCTGTACACACGATAGGATTTTCCGATGGAAAATGTGTGCTATGATCTTGTTGTTGGAAATTCCGACTGTGTGTAGGCTCCATCACACATTTTCCATAGGAATTTCCATCACACAATATTTGAGATCTCATTCTCAAATTTTCCGACAACAAAATCCGTTGTCGGAAATCGCGTCGTGTGTCCACAATTCCGACGCACAAAGTGCCGCGCATGCGCAGAATCAAGCAGAGGAGCAGCACTGGCTATTGAACTTCCTTTTTCTCGGCTAGTCGTACGTGTTGTACATCACCGCGTTCTTGACGTTCGGAAATTTCCGACCAACTTTGTGTGACCGTGTGTATGCAAGACAAGTTTGAGCCAACATCCGTCGGAAAAAATCCCATGGTTTTTGTTGTCGGAAAATCCTATCATGTGTACAGGGCATTACTGGTAGGATAATTGGGTAAAAATATAGGAAGAAAACCTAAAAAGAGAAAACTATTTCAGGCACCAAAGCTAAAGGCTATAAGCTGTAGTCAAATTTAGTTTTGTATTTTTAGTTACACTTTTAAATGAAATTACTTCTTTCATTTAATAGGAACTATTGAAGTTTTATAAAATTGTTTGAATGACCAGAGTTAAATAGCCTAATTGCTGGTGGACCAGATTTGCCATCACTCAGTTTTAGGCTTGTTGTGCAATCTTTATAAAGGCTTGCCATACTGCCCTTAATGGGGTCTATGCTTCCTTTTAAAAAGACCGACCACTATATGCTTCCAGTGACATGGTAACAGTCACCTTTCTCTGTAGTCCTCTTCAAAGTTAGTGCTGATGTCATAGTAATGGACACCAGGTGTGCCCACTTTATGGTCACTTGTATAGTAACAGTCCACATCATGCAGGCAGTTCAAGGGGGTCATAAGATTTGTAATCTGGTTGGACACACTTGCACTCATTGACTGCTATAAAAGACACCGTTCCTACTCCTCCCACTGACTTCTAAAAAGAAAAGAGAGACTTTAGCCATGTGTTGACCTCACTGGACTGAAAAAAGTGAAAAAAAGGACCCAAATAAGTAGCTAAAAACCTAACTACTATATAAATTGGATGATGAACATCCATGGGTGGATGCATAACATGTTATTGTTGTGCAAGGAAAAATGTATTGAACAAATGTTATTGAGTAGAATTTAAGTGGAACATTCCTTTTAAATGTAAATATGTACACAGTCCATTTTATAGCACTTACAAGTCTTTGGGGTTTATTCAATAAAACTGGAAAGTGTAAAATCTGGTGCAGCTGTGCATGGTAGTCAATCGGCTTCTAATTTCAGCTTCTTCAATTAGGCCACTTTTACACTGAGGCGGTTTTCAGACGCTTTCACGCTAAAAACGGCGCCTAAAAAGCTCACGAAAACTTATTTCCATTAAAATCAATGAACACTTTCACACTGGGGCAGTGTGCTGGCGGGGCTGTGAAAAACTCCCCTCCCCATTGAAATGAATGGAAAGCTCTTCAAAAGCGCCTGAAAAGCTCTTCAAAAGCGCTTAGTGTTTTTACTGGCAGTTTAGAAGCGCTTCAGTGTGAAAGTGGCCTTAAGCTTTGACAAAAAAATAAAAATGGAAGCTGATTGGTTTCTATGTATAGCTGCAGATTTTTCACTCTCCAGTTTTAGTAAACCAACCCCAATGTATTTGTCTAGTGATGTGCTGTGGTATTTGTTCCTTGTTGTGTTATCTTTCAATAAAGTAAAATTGTAGCAAATATTTATCTGTGAGAAAACATCATTTTTCCTGCACTCTGCAGGTGTTTGTTTTAGAAGCGAGAATGCACACAGTACATTGGATTCTTTCCACATCTATTTCTGCTGACATCAGGGAGGAAAGACCCAGCTGTGCTTATGAATCTTTTTGAAAATAAATACGATCACACTGCCTTGCTTTAAAACCCCTTTGTCTAGTAAAAGAACTTAGTTGACAAAATATTTCTGTTTCTCATGTTTTTTTTTATTATTAATAATGGACCACTAAAATTTAAAAGATGATAGGAAGCCACTTCTAATTTTGAAATCTGTATATAATTGCATAGAAAATAATATACTTGGCATTTTGGTGTGTGTTAGATGCCTTTTTTAGGTTAAAAGTGACTCTTGGGAATATTTATTCATTCTGTTTGATTGACAGAAAGTCAGCAGTAAGATGGAAAATATTCAGCCCTGGTAACACCGTGAAATGTGTAGATTTGTCTATAAATATTATTAAATCAAACACTTTTTTACAGAAACCTAAATATGTGTCAAAAAAACGTATCTTAAACTTTAGACATTTTTATGAACACATCACGCAATTTTGATTAAAAATATAAAATCTATTACGAAATGATGTGATACATCTCTGAGAGTATTGGTATTATGTGTTCTGAAAGATTTTATTGATCTTTTTGTATCTGGCTGTAGAAGTTGTGTTACTGACGTATTGGAGCATTGTTGTTTATTCAGCTCATGAAAACACTTTACCATGAAGCAGTAACAGCTGTGTTTGGTGTTTGGCCGATAAAAAGATATAATGATACATAACTTACTATCATATACTGTACTTGTACATATACAGTATGTCATATATTGAAGCGTGACATATAGGAATAAGAGAAGTTGTAGGCTTAGGGAGGCTAAATGATAATTTAGCCTTGAATTATTAGAGTAAAGACTATTTGTTATACCCGATCTCAATGACCTCTAGGTGCTGCATATCCTATTTTAATATGTGAAATAGGGATAATTTAGCCAATCTGATTTGGGGGTGCAGTAAAAAAAAAAAGGTAGGGGGCATAGTGTCAGTACACTTTCTTTCAATCCTGTCCAGCTAGCTCTCCCTGTTTTTCCTAAAAAAAAAAAAAAAAAAAAAAATCTGCAGCGCTAATAATAAAAAACATGAAGTGCAAAATGTGTTCAAAAAAGTGAAAAACATATCAAAATAGATATTCAACTATATAGAAAAAAAAAAAAAAAGAGTGTCCTTGCAATCCTAAAGTCACAGTGATCCAAATGCATATGTGATCTGCTTCCACCACGTGATCCACCACAGTGATAAAATGGACTCTTACCAAATATTTAGGACTCTGTTACGGAGATATAAACACTTATGTAGTGATATATACGTGTCATCCAACCACAAGAATCAGAGATATTGCAGGTTCAATGGTAGCTCAGTAGATGTGTACAGACGGACTCCCATCATGGATATGCAATAGAACAAAACATTCCACATAGTGTAAATCCGTAAAAGAATACTTGATTAAAAACAGGGGCTTAGAGGTTCTCACAATGTCTCTGAGTTAATCAGGCATATCAAATCAGTCCAAATGCCACAAGGAAACCATAAAAACAGATCGTGTACACAGCAAAAAAGTCTGCAGAAGTGCAAGGCACCCCAGTCCCAAACTGTAATTGCCCTGAAGGACACTGAGATCTGCACTGAATGTCAGCCTCTACTTGACACATGACGACCTTTAGGGTTCCTCCATCACATCAGAGTCAGCTCTTCCCCTCACATCACAGTCCCCCAGTTACATCAGATTCAGTCCACTTCGCATCAGAGTCAACCCCCCCTCCCTTCAAATCTTCACCGCGCCTGCAGGACGTGGTGAAGATTGGCAGAGAGTAGGAGGCAGAGAGTGCAATTGTAACACATTTAGTATACATTTGAGGGGCTTCTACCACAATGACCATGTAAATCCCAGCAAAGTTAATTTAAAGTAACAACTGAGGATCAAATGCCAATGTCATGGCTGTTCATCCAAAATGTATGCCAGATTTTGAGCTAATGCCCTTAAACATACTGTATGTAGAAAGATCCACTTGCCTGAAAAACTCCAGTTTGAAGATTCTTGTTCATGAAGAATAAGCCATTTGAATCCCGCATGTTTCATAAGAGGCAGGAAATGGATTTGTGCATTGATGTTTCACTGTATATGTCTATGACCTGATAAACACATATTGACTTGATGAGACTTAATAACATTACAAAGAACATTGGTTTGCATTAACCTGTTGTAACCAGATATTTCCTTCCATAAACGTAATTCCAATTTTTTTTCTATGGTTTTATTTCCCCATTTGCACACTCTTTTGCCTTTTTAAATAGCTAGAAAACCTGCAGCAATATATAAAATTATTTTAAAGAAGTATAACATAAAGGTATGTCTTCACTTTCTAAAGCTAGGTTTACACCTATGCGTTTTTTAGTGCATTTTGCGGCGGTCACGTACTACAGTCCATTTCACATGGTTTCCTATGGTACACGTTCACATGTAAGCGATGACCGCCAAGCACCCGCAATCAGTCGTGACAGCGTAAGAACTGGGGCCTGTATGTGTAAACACATAAATCCTGGTTCTCTCAGGGGAGAGGAGACTACTAAGTATGAACACCGATCTCTCTCCTCCCCTAGTCAGTCCGATCCCCTCTACAGATAGAACACACATAAGGGAACACAGGTAACACCTTGATCTCCCCCTAGTGTTAACCCCTTCCCTGCCAGTGATTTATACAGCAATCAATGGATATTTTTAGCTCTGATCGCTGTATAAATGTAATTGGTCCCAAAATAGCGTCAAAAGTGTCCCATCTGCCTGCCACAATGTCGCAGTCCTGATAAAAATCGCTGCCATTACTAGTAAAAAAATAATAATAAAAATTACATAAATCTATCCCCTATTTTGTAGACGCTTTAACTTTTGCGTAAACCAATCAATATACGCTTATTGCTATTTTTTTGTTTTTTTTTTACCAAAAACATGTAGAAGAATACATATTGGTCAAAACTGAGGAAGAAAATTTTGTTTTAAAAAAAATAAAATAAAAAAATTGGGATATTATAGCAAAAACTACAAAATATTGTGTTTTTTTTTTTTTTTAAATTGTCGCATTTTTTTGTTTATAGCGCAAAAAATAAAAACCGCAGAGGTGATCAAATACCAATAAGAGAAAGCACTATTTGTGGGAAAAAAAGGACATACATTTTGTTTGGGTACAGCGCCGCACAACCATGCAATTGTCAGTTAAAGCGATGCAGTGCCGTATCGCAAAAAATGGCCTGGTCAGGAAGGGGGCAAATCCTTCCGAAACTGAAGTGGTTAAAGTGGAGTTCCACCCAAAAGTGGAAGTTCCACTCTAAGGACTCCTCACCCCCTTACATGCCACAGTTGGCATGTCATTTTTTGGGGGGAGAAGTTTGTACCTAGTTTGTACTTCCGCTCGAGTGGAAGTTCTCCTCTCCCCTCCCTTCTTGCAATCTTCTGGGACACGTCACAGGTCCCAGAAGATTGCCCAGCCATTGAGGCGACTCGCACATGTTCAGTGCGCACTCGGCTGTGAAGCCGCAAACTGTCACAGCCGGCTGCCCATACTTGTGATGCCGGCACATCCATGGATCGTGGGACAGGTGAGTGTGTGTTTATTGCTTTAACAAACTATGATTAGCTTGATGTTAAGCAGCGGGCAGCTGCTGCATCCTTAACAACTGATGAGTCATTAGCTGTCAGCGGGGTTCCCCACTGACAGCTGAATGTCAAAAAAGAATTGCGGCATTAAAAATAACTGGTGGCAATAAACAGCTTGGGCCCCCCCACCCCCATGCATACCAGGCTCTTCAGGTCTGGTATGGATTTTGAGGGGAACGTCTCCCCCCCCCCCCCCCTCCTTCTGAACCATTCCAGACCAAATGCCCTCAACATGGGAAGGATGCTTTGGGGCAAGGGGGGCTCTGCCCCAGCCCGAAAGGACCTTGTCCTCATGTTGATGGGGACAAGGACGTCTCCCCCACAAATCTAGCCGGTGGTTGTAGGAGTCTGCAGGCGGAGGGCTTATTGGAATCTAGAAGCTTCCTTTAACAAGGGGGACCTCAGATTCCCCCCCCCCCCCACATAGTGCCCCTACTTATTCACCCAAAAAAAGTGTAGTGTAAAAAATTATAGTAGGCAGTTTTTGACAATTCCTTTATTTGGATCTGCCACCGCCGACCCAAAAAAAAAAATGTCCACTCCCTCCAAAGGGTCCCGTCGTTTGCCAGCTCTGCCATCTGGTAGGTCTTAAATAACTAAGGCACCCCCCCTATGTTGAGGTCCTGGTGTGGTCCCTTTCCTGACCTGCTGGGCTGCATGCTCAAGTAAACATTTGGTATGGATTTTGGGGGGACCCCACGACATTTAAAACATTTTTTTTAGGTGTTTCCTTTCACTTTTTGTTGTGTCTATATGACAGCTGTAAAAACAGTTGTCCTGTGCTTACTTAAAGCAACCTTTTCACGTAACTAAGTACTGTGAACCAAGCTGTTAGGATTAACACCCCTGGCAGGTGATGTGGGCTCACCTGCGGTGCAGAATCTAAGTGACAACAATTTCACCTGATCACCCTACAATGAATAATGTGCTGGTGACCCTAGTGGCCTATGGACTACTTTGCTGTAATATCATACCTGGAAATCTCCTTAACATTTTCAGTTTGTGGTGCTTATTAAGAAATATTAAATATTAAATATTAAATTAAGAAATAAAGCAAAAAGAGCAGCTTCCTGCAAAGAAAGCAGTGAATATTTACATGTCCCAGTGTTTGTGGCTCTGAACTGCACTTCATTGCAGGTCTAAATCAAGATCTTCAGCATCTGGCACACCTCCGCTTGTGTGAGATGCTTAGTGCCCCATCGTATTCTGTGGTTTCTTTCACTTGCCCTGTGTCCTACAATGACGTAGGAGTCGACAGAGGAAACAATAGGGAATGACAGCACTCGAAATTCCTGGAAAAGTTGAATCTGGTTGATAATTGGACCAGCGTTCTTGTTTTTTAGCCAAATGAATGTATGGATCTAACGCCAGTGATGATACCAGTAATGCATATTATAATTTAACACCGTGGGAAACACACTGGGTAAGTGGGCAGCACATCCACCTAGCAGCACTAGGGTAATCAGTTCAAATACCAACCACAAAATACCAGCCTGGAGTTTGCATGTCCTCCCTGTGCCTTTTTAGGTTTCCTCCCACACTCCAAAGACATGTTGGTAGGTTAATTGCATCCTGTCTAAATTACCCCTAGTATGTGTATGAATGGGAGTTAGGAACCTTAGACTGTAAGCTCCTTGAGGGCAGGGACTGATGTGTATGTACAATATATTTTTTGTAAAGTGCTGTGTGAATTGACGATTTATAAGTACCTGTAGTAAAATAATAAAGGCTAAAACTGCCACTATTGAGATTGACTGCGTATACCTTCTTTCTTCTATTGCCCTGTAAATACAAAACACACAACTTTTACTACAGTACATCACATTCAATTCTTATCTCTTTCCAAGTGTAGCCCTTTCCCTGTGATAAGTGTCCTTTAATGTTCTGACAAATATGTACATGTAATGTGTATGCATTTATTTTGTTACTGTACTTTATCTTTCAGATCTTTGCTCTGGAAGCTGAGCTTGAGTTCCACAGAGGCATTTACAACTTACAAGTGCAATACACCCAATCTCTTTTCCAAGGGATAAAACAAGCCTATCACAATTTTCAAGAAAATGTTGTTGCAGTTGTTTGTTCTCCACTTAAAGGTTAGTGAGACATGAAAAAACATTTGCACGTCCTAGGCATTCATGTCAACATAACATGGTCAGGGATGTTAATAGGTTTACCCTTTAGAAAAATCTTGGTCATAGTAATTTATTATTGTTATAATATGACAGCAGCACAATGAACTCGAGCCTTCAATGTACTGCAGAAATTCAGCGGTTTGACCTGTGTGCGCCTTGGACTAATGTAAACACTTTTGGACATTAAACTTTCATGCTTGTTGGTAATGAAATGTACATATTGTTTTCCTGTTTTTATTAATCCTACATTACTGAGTTACATTTTACATTTAGTATCTCATATACCCACTCAGTTAAGTGCCTATGACATGTCTTAAACATTGTAATTGCATAAGCCTCACATTCTTACATTTTAACTCTTTTATGTTTGCGAACTGTTATGCCCTGTACACACAGTCGGAATTTCCGACGGGAAAAGTCCGATCGGATTATGTTGTGGGAAAATCCGATCGTGTGTGGGCTCTAGCGGACTCTTTCCATCGGAATTTCGGACGGAAAAAATTTGAGAGCAGGACCTAAAATTTTTTAGGATTACATGAAGAGACAGAAGGATTTGAGGCAGCCTACATTCAGAGAATATATGTGGTTAGTTCTCCAAGATGTTTTGAACAACCCACCTGCCGAGAGGCTGGAAGAGCTGGGCAAAAGAGATTTTGATCATCCAGAAACTTGCATCAACTATAAGAATTGAAGCATATGAAGCTAAAGTAACAATCCATTTTTTATATTAGTTGATTACTTACGTATGCATGTTTATGGATAGAATCACTGGTTTACTCTTTGCCTTGCCATTTAACCGGTTCCCGACCGGTGCACGACGATATACGTCGGCAGAATGGCACGGACAGGCAGGAGGGCGTATATATAAGTCCCTCCTTAATGCCGTCCGTGCCATCGGAAGCGCGCCGGGAGCGGCGCGCTCCCGTGCCGGTCCGGACCCCCGTGAGGCCGGTCGCGGGTCCCGCGGACTCGATCACCGTGGGGACACCCGCGATCGTCTCACGGGAAGGCAGAACGGGGAGATGAGGAAATAGACAGCATCTCCCCTTTCTGCCTAGCAACTAGTAACGCCAATCTCTGCTCCCTGTGATTGGAGCATAGATCAGCATTCACTAGCTGACAGCCACGCCCCCCCACAGTAAGAAACACACCCCTAGGCATACTTAACCCCTACACTGCCCCCTTGTGGTTAACCTCTTCACTGCCAGTGTCATTTATACAGGAATCAATGCATTTAATTAGCATTGATTGCTGTATAAATGACAATGGTCCCAAAAATGTGTCAAAAATGTCCGATGTGTCTGCCATAATGTCGCAGTCACAATAAAAATCGCTGATCGCCGCCATTACTAATAAAAAAAAAATTATTAATAAAAATGCTATAAAACTATCCCCTATCTTGTAAACGCTATAACTTCTGTGCAAAGCAATCAATAATCGCTTTTTGCGATTTTTTACCAAAAATATGTAGAAGAATACGTATCGGCCTAAACTGAGGAAAAAAAAAAGTTTTTTTATATATTTTTGGGGGATATTTATTATAGCAAAAAATAAAAAATAATGCGTTTTTTTTTTTTTTTTTTTTTTCAAAATTGTCGCTCTTTTTTGTTTATAGCGCAAAAAATAAAAACCGCAGGGGCGATCAAATACCACCAAAAGAAAGCTCTATTTGTGGGAAAAAAGGACGTCAATTTTGTTTGGGAGCCACGTCGCACGACCGCGCAATTGTCAGTTAAAGCGACGCAGTGCCGAATCGCAAAAAGGGGCCTGGTCCTTTGGCTGCAAATTGGTCCGGTCTGAAAGTGGTTAAAGTGTTACTAAACCCACAACAGTAAAATCAGTCTGTATATGCAGTAAAGCATGCTTGTGTGTTTAATCCTCTGCATTGTGTAAAAAGGCTGTTTTGTCCGGTCTTCTCTGATCCTCCCCTGCCACTGTCCCCAATCCATCTCCTGATAGAACAGAGCCTTTGGGGCAAGTTGCACATGCTCAGTTTGGTGTGTATTGCTAGAGAGTTGTTTTTTTTCTTTTCTTGGGAGAGTGCATGTGACCAGCACAGGACCAATCAACACGGTCCATACATGGGGTCAGGGGTCCTGCAGCCTCATAGAACAATCAGAGGAGAATTAACACTCCTCCTATAAGTTTTACCAGACACTGATAGAAGTCACAAGGCTGCTATATACTGCTGATGAGAAAAGATTTTTAGCAGTTTATATTTACTAAAACTATTGCATTTCCATGTTCTGTGTACTGTGGTAGGCCAGATATAGTGAATGGACTCCCACAGTACACAGTGTGGGGCTTTAGATCCACAACCAACTAGGTAGTGCAAGGACCTGCCCGATTTGTATATTCATTGAATGGATTGTTTAAATTTGTCCTATTTTATAGTTTTGGTTTAGCTAAAGGAGATTGTAAAGAGACCATAGAATGATATTGTATAGTTTAAGTTGTTTAGGTCCACCCTACGTTATCCTTAAAAAGCTATCAACCTGCCACTGTAATATCTGCTGCTTATAAGGATGTCAGTTAGAACACTTTAGATACTAAAATTTAATCGGGTTGAGGTCAGGACTCTGTGCAGGTCAGTCAAGTTCCTCCACCCCAAACTCGCTCTTCCATGTCTTTATGTACCTTGTTTTGTGCACTGGTGCACAGTCATGTTGGAACAGGAAGGGGCCATCCCCCAAAAAAGTTGGGAGCATGAAATTGTCCAAAATATCTTGATATGCTTAAGAGTTCCCTTTACTGGAACTAAGGGGCCAAACCAAACCCCTGAAAAACAACCCTACACCAAACAATTTGGACCAGTGCACAAAGCAAGGTCCATAAAGACATGGATGAACGAGTGTGGGGTGGAGGAAATTGACTGGCCTGCACAGACTCCTGACCTCAACCCGATAGAACCCCTTTGGGATGAATTAGAGCGGAGACTGCGAGCCAGGCCTTCTCGTCCAACATCTGTGTCCGACCTCACAAATGCGCTTCTGGAAGAATGGTCAAACATTCCCATAGACACACACCTAAACCTTGTGAAGAGCTTTCCCAGAAGAGTTGAAACTGTTATAGTTGCAAAGGGTGGGCCAACTCAATATTGAACCCTACAGACCAAGACTGGGATGCCATTAAAGTTAATATGCGTGTACAGGCAGGAGTCCCAATATTTATGGTAATAATGTGTGTGTATGTATGTGTGTCTTGTTCCCAAAAATAGTTAAAGGAGTTGTAAAGGCAGAGTTTTTTTTTTATCTTAATGCATTCTGTGTATTGAGATAAAAAGCCTTCTTTGTGTAGCATCCTCCCCAGCACTCCTAATACTTACCTGAGCCCCACCTCTGTCCAGCGATGACCACCAATCCCTCGGCCGTCCAGAACTCTCACTCCTGATTGGCTGAGACACAGCAGCAGCTCCATTGGTTCCCTCGGCTGTCAAATAAAGTCAGTTAGTCATTCAGGAGAGAGAGGGGACGGGTCAAATGGCAGCTCCGTGTCTGAATGGCCACATAGAGCTGCAGCTCGGTTCGGGTGCCCCCATAGCAAGCTGCTTGCCGGGAGGGGGGGGGCACTCGACAGGAGGGAGGAGCCAGGAGCAGTGAAGAGGGAGGGTCCAGGCTGCCCTGTGCAAAACCACTGCACAGAGCAGGTAAGTATAAGATGTTTGTAAAGTCTTGTTTTTTTGTTTTTATTTTAAATAACAATCACTTTGAGGCACTGCAGCTTGACCTTTAACTGTTAATGACAAAATAAGCCTGTAAGGCAACCCCTCTTGTTGCCTAGTAGACATGTGCAATTCGTTTCGTTTTTTTTTTTTTCGTTTTTTTTTTTTCTTTTTTTTTTTTCGTTCGTTTTTTTCGTACGAATGAACGAATCGTTCGAATCGAATGAATCCGAATAACGAATCGTTCGAATCGTACAAATCCGATTAACGAATCGAACGAATCCGAAAATCCGAAAAACCAAACAACGAAAATACGAAAAACGAAAAAAGGAACAACGAAAATGAACGAAAAAATTCGTACATTCGTAACTTTTTTTTGTTGAATTGGTAATTTTTCCGTGTCCCTTACAATGGTGCTGCTTAACGTGCTTCGAATGGATTGAACAAAAAAATTCGTACATTCGTAACTTTTTTTTCGATTCGTAACTTTTTTTTTTAATTCGTAACTTTTTTTTTCGATTCGTAACTTTTTTTTTTTTCGATTCGTAACTTTTTTTTTTTTTTTCCGATTCTTAATGAATGGATTGAACAAAAAAATTCGTACATTCGTAACTTTTTTTTCGATTCGTAGCTTTTTTTTTTTCGATTCGTAAATTATTAAAATGTAATAATAGCATACACATTACATAAAATTATGAATTATGCTCCGATTACGAATCTACGAATGTACGAATAACTACGAATGCGTCCAAATTTCGAATAAACGAATGAACGAAAATTAAACTAACGAAAAAACGAATCAACGAAAAATAACTCTTACAAATGTACGAATCATTACGAATACGAACAACGACGACTTACGAATGTACGAATCATTACGAATCAACGAAAACGAAAAAAACAAAACGAAAATAAACAATTTTTTTTGTTGTGCACATGTCTATTGCCTAGCTGTGTTTTTCACGTTCGCTTTACAATTTTGCCAGTAAAGCTACTGACAAGGATAGATTAGATATAAAAGATTTTTAGCACATGCAATGACTTGCGGGTAATTAATTCAGTAAAGAAGAATGAGACATGTATAAATATATATACTTCATGTAAAGTAACAATATGTCTGTACGAAGGCGTTTTGAGTTATCTGCTTTCGATCTTGTTTGGCAGATGTCCTTTCCTCCTACAATGACCTTAAAAGTGAAGCTTCTGAAACTGCCCTGAGAAATTTCCTAACAATTTTCAAGAACAATGTGGAACAGATTCAGGATGCAGTTGACATTTTGACTCCATCAAAGACACAACGACGTGAAGGTAATAATTTAACTTGTTCAATTTTTAAACAGCGAGGAATGAAATTGCAATTCTCTCCCCTCCCCAGAGCACCTAATAGTGTTTTCTCAAACCTTCTTTTAATGTTATGTTTCTAACAAATACTGTGTTTTTGTTGGGACTCTGGCTGCTTCTTTTTAATGTTTTTACGCTTGGAATCTAAACATCTGCCCTTCAGTCTTCCAGGGCTGCTTGTTTTACTTGGATTCTTAAGTGACTTGTGATAAAATATCAGGGTCATTATGCTTAATGTTGTAAATCTACTATACAGTGCCTTGAAAAGGTATTTATACCCTTTGAAATTTTCCACATTTTGTCATGTTACAACCAAAAAGGTAAATGTATTTAATGGAATTGTATGTGATTGAGCAGCACAAAGTGGCACATAATTGTGAAATGGAAGGAAAATGATAAATGGTTTTCAATTTTTATCTTTATTACAAATATGTGAAAAGTGAGACGTGCATTTGTATTCAGCCCCCTTTTCTCTGATACCCCTAACGAAAATCTAGTGGAACCAATTGCCTTCAGAAGTTACCTAATTAGTAAATAGAGTCCACCTGTGTGTAGTTTAAACTCAGTATAAATACAGCTGTTCTGTGAAGCCCTGTGAGGTTTGCTAGAGAACCTTAGTGAACAAACAGCATCATGAAGGCCAAGACAGGTCAGGGATGAAAGTAAAATAGCAAGAAATTCTGGACAGCCGTACTCCAAAAATTGCCTTTTATTAAAAAAAAAAAAGGATCAAAAATACATGCCACAGCAGAGCAGACAGAAAACTGACACGTTTCATACTATAAACCGTGCTTAATTAAACTATACTATGATTAACCACTTAAGCCCAGGACCATTTTGCTGGCCAAAAACCAGAGCACTTTTTGCAATTCGGCACTGCGTCGATTTAACCACCTTGCGACCGCCGGCTGTCAATTGACGGCCAGGCGGCGCAGCTCTCAGCGCGGGAGGGCGTCATATGACGTCCTCCCTTTCAGTGCACTCCAGGGAGCGTGCGCGTGATTTCCGCTGGGCACCCGCGATTGCCCGGTAACACAGCGGGACCGTGGATCTGTGTGTGTAAACACACAGATCAACGGTCCTGTCAGAGGAGAGGAGACCGATGGTGTGTTCTCTGTACAGAGAAACACCGATCGGTCTCCTCCCCTTGTGAGTCCCCTCCCCCACAGTAAGAATCACTCCCAGGGAACATATTAACCCCTCCCCGCCCCCTAATGGTTAACCCCTTCACTGCCAGTGTCATTTATACAGGAATCAATGCATTTAAATAGCATTGATTGCTGTATAAATGACAATGGTGCCAAAAATGTGTCAAAAATGTCCGATGTGTCCGCCATAATGTCGCAGTCACAATAAAAATCGCAGATCGCCGCCATTACTAGTAAAAAAAAAAAAATATTAATAAAAAATGCTATAAAACTATCCCCTATTTTGTAAACGCTATAACTTTTGCGCAAACTAATCAATAATCGCTAATTGCGATTTTTTTTTTTTTACCAAAAATATGTAGAAGAATACGTATCGGCCTAAACTGAGGAAAAAAAAATGTTTTTTTATACATTTTTTGGGGATATTTAGTATAGCAAAAAATATATATATTTTTTTTAAATTTGTCGCTCTTCTTTTGTTTATTGCGCAAAAAATAAAAAAAACGCAGAGGTGATCAAATACCACCAAAAGAAAGCTCTATTTGTGGGGAAAAAATTATAACAATTTCATTTGGGTACAGTGTTGTATGACCGCGCAATTGTCATTCAAAGTGCGACAGCGATGAAAGCTGAAAAATGGCTTGGTCAGGAAGGGGGTGAAAATGCACTGTACTGAGGTGGTTAACTGACAATTGCATGTTTGTGCAACGTGGCTTCCAAACAAAATTGACTACCTTTTTTTCCCCCCCACAAATAGAGCTTTCTTTTGGTGGTATTTGATCACCTGTGCAGTTTTTATTTTTTGCGCTATAAACAAAAATATAGCGATGATTTCGACATCGAGTCAGCGGGACCCGCGTTCCTGCTCACAGAGCTCCCGCCTCTTAAAGGGCAACATAGAGGTACGTTAATCTGCCTGTACGTGCCCTTCTGCCGCAGTATATCTGCGTGAGGCAGTCAGGAAGCAGTTAAGCACTGTTTATAGTATGAAACGCATCAGTTTTCTGTCCACTCTACTGTGGCATTTATTTTTGATCCTGTTTTTTTAATAAAAGGCAATTTTTGGAGTGTGGCTGTCCAGAATTTCTTTCCTATTTTATTGCTATATGCATTGTGGCTTCTAAAGTGGAGGAGAGGTTTTATCCTATTCTTGGTTGACCTACCTGGAGCAGTGATATTCCCTTCTCTAGGTCAGGGATAAAGTTGTGGAGAAGTTTAAAGCTGAGCTTAAGATTAAAAAAAATATCCCAAGCTTTGAATATCTCACGGAGCACTGTTCAATCCATCATCTGAAAATGGAAAGAGTATGGCACAACTGCAAACCTACCAAGACTGTCCGTCCACCAAAGCAAAAACGCTATGTGTGGTGGAAAACTAACACTGCACATCAAACTGAGCACACCATTCCTCCCGTGAAACGTGGTGGCAGCATCATGTTGTGGAGATGCTTTTCTTCAGCAGGGACATGAAAGCTGGTCAGAGTTGATGGGAAGATGGATGGAGCCAAATACAGGGCAATATGCAGCTTGCAGCTGTAATTGCAGCGAAAGGTGGTTCTACAAAGTATTGGGGGGGCTAAATACAAATGCTTGCCACACTTCACATATTTATTGTTTGATTTGTTGAAACCCATTTATCATTTTCCTTCCACTACACAATTATGTGCCACTTTGTGTTGGTCTATCACATAAAATACATTCACATTTTTGGTTGTAACTTGACAAAATGTGGAAAATTTAAAGGGGTATGAATACTTTTTAAAGGCACTGCATGCCATGCAATATATTACTTTGTAGTATTACTTTCATTTTTACTTCAGTAGTAAGTAGATTTGTAACTGTAGTGTTCAATAATGTATTCTATCATCAAGATACTGTGTATTATCATATGTTTTAGTTAACTACTTGTGAGGAAACTGCAGTTTCCTGATTCATATATGGCATATAAAGATTTAAGGTGCACGCCAACCAAAATTTAAAATGGGGACTTACAAAACAGACTGCCTTTTTTTTATCCATAATTTGCTGTAGTTCTTCAGTCTACACCACTGATTTTTGATCATAATTTGGTAATCTGGGAACACCTTTTGCTTTCTGGAATTTAAATCAGGAAGAATAATACCGGTTGTAGGCTTGCTGCTATTTCTCACACGCATATGGACTTATTTATCTAAAGCAGGGGTAGGCAGCCTCTGCCCTCCAGCTTTGGTAAAACTACAAGTCCCATGAGACATTGCAAGACCCTGACAATCACAGGCATAACTCTTAGAGGCAGAGGCATGATGGGATTTGTAGTTTCACCGCAGCTGGAGTGCCGAGGTTGCCTACCCCTGACCTAAAGTATGCATTATTTGCAAAATCAACTGAATAATTTGGATGCAAAAAGCTTATAAGACATCTTTTGGTTTCCCCACAGTTATATGATGTTTGACATCAGACCTAAATAAAATGTAACAATCAATTCTTTTTTTTTTTTTTAATCTTCTTCTGGTAGGTATACCAAAATATCTGAATTTTTGTGATCGTGCAAATCTAGCTGGGTACAGAGGCTGTTAACTTAAAATATTATGAGAAAATGGTGGGCTGAGGCTATTATGGACTTTCATGGTATCGTACAAAGGATTGACGTACACAAGGTAAATATAAAAATGTTATTTTATTCCAAAAGTAAGTTAAAACATACAAGCATCTAAAAAAGACACAACAAAATGTGTCCTTAACCATAAGCTCTATAAAATCACAGATGAAGTGACACTAGGGAATAACTATTGTCAACTTAGCACATACCATCTGTGTATTGGACGCTTGACATGTTTTGCGGATAAACCACTGCTTCTTCAGGAGATTTTTGTATAATATTATAGAGCAAACATCACTTTTAATATTATGAAATGAGAAAGAGGAAATAATTATAACATTTATAAATTTAGCAGATAATACAAACAAGTGTGGTAACATCCATTGCACGCAGTCTTACCCAGGACAAATTCATGTGCCTGAACCCATATAGTGCAAGTCTGTCCCAGCGAATGTGTCCCTCCATCTGTAATTTTATAGAGCTTATTGTTTAGTACACATTTTGTTGTGTCTTTTTTAGATGCATGTATGTTTTAAATTACTTTGGAATAAAATTATATTTTTATATTTAACTTGTGTATGTCAAGCCTTTGTACAGTACCATGAAAGTCCATAATAGCCTCAGCCCACCATTTCAAGTGTGCTTGGTTGCTATAGGCATCAAAGCAACATAGGCACTTTCCTTTTTTTCATTATCTAGACAGTACCCCAATCTGTAGTTAATGGTTGTGAGGATTTGTTGCAGCTGCTCCCATCACAGGAAGAAGCAAGTATATAGAACGAGGGCTTAGTTTAGAGTTTGTTAGATTAGGTTTAGGTTGGGATTAACCACTTCCCGCCCAAGGTATGTCCAGGGACGTCCTTGACTTTGCGGGGGTATATCTGAATGATGCCTGCTCCTACAGACATCATTCAGATATCATCTTTTAGTGCCAGTGATTCCCTACACTATAAAAATGATCATAGCGGCTGTTCAGCTGCTTGATCGATCTTACGGCCAGCGAGAGGGGGCGCCTCCCGACGCCCTCAGTATATGTGGACAGGAACTAGCTTCAGAGAGACTGGATGAGGTTAGCTCTACTGAGATGGATGATAAGATAGGAAAGATGGAAAAAATGTGAAACTGTTTTTTTTTTTTGTTTTTTTTTTTTTTTTAATAAACTATGCTTTAATAAATTAATTGTTTTTCCTATTGAGGCTTTACAGCTGCTTAAAAGCAGTTTGTGTTCCATTCTAAAATAATGAAATGCATTTTTATAAACAACTAGCGTAGCCTGTCTTGATATCAATCCCTTGTCATCCCTTACACCGCAGTGTTAAAACTGGGAAAGAGAGGGCCAGCCCTGGGAGGTAGTAAGGTTCTGCTGCATGTGCTGACAGGGAAGAGAAAAGCATTAGCAGATTTGATGACTTACCAGTGTGTTCCTGTTCCCTCACTGTGCAATCAGCAGGACATGGTTGGAGAGGTGACATCACTGTATTCTTTAACATTTCTTTTGAAAATGGTGTTGGACCCCGGTGCCTGTGTTTTTGGCAGAGATGTTTGAAACATTAAAGTTGCTGCATAAACTAGAATTGAAAATCCCGAGCTGGAATAGACCATTTACATTTTGTGTATCTCGGTGAAATGGCTGTTTGCCTGGAGTTCAGCTGTTTGCATAGAGCAGTAATAGCATTTTAAAACAGGACCTCATTAGACTCTAGGCCAGTGTTTCTCAACCTTTTTCCAGTCAAGACACCCTTTAAAATTATGGATAGTCTTGAGGCACCCCATTCTAAACTGTAAAAACTATTCTGATCATTTTACATAATGCAGCAACATCAATACATGTAGAACACCCAACGTCAAATTTATTCTTCCAAAGCAAAAAACACTTTTGCAAACTGGTACTAACTAGTATTCCAATGTTTCTCTTCTCCCTCGGTTTTTCTCCATCACTTAGCTAATGAAACCCCAAAGCTGATGGAGAGAGGCAAGGGAGGGTCAAACAAAGATGATATGCAGGCAACTGACATTCTCCTTATCAACTGATGATGTCATTGGTCATTGGCAGCTAGAAGGTTGTAATGATGTACAATGAAAACCTGTGGCTTTGTATAAATAAAAGGCAGGTTTCATCCACCCACCAGCTTGTATACAATTTTGGGACAACTTTTATGCCGCATACACACGATCGGAGTTCCGGCCACCAAAAGACTGATGGGAGCCCTTCGTCGGAAAATGCGACCATGTGTATACTCCATCAGACTTTTGCTGGCGGAATTTCCGCCAGCAAAATTTTGAAAGCATGTTCTCAATTTTTCAGATGGAAAAAGCTACTATCGGAAATTCCGATTGTCTGTATCAGTTCCGACGTGCAGAATTCCTATGCATGGAAACAATTTGACGCATGCTCGGAAGCATTGAACTTAATTTTCTTGGCTTGTTATAGTGTTGTACGTCACTGCGTTCTTGACGGTCGAAAGTTCAGCGAACTTCTGTGTGACCGTGTGTATGCAAGCCAAGCTTGAGCAGAATTCCATCGGAAAAACCATCCAAGATTTTTCCAGCAGAAAATCTGCTCGTGTGTACGCGGCATTAGGCATTTTGCCAAGGCTCCCCTGAAGAAACCTCAAGGCACCCTGGTTGAAAAGGGCTGCTCTAGGCTATAAACACTGGAGAAATTTACAACAGAGGTACTGAAGTCACTACTTTTCCCCTTTGCTTATATTGCTGCAGAATCTTGACAGCCTGCCATCCTTCTAATGTAAAAAAGCAGCAGGTGGAAACCTGACTTTAGTGTTTTTGTGATCTTAGATAATTAATAAATTCACAGTACATGCAGCTAGAGAGGTAAGTGTTAGCTTGTTTTAAAGCTCGTATACTGCTTATCGACAACGTGAAAATTATTTAATTTCCATTGTCCAGACACAGGTGCAGTCTGAGGGTAGAGTGTAAAAGTATATGTTGAGATTTAAGTTAATATTGAAGGAGGTAAAAAATTAAGAAATTATTCTAGAGCTTACACAGTCTTGACATTCAAAGACTGCAAATTTTTCTGGCTCTTGCACTTACTGTCCTTGTCATGTTTATTTGAACTCATTAAGGTGAAGAGGCCTTTTCAAAACTGGGCCAGGAATTCTTTACTTCTTTAGACAACTCAATCAAAAAATGTGGAGAACAAAGAGATCGATCTGTTTTTGAAATAGAAAGATTAAAACAAGAAATGAATCAAGCATTAGATGCCGTCAGAAGTTTAAAGATGGAGAGGAAGCAAAAAGGAAGTTCTTCCAATGATCAGTCAGCAAAATCAGAGGGAGAAAATACAGATGGGAGGGGGCAGCCACCTGTTGGTCACACTCAAGAGGCAGGAGATATCGCCTCTCAGGTGTCTGCACTCAGAAGAAAGAACTCCCTTGCGATTCCTAATGAGAAGGAAACATCAGAGAGACCGTCTTTACAACAGAGTCAAAACTCTGGATCAGCACGTCAAAGAAGCAAAAGCCTCCAAAGAAGCAAAAGCCTCCAAAGGAGCAAAAGTGTAAAAATGCAGCCTTCCTGGCAAGTTTAATCAAAATATTTAATGATGATGACAATATATTATTATTACATTACTGTAGACAGACCTATTTTAGCAACCGTTACATGGTGCACTAATAGTGTCCCAGGTTGCCGATATGCATGGGCTCTCATCCACTATTTCTGCTTTACATTTGGTCCTTCTTACACGTCCCCAAATTTAGTAGGGAAAATCTGATATGGTGCTTCTACTGTTCGTATTTTAATGTCTCCGCTCCAGGTATATTTTGCATTTAATTACATCGCACAGATCAGTGAAGTAATTAAATGATCCAGGTTACATGACCTGTGCAGTCTGATTTTATTGGGTAACTAGTTTCAGACTATGACATGACAGATGTGATACTATTTTATGACAACTACATTTATTCTTATAAAAGTTATCTTTTGTGGTCATAGCAACATTTCAGAAATTATAGTACTTTGCAGACTACCTCATGTCTCCTCATACATTCACATTGTTCAAGACCTTCAAAGTAGATAGTCCCTTGAATTCCTAGAAATGGCGCAGATACTCTTTAGAAGTGTGTCTTGAGCCTGTTCCACAAATGGTGCTGCGTGTGACAAATCCATGCATCTGTTGTGGACATGTACAGGAATTTATCACAAAGACACACCAGAATTGTTAGATGCACAAATTAAACACTATCGGATGCAGCTTATCTGCTCTTCACGCTACCTCTCAGAGAAGAACCTGATTAACCTGTTCAGATCCGAGCTATAGCCGAATGATGGCTACAGCGCGGACCTGCTTTGCCAGGAGTACATCTATTGTTGTCCTCCCATGCCTGAGCAGCCTGTGCACTCCCTGCAGGGCGCGCGCGGTGCGCTCTGTGATCAGCGAGTCTCATAGACTCGCTGGATCACAGATCGGAGTAAGGGGTCGATCCTGACCCCTTACCACGTGATCAACTGTCAGCCAATGACAGCTGATCATGTGATGTAACCAGAGCCAGTAATCGGCTATTTTTTCTCCTCACGATAATGTGAGGAGAAAAAAAAATGGAATCAGTCCCCATCACGGAGAGCTGCCGCCAGCTCCTCAGTGCCCACCTGTTCCATCTTCCGGTGCCACCAACAGTACACAACAGTGCCGCCTATCAGTGCCCACAGTGCCACCTATCAGTGCCCACAATCAGTGCCTCATCAACAGTGCTGCACATCAGTGCCACCTATCAGTGGTACCTATCAGTGCCCATTAGTGCTGCCCATCGGTGCCATCTTATCAGTGGCCATCCGTGCCACCTTATTTGTGCCTATCAGTGCCGCCTTAACTGTGCCCAACAGTGCCGCCTCATCAGCACATATCAATGAAGGAGCAAAATTACCTGTTTGCAAAATTTTATAACAAAGTATGAAACATGATTTTTTTAAAATTTTCCATCTTATTTTGCTTGTTTAGCAAAAAATAAAAATCCCAGCTGTGATTAAATACCACCAAAAGAAAGCTCTATTTGTGTGAAAAAAAAATTATAAAAATTTCATTTGGGTACAGTGTTGACTTCGCAATTGTCATTCAAAGTGCGTCAGCGTTGAAAGGTGAAAATTGGTCTGGGCAGGAGGGGGGTTTAAGGCACTTAGTAAGCAAGTGGTTAAAACATTATCCCATAAATGATACAGTAACATGCAAAGCAATTTACAACCCAAAAGCATGAAAGGAATGTTAGGGGAGTTATCACACACACACACATACTCTGCTGCTTTCTATACCATCAATGTTCTCAAAGTGTCAAAATTTTACAATCTGCAACAACTGTTTGGTGTGCCTCTTATTGCAATAATACACAGGTCTCTACGCTTTCCTACTCAACAAAGAGACCTCATTTACAGTCCATGAAGAATAGAGTTCCCGATCTGATCTCTCATTTCAATAGTTCAAATAAAATACCTACAAATTGCAATTTCATTTACAATTTGCTGCTCCATTGTGTCTACTATCCTTCCTGGGTTTGTAAACAGCACTGAGCCCGAAGTGTCCATACCCTGGACATTCCAGCCTCTGTGCATGTTCGCCCCTTTGGTAGCTGTGCAGCCAACAGCATTCTATGAATGGATGGCTTATTGTCCAAATATGGCCACATCCATATTTGGGTAATGATGTTAGCCACCATCCTATTATTTACTTTCTGCTGTCAACTAGGGAATCTCCCTGCCGCCAGTGCCCATTTCCCAGAGCAGAATGACAGCTTCCCAGAATCTGAAATTTTGGTACTGGTTTGAAAATTAGCACACAGCTTTTATGAATTAGGTGCAGGCAATATTAAAGGGACCATACCACCAGAAAAGTGTTATTGCTTTATTGCATTCCCCTGTATGTATTAAAGGACAAATCAAGTTTACCAGTTTAACATTTTGTAGAAAAATATATTTTATAAAAAAACATGGAGATCGATGAGCTGATATTCTAATATTAGGAATTAGGGACATGTATAAAGTTTAAATCTTAGATTCACCAAAAAATGCAGCATATGTTTGCTTACAAATCCAAAATTCATCCATTTTAAGAAGATTAATTAAAACATTTTTCTTGTTAAAGCAAACAAGTGCTTTAGGAAACTGTTTCGAAGTCTCAGCAAAGCAGGATAATTGGCACCACAAAAAGCTTAAGCTTATCTTCAATGTTAAAGTAGTATTAAACCCTTTAGCACTTTTTAGTTCAACTTATTGAGCACTAAAAAAACAAGCCCAATAAACTATGTGTTAAAATTCTTACCCTGGCACTTTACAAATTCAATGCTGCTGGCTCCCTCACGCTCAGTGCTGCTTCCCTGAACTCCCGGTCTTCACAGGAGAGGATTTACAGTGTTCAATGCAGTCTCCAGGTAGAACAAGGGAGGAGCAGGGGGGTGCCTTGCCATCTTGGGTCTCGGGGTTGTACATTTCTATTGATTCACACAGTGTAGGGAGATACAACTCTAGTCCCTGAATGCGTGCAGAGTAGCTCCATAGGACATTTCAGGAGAAAGGTATCACGGCTGTGGCACGGCTCCCTCAATAGACGTCACGTCGTCCATTGAGAGCGCAGTGCGCATGCGTTGGTGACGTCACCGGCTGCTATTATAGTAAATATCTCCTAAACGGTGCACGTTGATAAGATATTTACTGTACCTACAGGTAAGCCTTATTTTACGCTTTCCTGTAGGTACAAGTAAACAAGGTGGGCTTTACTACCACTTTAGTATAGTATATTAGTAAGCGAGTAAGTCAGTTGCTGAAAGTGCTTTTATTTAATTTAACCTTTTTAAAATCGCATACACAGAACATGCATGCTTTTAATGAGAAAGTATGAAAGTATCAGTCCTCCTTGCTTCTATAGTTAATCCAATACAGCTATTTAGAGTATTGAAGCCAAAGCATTAAAATGACAGCTAGGCAATCACCAGACCTGAATGCTGTCACATGGGGCAGGTAAGGAATGCTTAGCCTTATGTAATGTTAGTGTTTGTATAGGTCTTTTGCTGAGGTTTACACCAACACTGAAGGCACAGCCTTAAAACTTGTGGTGCCCACTGTGCAGCATTATTACTTCAAACATTTGGAGTAAGGAAATACTGTTTTTATTGATTCCATATGAAGAACATTTTATTTTCTGTCCTCATTCATCTCACATGCAATAACAATTCATTAGGATTTTTTTATCTCTACATTTGCATGTCCTGGTGTTCTACATGGTAAGTTTAAATCTGGCGAATGCTTCTAAAGCCATGTCTGTCAATATGCCTGTATAGGTATTTCTTTTATATTTATAGCCTTCATTTACCACTGGTTATTAATTGGCAACTATTTTATGCCATAATTTGTGAAATGCAGTTGAACAGACTAATATAGCCTGTAGTTCTATATTATATGTCTTCGATTCTGATTATTAACCGCTTATTTATATACAGATTTTACCCCCTTCCGGACCAGAGCACTTTTTACAATTCGGCACTGCATCACCTTAACTGGCAATTGTGCGTTCGACGCTGTACCCAAACGAAATTTGCATCTTTTTTTTTTCCCCACAAATAGAGCTTTCTTTTGGTGGTATTTGATCACCTCTGAAGTTTTAATTTTTTGCGCTATAAGCATAAAAAGAGTGACAATTTTGAAAAAAAAAACAATATTGTTTGCTATAATAAATATCCCCAAATTTGAAAAAAATTATTTTTGGTAAAAAAAAAATCGCAATAAGCGTATATTGATTGGTTTGCGCAAAAGTTATAGCATTTACAAATTATGGGAAAGTTTTATGGCATTTTTTTTTTATACTAGTAATGGCGGTGATCTCCAATTTTTAGCGGTATTGCGAAAAAGACAGATCGGACACTTTTGACACTTTATTGGGACTATTGACAATTATACATTGATCAGTGCTATAAATATGCACTGATTACCTTGTAAATGTCACTGGCAAAGAAGGGGTTAACACTAGGAGTGCGATCAAGGGGTTAACTGTGTGTTCTAACTATGTGGGGATGGGAGTGATTAGGAGTGGAGACATAGTTTTTCCTACTTAGTAGGAACAAACGATATGGCTCCTTTCCTCTGACAGCACAGGGATTTGTGTGTTTACACACACAAATCCCCATGCTAGCGCTCATGCATGCGATCATGTGTGGCCGGCGGTGATCATTCCTGCCAGCCAAGTGCATCGGGTCCCCTGCCGTGTAGCGGACACGCACCCTCTGATGGCCGAAAAGCGGAAGGACGTACCAGTATGTGGTTTCGCCCAGGGGAGCCATTCTGCCGCAGTATATCTGCGTGAGCCGGTCGGGAACCGGTTAAAAAAGGTTTCCCAAGTATTTGAAGTAAAAAGCAGAAATATATATCCCTGTTCAATAGAGTAATAATGGCAACAGCCCCGGTCTGCTTGTTAGTTTGGGATGACCCCAGTAAGCCAAAGTTCTCAGAGCTGCCCAGAAATGTTTTCAAGACAGCTGATTGGCAGAGATCCAAAGTAGTGAAGCCCAATTTCTAGAATTAAAGGCGGTCCCCGGGTTACAAACAAGATAGGGTCTGTAGGTTTGTTTTTAAGTTGAATATGTTTGTAAGTCGGAACAGGTACATTTTTTAAGTTTCGCTCCAGCCAAAAAAAATATTTTTAAGGTTTTTGGATAGCATAGGAAAGGGTTAACACCCCTGTAATGTTTGTTTTGCTGTCTGTGGCCCTATTCAGAAGATTTCACCTCACTTTCTGTCCCAATGTCAATTGGATTTTAAAGATTTTTCGTTTGTTGTGGAAACAAGCCTTGGTGATAGCATCAGTGGAGGTTCCGTTTTCCCATAATAACTCTTAAGCCCCATACACACGGTCGGACAATCCGCGGACCATGTCGGTCGGATCCTGTCCGTCATACTTTGTCTGATGTTGGTTTTGCGTACACACGGTCGGACAAAGTTGTCGGAAAATCCGATCATTCTGAACGTGGTGACGTTTGTTGCCTACGACGGGACTACGTAGAGGCTAGTAGCCAATAGCTTTGGTCTTGTAATGTGATCTGAGCATGCGTAGCACTTTGTCCGGTCGGACAACCGTACACACGATCGGATTTGGTGTGATCGGACCGTGTTGTCGGCAAATCTTTCCAGCAGGAGATAAGACTTTGTCCGTCGGACAATCCGACGTACACTGTCCGATGGTGCATACACACGGTCTGATTTTTCAACAACATTGTCCGATCGGACAGAATCCATGAAAAAGTCCGACCGTGTGTATGGGGCTTTACAGGAGTAAATTTCCCTTCCTAGGGGTAGATTTCCTCTCACTTCCTGTTGTCTCCCTCCGTTAGTAAGTACAACTTGTTTGCAAGTCGTATGTTTGTAACTATGGGACCACCTGTACTTATTTTCCATTTAATTTGTTTGATAAAAATTATTAAAAAATAAAAAAACAAGTTAGAGTCTAATCATAGCTATGTCCCTTTTATCTTTCCACACTATTTCCAAGCAGTGCTTGAATTTTCCAGTACTGGTAAACTGCTTAAACAATGCATTATTTTTAATAGGGTTTGTTCACATCATTGTGAAGAGGAATATTGAAATAATGAATGCTGCGTTTTCAGAGCAGTTTTTCCATTATAATCTAAAACAGTACTTGCAAAATGCTGTAAAATGTTTATTATAAGCAATTGCACAGGAAATGGTATCCCGAAAGTCTGTAAATTAAAACACTTGCAAAAATGCAACTCATTGTTTTGAAATCTCTAATTAAAGTATATCTAAAGTCAAAACTTTTTGTGTGTTTTGAGTAAAGTAAGGGATGCTTAAAACGCCTGTATTTTTATTTATTTTTTGTGTTCATCCCTTTGGGGAGATTTTTCCTCATTTTCTGTCTTGAAGATAGATCAGGAAGTAATAGAAAATCTATCCAGAGTAAAAATCCTTGGAAAAATGTTTGAATTCTTCCTAACTTACAGACTTGCTGATAATTACTACCAGCTCAAATAGAGAGAGTGAATCTCCCCAGCAGGGGCATAGAGAGCCCTGGCAGGGGTTCTAATCTCTCACCACTCTATTCAAAATCTAAATGGCTCTGGATACAATTTAAAGGAGAACTAAAGCCTATTTTCCTCTTTTATTATGTAACCTGTTATTACATACTAAGTGCTTGTAATTAAATCTCTAAAATTGTTTAATAAAAATGTATTTGACCATAAAGGGGAACTAAAGCAAAACTGTTTTCATTTTGGGTAGAATATGGGAGGGTTATAACCCCTTTCAGGTTTTGTTGGTCACCTCTGTCCCATTGGGGAGGTTTCCCTTCATTTCCTGTTTAATAGCCACAACAGAATGTGAGGGGAAGTCCCTCTAAATTAGAAGAAATCACTGTTAGTTACCAGGGTTACCGAACTTGTCTCCATTCAAAGATTTCCCCTCTACTCCTGTTCTGCTGATCACTCAAAAGTTGGCATTTTGGGATTTTCTTAACTTTTACCTGGACAAATAGAGAAGGTGAATCTCCCAGATAGGGACACAGCAGTAAAAACCTGACAGGCGTTCTAATTCATCTCCACTCTATCTGAAACTAAAAGAATACAATTTCTCAGTTACATTTTGGCCCTTTCCCATCTACAATCTGTTGATTAACACTCCCCTGCACAATGCTTTATGCTGATGATAGGTTATTCTAATTCCTTTTACCAACTGACACTTGGCACAGTTGCTAGCTGTCAAACCAAGGTGTCACTTACATTTGGAAACCAATCAAATAGTTTTGCAAATATGTAATTATTGTGCCAGCAATGACAGAATGAGCATAGTGATCACATTTCTTTATGCTGAAAAAAAGTTTCAGCTTGCAGAGGCCACTATAGTCTGTAGGGGGCAGTGTGCCTCTGTTTTAATACCGTAATTGTGCGATACAGTTGCAGTGTTAAAATAATGTATAGTAATTAAAGATGTTAGACAAAAATGTTCAAATATTTTTTTTTATCAGTCACTTGTAATAATAGCCAATCATAATAAAAAAAAAAAATTGTACTAACTTAAATGCTTATTTTTATTTATTAAATCAATATAAATATATTAAGATAAGCAAATTATTTATAGACTTCTAGTGAAATTAACCAATGCATACTTGTGCTGCTGAAATCGGCGTGAGCTTCAATGACCAAGGGTCATGGAAGGGTTCATGTTGTGAATGAATGTGTTTCATTGCCTGTTATCTTTAAGGATTGTTGATGTGATCAAATTCTCCCAATTTTTTTTTCTCTGTAGATGTATCTGCAAATTTTCTGTAATGTAGAATGCTAGGTTCAAGATGACGGGAAGCTATTTCCGGATGTCTCAATCTAGAGGAAAATGTGAATGTTTTTATTTATTTAATTTTGAAAATGATTATATATTCATAAATTATATTTTTAAATAAATGATTATTAATTGAATTATGTTCCTGAGTTTCATCCGTTATTCTCCACACCATAAAACATACAGGAAGAGATTTACAAAAACTGGAGTGTGCACATTCTGGTGCAGCTCTGCATAGAAACCAATCAGGTTCCAGGTTTTATTGTCAAAGCTTAATTGAACAAGCTAAAGTTAGAAGCTGATTGGCTACCATGCACAGCTGCACCAGATTCTGAGTCACCAGTTATAGTAAATCTACCCCACAGTTGTCTATAAAATACAAGAATCCAGATGTTGAGTGTAAAAAAAATGTAATGACAACATTCATAAGAACATTTGGTGTAATACTGTTATGTGGTCTCAAATACTTCAAGGACACCTGACTAGAGAGATACTTCAAGCACAATTGACTGTGTAAATTGTATCAACTTAATGCAAATAATCAATCATTGTGTAAATGTTTTTAACGCCTTTTGTTCTGTAATGAGTTGGTAACAATATGTGTGTATGGGGGACCCAGTCCTACTTAGTAGTGCAAAACCGTAATTTTCCATCTTTTCTCCTCTTAAATGATTGCAGGTCTTTGAGTCAGTTGACATGCATTGTATTGTTTTCCATACATATATGGCTTTTTCCTGTAATTAAAGCCGGTTTTTGGGAAAGGTGACTAAGGGGAGTATAATTATACTAACTAAAGACCGCTACACAATAGCAGCCATTTAACCTCCATTTCCTTTAACGTTTTGGGAACGTATTGTACCATGTTCAATACGTTACGTCCAAGTTAAGTTATTCTTACAAAATGTAACTATTTACAGTTAAGAATGCATAGTAAAATGTTGGGCCATTAATTTCTTTGATTGCCAGTAATGGCGAGAAAGGAATTTTTTTCTGTTCCAGCAAATTGGACCATGGCTTCAATGACCATTTTTCTATTTTTTTTTCTAGTGTTTTTCAAGATGTAAGTTTAACATAACAGCATGTTTCCTGGACTCCCTCACTTCCTATCATGGTATATTGTTAAACTGATGCAATCCAAAACCTAACCAAACCTATTCATTAATATATAATTAGGAAGCAGCGTATGTACCCAAAAGTGACTTAGTATCAGCCTCCTACAGTCCAGTGTACAGCAGAGCTGAGTGGGAGCAGCACAAGGAGCAAATCAGTTTATGTGCTGACAAAGCGTATGCTGGTAGGAAGAATAAGTAAAGTGACACATGAGCTCATAAATATACTGCTTCTGCTTCACTGTCCAGTCATAGATGGGTCCAGTCGTGACCTGGGCTCAAAAAGAGTGGGCTGAATGATGCTGGCCACCATTAAGCCCAAACGATTTAGGACATCCTGTGGCAAAAAGAAGTACGGCAGATGACAGATTTGAAAGCATATGTGTTTTTTATATATTACCTTTTTATTAGCCATTCATTTATTTTGTTTTTATTTTTGTCTGGAGTTCTGCTTTAATACTGAATCCTGTGTAGGCAGTAATATATACAGTATCTCACAAAAGTTAGTACACCCATCATATTTTTGTAAATATTTTATTCTATCTTTTCATGTGACAACACTAAAGAAATGACACTTTGCTACAATGTATTAAGTGTACAGAGTGTACAAATTAGTGAGTGCACAGCTTGTATAACAGTGAAGATTTGCTGTCCCCTCAAAATAACTCAACACAGCCATTAATATCTAAACCGCTGGCAACAAAAGTGAGTACACTCCTAAGTGAAAATGTCCAAATTGGGCCCAATAACCAATTTTTCCCTCCCCCGTGTCATGTGACTTGTTAAGCCCCATACACACGCGCGGATTATCCGAGGACCAGGTCCGTCAGACCATGTCCGTCATACTTTGTCTGATGTTGGTTTTGCGTACACACGGTCGGACAAAGTTGTCGGAAAATCCGATCATTCTGAACGTGGTGACGTTTGTTGCCTACGACGGGACTACGTAGAGGCTAGTAGCCAATAGCTTTGGTCTTGTAATGTGATCTGAGCATGCGTAGCACTTTGTCCGGTCGGAATTCGCTACACACGATCGGATTTGGTGTGATCGGACTTTGTTGTCAAAAAATCTATCCAGCAGGAGATAGGACTTTGTCCGTCAGACAATCTGATGGAAACTGTCCGATGGTGCCTACACACGGTCTGATTTTCCGACAACATTGTCCGATAGGACAGAATCCATCGGAAAATCCTACCGTGTGTATGGGGCTTTAGTGTTACAAGGTCTCAGGTGTGTTAAATTTTGTGTTATCGATCTCACTCTCTCATACCAGTCACTGGAAGTTCAACATGGGCCCTCATGGCAAAGAACTCTCTGAGGATCTGAAAAAAAGAATTGTTGCTCTAAATAAAGATGGCTTGGCTATAAAAAAGATTGCCAAGACCCTGAAACTGAGCTGCAGCATGATGGGCAAGACCATACAGTGGTTTAACAGGACATGTTCCACTCAGAACAGGCCTCGCCATGGTCGACCAAAGAAGTTGATTGCACATGCTCAGTGTCCTATCCAGAGGTTGTCTTTGGGAAATAGATGTATGGGTGCTGCCAGCATTGCTGCAGAGGTTGAAGGGGTGGGGGGTCAGTGCTCAGACCATGCACTGCATCAAATTGGTCTGCATGGCTGTCGTCCCAGAAGGAAGCCTCTTCTAAAGAAAATGCACAAGAAAGCCTGCAAACAGTTTGGCGAAGACCAGCAGACTAAGGGCATGGATTACTGGAACTATGTCCCATGGTCTGATGAGACCAAGATAAACTTATTTGGTTCAGATGGTGTCAAGCGTGAAGAGTACAAAGACAAGTATGTCTTGCCTACAGTCAAGCATGGTGGTGGGAGTGTCATGGTCTGGGGCTGCATGAGTGCTGCCGACACTGGGGAGCTACAGTTCATTGAGGGAACCATGGATGCCAACATATACGGTGACATACTTCAGTCTCTGCTGTTGAACTCTGCAGCTCCTCCAGGGTTACCTTAGGTCTCTGTGCTGCCTCTCTGATTAATGCCCTCCTTACCCAGTCCATGAGTTTTGGTGTGCGGCCATCTCTTGGCAGGTTTTCTGTTGTGCCATGTTCTTTCCATTTGGTTATGATAGATTTGATGGTGCTCCTAGGGATCATCAAAGATTTTTTATAACCTAACCCTGACTTGTACTTCTCAACAACACTGTCCCTTACTTTTTTGGAGAGTTCCTTGGTCTTCATGGCAGTGTTTGGTTAGTGGTGCCTCTTATTTAGGTGTTGCAGCCTCTGGGGCCTTTCAAAAAGGTGTGTATATATACTGACAGATCATGTGACACTTAGATTGCACACAGGTGGACATCTTTCCACTAATTATGTGACTTCTGAAGGTAATTGGTTGCACCAGAGCTTTTTATGGGCTTCATAACAAAAGGGTGAATACATACGCACATGCCAATTATCAGTTTTATATTTCTTAAAAATAGTTTTATGTATATTTGTTTCTAATTTTACTTCACCGACTTAGACTATTGTGTTCTGATCCATCACATATAATTCAGATAAAAAAACATTGAGCTAAAGACTGTAATTTAACAAAATGGGTAAAAAGCCATTGGGGGGGTGAATACTTTTACAAGGCACTGTAGGTCTACATCACCCTCCGGGGCATTCTTTAAATGTGGCATTCATTATATTCTCCACGCTATCCCACTCTGAGTGCTGTGCTGTATATTATTTAAGTAATTATCACAGCATTGTAATATTAATATTCAGAAGTCATTTGCACCACTAGGACTTCTCACAGCATTGTAATATTAATATTCAGAAGTCATTTGCACCACTAGGACTTCTTAATTCCACCTCATTCAACGAACAGGCCAGGCACACTTTTGCTAGTTACATTAACCCCTTCTGGACCGCCGCACGCCGATGTACGTCCCTACTTTGGGGACCGATACAGTTGTTATGGCAGCAGCTAGCTGCCATAACCCCAGTATCTCCATGTTTGGCCGGCAATCCGGTACAAGATAAAAGTGGCCTCCTCGTCCGAGTCTTCCCATGAATCAGTGGGGAACGCTGTAATGCCAAAATCTTGCGAGATCTCGGCATAATGCCGAAATCTCGCGAGATTTTGGCATAATGCCGAAATCTCGCGAGATCTCGGCATGATACGATAGCAACTCGGAATTCAACAGCGCTACTTGCTCTTAACATTGAGCATGCGCGGGATCGAGCGGTGAATGCTGGGAGCACAGCATTCACCGCATCCCGGAAGTAAATGCTTGTGGGTTTCAAATGCCCACAAGCAGACTGGAATCGTCCAGCAAGAATTTTTATAAGTTACCCAAACGGACGAAATCGGCGATCGGTGGGGAAAAGAACTACAACAGGTGAGTGACATATTATTAATGTCTTTAGTAAACAATGAAGGGAAAAAAAAAAGGATATGTCGGCGGAATCTCGCTTTAAAGAAAGATCTATGAATTCGCCCCTTTAAAGCTTTTTACATTCCTGCTGAACAGTGACTATAAAGTTATTGATAGTCAAAAACCATAGAGCACAGACATAAACCCAGCAGCTACTCATAATCCATGCAAAATAACATACTAATTTTGTGCTGACATAACCTTTTATTATATCAAAGTTGGCTTGGGAATTAGAAACTGTGTGCAAATTTGTTATCTATTAACCATAAGTTTTCTGCTATTAAAGTTTTGATTTAATAGGTCTGCAGATAAATGATATGTAATATAGTATCAAGAACCCATTTACTTCATTGGACAGAATGCAAGTAACCTTGTTTATGGTGGCTTTTAAAAAGTCACAGTTGTTTATTGAACATTTTTGTAGCAGGACACATCGTCTCAGCAATAGAATATACCTGGAGGCCTGCATAAATTCTCATTCCCAAAGCAAGCTCTGCAGAAACTTCACCAGAGATAGATCACTGTAGTATACCATTTTTTCTCTACAAAATGCCTATGGGTATGCTTAATCAAATGCATTTCTCCTAATGTTTAATATAATCTAATAAATTGCAGGGAGAGGTTTGATACATTGCGCCAATAAGATAATTCAATGAATTTTAATGACAACCTTTTCCTCGTAGTAAAGCACATTTCTCTTCAAAGAGCGCTGCTCACATGAGTCCGTGTTCCTGGGAATGTAGAAGCCCAGGTGCTATTGAATTATTGCCTGCTATTTCTTTGCAGATTGGAAACCGTGTGTTTTATTTAAAATACACTTCAAAGGTAGCAAGGGAGGTTTTAATATTTTTCTTACAGTATATAAAGTATACAGGTAAAATAATCTGTTTTAAATTATTAAAACTGGATTTGAGTTACAAATATTTTAACTTTTAACATAAATAGTTTAACCACTTCAGCCCGAAAGGATTTACCCCCTTCCTGACCAGAGCGTTTTTTTTTTCGATTGGGCACTGCGTCGCTTTAACTGACAATTGCGCAGTCGTGCAACGTGGCTTCCACACAAAATTGGCGTCCTTTTTTCCCACAAATAGAGCTTTCTTTTGGTGGTATTTGGTCACCTGCGGTTTTAATTTTTTGCGCTATAAACAAAAAAAAAGAGCGACAATTTTGAAAAAAACACATTATTTTTTACTTTTTGCTATAATAAATATCCCCCAAAAATATATAAAAAATATTTTTTTCCCTCCAGTTTGGGCTGATACGTATTCTTCTACATATTTTTGGGATAAGCAATTATTGATTGGTTTGCGCAAAAGTTATAGCGTTTACAAAATAAAGGATAGTTTTATGACATTTTTATTAATATTTTTTTTTTTTTTACTAGTAATGGCAGCGATCATCGATTTTTATCATGACTGCGACATTTTGGCCGACACATCGGACAATTTTGACACATTTTTGGGACCATTGGCATTAATACAGCGATCATGCTATAAAATTGCATTGATTACTGTAAAAATGTCACTGGCAGTGAAGGGGTTAACCACCAGGTGGCAGTGTAGTGGTTAAGTGTTCCTAGGGGCGTTTTTCTAGCTGTATGGGGGCGGGGCTGTGTGTGACACCACACTGATTGCTGCTCCTGATGACAGGGAGCAGACGGTCAGTGTGCTGTCACTTGTCAGAATGGGGAGATGCTGTTTACATCGGCATCTCCCCGTTCTTGAGCTCCGTGACACGATTGCGGGTATCCCCACGGCGATCGAGTCCGCTGGACCCACGACCACGGTCAGGGAGCTCTCGGCAGGCGCGCTCGGCGGGAAATTCAAAGTAACCTACTGGTACGTTACTCTGCCCAGCCGTGCCATTCGGCCGACGTATATGTACAGGAGCCGGTCGGGAACCAGTTAACATACGTTCATTGTAAAGTGTTTAAAACTATTTTGTACTGACACTAAATGCTCTCAGTTGACACCAGTGAGACACCCAGATGTACCTTCACATACCTTTAAATGTTCAGAACACTCCAGGAGCCCTGAAACCCAAGAGGTTCCTTAAACCTTGTACTGACTTCAGGAACTGAAGATGAGCTTGGGGCCACTTTTGATGCAATAAGGAGCCCTGAAACCAAAGAAGCTCTTCTAACATATACTAGCTTCAGGAACTGAAGATGAGCTTGGGCCAACCTTTGACGCAATAAGGAGGCCTGTTACTGTGATGGACAGTCTCACTGAGCAAGAGTAAGGCATGGGAAGGGTCAAACTTGAGTTTATTTTTAATACACCCTGTATTAGTTATTAGTTTTCTATATACAGAAGCTGAAGAAGATTCTACTGTCAAAAGAAGACCATCTGACACTGTTCAGACATGAGGTAGTGATACAAAGTAACATTTTTATGTTTGTATCTACTGTGTTTCATTTAGCGGCACATCGAAGGGATTATCTTTGATGTGCATATAATATCACCTCTACACAGAACATCAATCCTTGGGTGTTCTGGGTTCTTGCTGCCTACAGTGACAGGTCACAAAAGACTTAAACCTTTCTGCTCTGCAGTACACCTCTTGTGGGTTAACGCTCACTGTACATTGTATATCATGAGGGGGGAGGGGTCAGCAGGTCTTGCCAGCTAATACTTAGTTAAGGGCTCAGGCGTGGGTCTGTAGCATTTCCCCCAAAAGGTCCTGAATGCTGTCCCTAGTCTGAGGCACTTCTCTTGCTCCCTGGCAACTTCTGCAATGCCCATATTCTATTTAACCAGAGAGGAGTTCTCAGACACTACAGTATGTCTACATTTATGAGTAGTCTCTCAACCCTTTTAGAGGCATCAGACCAGAGGGACTGCAAGCAGGCCCCCTCAGTCTCTTCTCCTGAGACTGTCTTTGATTTTCCTCTTACAGCTTCTGTGTAATTTTCTGAAGAGGATGGGGAAGGTTTCTTATCTGGCGCTTAGGATTCAGCACAGGAGTAGACCCAATCTTCTGATCTGCAATGCATGCAGTTGCGGTGTGGTGGTTTAGGTTTTTTTGGGGTTAAAACAGGTGGTGAAGAGACGGCATAATGCTACCATGGATCGTTTTTTAGAGGGCAACCCAAACGTAAAAGAACCTATGGAGGAACAACAGAGTCACCCTTATACAGCAGCACTGTTTAAAATAGGTAGTGTTAGATGCACTAGTAGATTTAGATGTGACTAACAAATTATAGCCTAACTCCAGCTAACAAGCTAAGTAATTATAGAAAAAGGTTTTTTAGGATAAAGGTTATAACTAAATAAATAAATAAATGCTAACCATTGTAAGCACTCATGTCAGTGTTATAGGGTTCAACCCTTTAACTTCCACTTTTGCTGCACAGTTTGGTCTGTTAAAGGAAGTTGAAAAATAACAGCAGAATTAACAGGTAAAAAAAAAAAAATAATAAGTTACCGGGCAACTCAGAAAAACAAGCTGTACCTTGTTAATGCTAGTGACAGACTGCATCATATACGGTATGTTATTTGTGATTTCACCTTGATCATCTTGGCCTCCTTTCTTTCCAAGGTGCTTTCTTCCTTCCACCTTAAAGAGGTGCTCCAGGCTCCCCCAAAAAATTCAAAATCAGCAACTACAAATACTGTAGCTGCTGACTTTTAATCCAGGGATCCAGCAGTGTCCTCACCCAAGCTGATTCTTCAATCGGCTTCGGGTGCAGGCGCCAGCATCTTGACTAAGAGAAACTGGCAGTGAAGCCTTATGGCTTTACAGCTGGCTTCCAACTGCGCATTGGCGAGCCACGCCTCATTTTGTGAATGGTCCCGCAGTCTTCTGGGACCTGTGATGTGTCCCAGCAGACTGCGGGGAAGGAGGGGGGCTGAACTTCTGGCTCAGATCACCACAGTGATCTGAGCCAGAAGTGGGAGCAGGTACATGTCAAAACCAGGTACCCGCTTCCCCCAAAAAGTGCCAAATGTGGCAGTGGAGAGGAGGGAGAGGGTGCAAACAAGCGGAACTTCCCCCTTAGGGTGGAGCTCTGCTTTAACTAGGACATTGTGCTTCCCTATTTATATCCTGCTCTGAATCATTCCAAGGAAAATTTCTCTCCACTGTCTGGATGTGGTGCACACTGTGCCAGTCTACCTCTTGGCTACAGCTTCTTTTAGACAATCAGATTCACTCCTGTCATTCCTAAGGATCATTTTGCCTCATGTTCCACTATAATACGTGGATTAGACAAGTCATCATTTTAGCCTATAGTCAAGGGGTGAGGTTCCACCTTACCCTGGTTAGGGCACACTCTATCAGATCTGTCAGTTCTTGATAGGCCTTTCAGCATCAGGTATAGGTTTCTCAGATTTGCAAGGCTGCCGCATGGTCTTCTTTTTTTTTAACATGTTTACATTTTACCAGATGAATATTCAGGCATCATTTAATGCCAGTTTTGTGCATAAGGTGCTTTGCGCTTCTATCTTTGTTTTGAGCCCTGTTTGTTTCCTGTCCTGCCTACCCCTCAGTTGCATTGTTTTTGGACATCCCATGGTCTGAGGCAGGCTATTGTTTTCTGACTGTGAGGAGATTTCCCCACCGTCAGAATACACTCATCGGCCATACTTCCCAACTTTCGAAAATTCAGAATGATAGGAAAAGGGGAAACAGTTTCAACTCCCCTTTTCCTCATGGGAGAGCGGCAGGGACAGGCAGTTTCAAGTTCCCCTTAGGGGCTCAGGTCCCCTGGGGAAACTAGCTGGCTCACATGTCTTGGGAGAGGGATACAGGTGACCTCTCCTGAGGCTCGTGAGTTAGCCTTGGAAAATCCAGTTTAAACTGGGTTTATCTGGCCCCAATAGGGGCTACAAAAAGGGGCTTCCGTCCAGTCAGGCTCAATTCGCCTCAGAAGACTGAGCTGTGGTGTTCCCCTCCCCCCTCCCCTTTTGTCGCGGCTTTAATTATGTGGTGGTGTCACTTTTGTAATTGATACAAAGGTGGACTAGTTTTCTTTATTCGTTAATAAAGTTTTCAATTTATATATTTTAAGTGTTTTTAGGAAGTTTATGAAGTCAGTAATTTATTTATGCAGCCTGGGCTGTAGTGGCTAGGCTGTTAAAGTTTATATATTTAAGTTCTTGCTTGATTTAATAAATATTTTTGAAACCAATAATAAACAGCCGCGGCCTTTATAATCCAACACTTGTCTGCGTCTCTTTTCTTTATCGATATTTTTGGTAAGTTATTTACTAGGATCCTGCCTGCGATCCCATGAGGGAGAATTGAGGAAGGAAGTGACCTGCAGCGCGCATAGCGTGGCAAAATGGGTGTGGCCAAATGCTTAAAGATGGAAGGGGCTCAAGGGGCATGGTTTAAAAAAATGTGCTTTCTTGCACTTATAAAATATGCTTTGATTGCTGTGCCCCACTGACACAAACCCCAGCCCCTAGTACAGAGTGCAAGGTTCAGGAGTTAAACTGCAAAGACACCAATTAAACATAGCACACTTACTTTCTAAAATCTTGATTAATAGCATACAGGAGCCGAGGCAAGAATGCAGGCATCAGATGGATAACAAATGAGTGCAGCCTAGCAGGACATGCAGCAGTGTGAACATCCATCCAGCACAGCCAGGGATTGGGTGGACAAGCCAGTGGGAGTGTAGCTGTCAAATCCAACCTCTGATGTTGGGGATGGGCGGAGCCGATATGCATTTCAGGCAACCCGTGCATAGACAAACAGCTGGCGTTTATACATTGCTGGCAAGGGGGAAGGATCAATTGTAACTACTGCATGTGCACCCACAGCAGTATATAATTAAGGTTTGCCTGACAAAGGGGGCGGAGCCTCTGAAATGCATATTGGTCCCACCCATACCCGACATCAGAGGTTGGATTTGACAGCTGCACTCACTCTCTCACTCTCATTGTGGCCGTACCCCCGTCGACTTGCCCATCAATCCCTGACTATGCTGGATGGATGTTCACACTGCTACATGTAATGCGGGACAAAGCTCCTGTACACCAGGACCATGGGACAAAGGTTAAAATGCGGAAAAGTCCCGCCCACTCTGGGACTGTTGGGAGGTATGTCATCAGCAGCGACGGCACTGATCAAGTGAACATTTTCCAACAGGATGGTTAGAAATCGACTTGTGCACAACCATACTGCCCATAGATGGACTTTCGTCTGGTCTCTGCTGAACCAGCTGAATTTCGATCCATCTATGGCCAGCTTAAGACTAAATTCCTGTGTCTGGCAATGTACGATTACAAAAATAAAATTTTTGAATTACCTGTAAAATCCTTTTCTTGGAGTCTAATACAGGACAGAGGCCCTCCTCTCTGTTCCTTATGATTTACTATTTCTTTTTACCTAAAAACTAAGGTTTGTTGGGAGTGGGGAAGGTTATGTTTGGCTGTCCCTGCAGCTTTGCTTGGCAGTGTCCAATCACCTGAAGACAGCTACACATTCCATTTTTTTTCTAATGAAAGTCATTCTAATTTAACCCCTTTTTAACCCTTAGTTTACCATGATAAACCCTAAGTAACTTCTTCCCCTTTTCCCCTTAACTATTATCTGTTGACTGATTTTTTTTAAATTTCATTTATATTACCAGATTTATAAAGGGAACAATTTACAGAATAAGATAAAATAACAGTAACATGTATTTTTTTTTTAAACTAACACTAATCAAATTTGACAAAAAGTGTGTTTTTCTTTAGTTCGTTCATTCTTTTGTTTATGGGTTGCATAAAAAAATGTATTACTTTATCTTAAATAATGACAAAGTTATTGTCAATAGTAATTGCTCTGGTCCATAGGGGGAGTACAGGTATGAGAGTTGTAGTGTTTAACGTAGATCTAAAACCATACATTTTAGGCTCCATTCACACCTGAACATTTTGGGATTGCGGCAGAATTACTGTGATTCTGCCTGGGTTCTCAAAATGCACTACAATCGCATAATGCAGTTTTAGGTGCCATTATTTTCAATGGCACCTAAAAAGGGGTGCAGTTTTGCTAAGATTGTTGCACGATTTAGTGTGCGGCAATTGTGGCAAATCGCATTGCGTGAAGCTTGTCGCCCAGAATGGAGCACAAGGCTCACGCAATACCATTTGCTGCGATTGCTGTACAATAAATCGTGTGACAATCTCAGAAAAACCACACCACATTAATAAATAAGCACAGTGACACTGTGTGAAATGTGTCTACCTGTACCTGCATTTGCTACCATCCTGTGGTGTTACATCATGTTCTATTGAGAAGAAATAAAGGGACTTTATTTTTGTCAACTTTGGTGTGCAACCACCAATTTCTTGTCGACTTCGGTGTGCAACCACCAATTTCTTCCTCCATATCCTTTGCATGGCAGGCAAGCTGAGGCTTGCACCCATGGGAGGATTCCCTTCCCCAGCTCACCTGGAACCACTCACCTGAAGCAGTTTCCTTTTCCTATTGTCCACATTTTAGGTGCCATTGAAATGGCACCTGAACCTGCATATTGCGATTGTAGGACAATATGCAGACAACTAAACCACAATCATGGCAATACATGGGCAACAAATGAGCAATTTTGACTGTACAAGAACAACAAAATAGCAATTGTAACAATAAGGGGGAAAGAAATGGATAATACAATAACTGTGACAGCAATGATGACTCCTGGTGCCCCAATCAATATGAAAAAAGCCATTTGAAAAATAATGTTCCTTACATTGGTAGTTAGTGGGGAAAATGTTCTTTAGATTGGTGGTCACTGGGAGGATCCCACTGACCATTGTGAGGGGCACTGTTCTTCCTGCTGACCACCGATGTGATGGGCATTTTTTTTCCTTGGTGGTCAGTCGGATATAACAGAGGCACATAAAAGATACATGTGTGTCTATGTTGTTACATCAAGATGCAGGAGGCACCATTGAGTGCACAGGCAACACCGGCTCAACCAAGTAACATTAGCTACAGGACTAAGCAGGCACCGTCCGCACGATATCAGTATGTCTGTCTGTCTTTCACTCACATGAAGCCTGCATTTTTGATTGCTCTTCAGAAGGTTAGCGCAAATGTAAACAAGCCCTAAAAGAGCTCTACTAGTTGGCCTGTACACAGCAAAACATAAATGAAGTCCATACTTTTCTAAAACTGAAGTCTGGTCTGATATAGAAGCTGCATTCAGTCAACATATGTATTTATTACAATCAAAACATTTATTTTTGAAAAATTGGGATTAGTAACTTAAAATGTCTTTGTATTAGTTTCCTGTAATATGCATAGCAGGATTCAGAGGAGAGGCTCTACTCTGGCCAATCAACAACCTGTTGGTTTGCTCAGGACTGTCTAACACTGTAAATAATAAAAGTGGAGGCACATGGATGAGCTCATTAGAGTGATGCTGCTCCTTTATTGTCCAGCCAAGCAGGCTGGATATGTTCGTTTACCTGACTGTGCCATCTGGCTGGGGTACCTGAATCACAAGACTGGTTGAACAGAATTACAAATTCTTTGTATGGTACAACAATCCATATATATTTTTTTAATTTCAGCTGCATAGTAAATCCCAACTCCAGGTTTTAGTGAACTTTAAATAATTTGTTTGGACCACGCTGTGTGCTCTGTATAAACTGTATATAGCATCAGCTGAATGAATATAAGGGCTGCTTTTCCACCTTTTTTTTTTACACAACAAACGTGTCTTTTTTGAGGTTTCATTAACAATGAATGGCATTACAACCTGCTCCGAAAGTTCAAGTAACAAACATTATATTTTTTATATTAAAATATGATATCAAAACAAAATAAGTGGCTTCACTTCCTGTATGTGCAGAAAATAAATTCTTCACTTCCTGTGTGTGCAGAAAATAATTGACTTCACTTCCTGTATGTGCAGAAAATAAATGACTTCAGTTCCTGTAGGTGCAGAAAATATGTGAATTCTCTTCCTGTGTGTGCAGAAAATAATTGACTTCACTTCCTGTATGTGCAGAAAATACGTGACTTCTCTTCCTGTGTGTGCAGAAAATAAATGACTTCTCTTCCTGTGTGTGCAGAAAATACGTGAAAATACGTGACTTCTCTTCCTGTGGGTAAATATTATGGGTAGCCATCACTATCTAAGTCATAGGCTATGTTCTCTCTCTTTAGTGACCAACCATGTAAAGAAGAACAGCCTCATGTAAAATAAGTGTAAGGTTTTCCCTTTAGAAGGGGTTACCAGCTTAATTTCCTGATAGCACAGGCAAGGTCGAAATGTTCCAATAAATAATCCAAATTGCATTAAAACCATTGTAAAATATTATATTGTTTTTTTTTTAATGCAATGAGCATGAACAATATGTTACTCTAGTATATTTACATTTTTACAACATTGTTTTATATACTGTTTAACATAAGGTTGCCAAAATATTCCAATTGGAATTGATTGCCATGCTGTTTTGGAGTTTTAAGGGCACTTTAAAGGTAGAAAAAAACACCTTTGATAAATTACTCTGTTAGCTTTTTAGCAAATTCTCAAAGGTTTGCTCTTATTTATTGCCAGTTAGTTCTGTATAATAATAGGAACACATTACACCATCATTTTGCTGTTTATAAAATGAAAATAAAATCTGAAATGGTATGAGTCTTAGATTCAACGATCAGGTGGGGTTTGCTGCAGGTACAGCTTTCTAGCACTGCAGAACATTGACATAATGGGGTAACCTTGTTTACAATCATATATAAACAGTCATTACTATTAATGTATCATCGAGAAGGAGCATTCAATAACTTTAATAGTAGAATATATCTTCAGGTCTTCAGAAATTGGCTACCACTACTTTGCAGAAAAACACCAGAGATGCAGCAATGTCATATTTCATTTTTCTTAACATCGTGCCTGTGGGTATACTCAATAAAATTTATTTCTCAATAACTTTATGGAAAAAAATCCCAGTGTGTTTTTTCGTAGATCATAGCTGAAATAAAAAATGCATTTAATGCATTAAAAAATAATTACTATATCTATTTTCCAATTTTAAAGATTATTATGTTACCATTATGTTAACAGTGTGCATGGGCTAAAATTTTAGCCTGTGTTTAAAAATAATAATTATAATTATATTGATAGATATAGGTCCTGATGGGAAGATTGAATGCTGTTCTGGCAGTCTTTTGTGTTCGCGCAAATGTCTTTGATGGCAGTCTTCCCATACCAGGAGAGGTAGTAGCTGGATTGGCATAGAACACAGAAAAATACTGGATCAACTTAATGTAAATTAGTGGGACATTCTCAAATGGTAAAGTGGCCCACATACAGTGCCTTGAAAAAGTATTTACATCCCTTCAAATTTTCCACATTTTTTTCATGTTACAACCAAAAACGTAAATGTATTTTATTGAAATTTTATGTGATAGACCAACACAAAGTGGCACATAATTGTGAAGTGGAAGAACAATGATAAATGGTTTTCATTTTTTTTTACAAATAAATATGTGAAAAGTGTGATGTGCATTTGTATTCAGCCCCCCTGAGTCAATACTTTGTAGAACCACCTTTCATTGCAATTACACTTGCGAGTCTTTTGGGGATGTCTCTACCAGCTTTGTCACTAGAGAGTGACATTTTTGCCCATTCTTCTTTGCAAAATAGCTCAAGCTCTGTCAGATTGGATGGAGAGCGTCTGTGATCATCAATTTTCAAGTCTTGCCACAGATTCTCAATTTGATTTAGGTCTGGACTTTAACAGAGCCATTCTAACACATGAATATGCTTTGATCTAAACCATTCTATTGTAGCTCTGGCTGTATGTTTAGGGTCGTTGTCCTGCTGGAAGGTGAACCTCCACTCCAGTTTCAAGTCTTTTTCAGACTCTAACAGGTTTTCTTCTAAGATTGCCCTGTATTTGGCTCCATCCATCTTCTCATCAACTCTGACCAGCTTCCTTGTCCCTGCTGAAGCAAAGCATCCTCACAACATAATGCTGCCACCACCATGTTTCACGGGAGGAATGGTGTGTTCAGGGTGATGTGCAGTGTTAGTTTATCGCCACACATAGCGTTTTGCTTTTAGGTCAAAAAGTTCAAATTTGGTCTCATCTGACCAGAGCCCCTACTTCCACACGTTTGCTGTGTCCCCCACATGGCTTCTAGCAAACTGCAACAGGACTTCTTATGGCTTTCTTTCAACAATGGCTTTCTTCTTGCCACTCTTCCATAAAGGCCAAATTTGTTGAGTGCACGACTAATAGTTGTCATGTGGAAAGATTCTAGCTCTCTGCAGCTCCTCCAGAGTTAGCATGGGCCACTTAGCTACTTCTCTGATTAATGCTCTCCTTGCCCGGCCTGTCAGTTTAGGTGGATGCCCATGTTTGGTAGGTTTGCAGTTGTACCATACTCTTTCCATTTTTGGATGATGGATTGAACAGTGCTCCGTGAGATGTTCAAAGCTTGGGATATTTTTTTATAACCTAATCCTGCTTTAAACCTCTCTACTCCCTTTATCCCTGACCTGTCTGGTGTGTTCCTTGGCCTTCTTGATGCTGCTTGTTCACTAAGGTTTTCTAATAAACCTGTGAGGGCTTCACAGAAGAGCTGTATTTATACTGAGATTAAATTGCACACAGGTGGACTCTTTTTACTTATTACGTGTCTTCTGAAGGCAATTGGTTCCACAAAATTTTAGTTCGGGATATCAGTAAGGGGGGCTGAATACAAATGCACGCCACACTTTTCAAATTTTTTTTTGTAAAAAAGAATTATGTGCCACTTTGTGTTGGTTTATCACATAAAATCCCAATAAAATACATTTACGGTACATTTTTGGTTGTAGTATGACAAAATGTGGAAAATTTCATGGTGTATGGATACTTTTTCAAGGCACTGTATATACACAGACCCCTTAAGTTGTTCTGCTGGTTACATGTTCAGATTATCCTCAAAGTATTCCAAGGATTCCAAAAACTCATCTGCTGTATTATGCAAATATACGGCATTGGAAGCTGATTTGGTCTACTTTCTCTCTGTCCATACCTTTCAGTAGTGAGGCACCTGCATTGACAACCACTTTAACAATTGTTTAACCCCCTACAATCGAACTTGTTGGATTGATTAAAGAAGAGTACCTGTCAAAAACGGGTACCCGTTCCCCCCTCCCCCCTGAAAGTGAGCATATTATAGAAGTTCATTGTTAGGGTTTATATACACTTTGCTTTCACTCCCCTGCTGTGCAGTAACCAGAGCTTATATTTATAATCACCTCCAATAGTTCCAGAAGTGTCAAAGTCTGTGCGTGATCCCCTTGTAAGTGTAAGTATAACTTAAGACACGATGCCTCCCATCCGCCTACACCAATAACAATTTGACTGCAAACCATGTTGAAGCAATTCAATAGTAGTAAATAATGTACGAGAGCTGGTTATTATAGATTTTTGTATTGTAAACATTAGAAAAGCATTATGATCAAACATTCAGTACATTACATATTTATTTACCCTTATGTAATACATTATTTAGAAATTATAATTATTATCAATGTTATAATTTCCATTGCTAGTACTAGTATTGCTACTAGTACAACAATATAACATAGGCTTACAAGCTATATTACATTTTCCTAACTGCACACACAAAAAAAATATTTTCTTCTTAAAGTGTATAAACATTTTAAACAGAAAATCATTTCCTTTGAAGCTTTAGGAGGTGTTTATTTATTGAAATGCATATTTGGCTCAGATTGAATACGTGCTTTTTCAATTGTGCTCAGCACCTGCTCTGTATGTAAAAAGGACGCAGTGTGTCAGACTATTACAGCTCCTTTTAAGTCAGCTGAAAAAATGGAAAAAACTGCATGAAACTAATAGCAGTCTTCATGAGTCAGTAGGCACAAATGAGGCATTATTTAGACATTTACAAGGTGTAATCCACATTGGATTTGATGTATTTCTCTGCAATAAACTATCGTAAGAATTATATAGCAATCACAGACAAAATGTTTTATTTTCCACTAGACTGAGTGACATTTACAATCTATCATGTTAACTGCAAGTATGTGTTTGTGTTAATATATCACCGTTGCTCGATTTTCAGATATAAATTGCCTTGCAAAAGTATTCACCCCCCCTTGGCATTTTTCGTGTTTTGTTGCCTTACAACCTGGAATTAACATTGTTTGAGGATTTGCATCATTTAATTTACAGAACATGCCCACAACTTTGAAGTTGTTTTTTTTTTTGTGAAGCAAACAACAAATAGGACAAAATAACAGAAAAAGTCAATGTGCATAACTATTCACCCCCCCCCCCCCCCCCTAAAATCAATACTTTGTAGAGCCACCCTTTGTGGCTATCACAGCTCCAATTCATTTTGTATAAGTCTCTATGAGCTTGCCACATCTTACCACTGGGATTTTTGCTCATTCCTCTTTGCAAAACTGCTCCAGCTCCTTCAAGTTGGATGGTTTGCGCTTGTGAACAGCAATCTTTAAATCTGACCACAGATTTTCTATTGGATTGAGGTCTGGGCTTTGACTAGGCCATTCCAACACATTTACATGTTTCCCCTTAAACCACTCAAGTGTTGCTTTAACAGTGTGTTTGGGGTCATTGTCCTGTTGGAAGGTGAACCTCCATCCTAGCATCAAATCACACACGAGTGGTACAGGTTTTGCTCAAGAATATTCCTGAATTTAGCACTAGACATGTGCAATTAGTTTTGTAATGAATCGAAATTCGGACAAATTTTGCATCTTTCGGAAATTCGAATGCATCTGAATGTCCAAAGAAAAAAATAATGAATTTCAACTAATACGAAAGAAATTATAGCAGATATAACGAATTAATTTGACGTGATTCGATAATTTGTTAAAGATCTAATGAAAAAAAAGGTCAACTTTCAGTCCAATCAGCTGATTCATTTTGTGCTGGAGGTTGGATTACTGGCAAAGTGCATTCCTGAGAACTGAGTGAGATGGGTGATGTATTGTATTTGAGCAGAGGAGAAGAGATATTGTCATTGTGTGTGTTAATAAATGCAGTAAACAAACAACTGTTCAAACTACGAATCATTATCACAAATATTTATACATACATAAATATCGAATCAAATTGATATACATACAAAACTAATTGATTCAGTATAATGAATATCGACACTCTACAGAAATAACTAATTATCCGAAAACCAATTAACGTAACATAACGAATATAACAAAATTAAATTATGTATTTTACGAATTAAAACAAAACTAAACGAATCAAAATTTACCGTTGTGGACAAGTCTATTTAGCACCATCCATCTTTCCCTCGACTCTGACCAGTTTCCCAGTCTTCAAGGCTGCCTAGCTTTGAGGGTGTTCAATCATTTCATCTGGAAAAATGTTTTTGGTATAGGTTTCATGGGCACAATCAACACCCAAATACCAATTGTCAGTACCTGTTTGCCAGGTGCATACCATTGCCATTTTTTTTTTTGCCTTCATCAAGAGTACCTCTATAGAGTTACGGTGGGAAGGCGCCCCCGACACCCAAAGACCATTTTTTCTGCACCTGTTTGACAGGTGCATATCATTGCTATTTTTTCCAGCAAGGTTATTTCTTGCTTTCATCAAGAGTACCTCTATAGGGTTACTGAAAAATTTAGAACCTGCTCTCAATATTTTGCTGGCGGAAATGCAGCCAGCAAAAGTCCGATGGAGCATACACACGGTCGCATTTTCCGACCAAAACATTACATATGTGTCGTGTGTATGCGGCATAAGACCTGGTTCACACCTATGCATATTTTTGTGCGTTTTCAGTTTTGCAGAAACACACTACAGTCCATTAAACATGGTTTCCTATGGATGTAGTTCACATCTTTGCATTTTATGGAAAGGGCCAGGAATTTTTTTTTCTGTTTTTTGGTTCCATAGACTTCAATGGATCAAAGCTAAAGGAAAATTTCCTTGCAAAGTGAAGAGCCTATGTTTCTTTAGTAAATCACCCTACATCTCTACGATATTAGGCTGTAATGATCTTTTACAATCTGCATTGTGCTCTTCTTGTAAACACAATGATATACACATGAATAAGCTTGGGGTGAAACCGCATTAAAATGGTTATGTCTTTTCCAACAGATAGAGTGGGAAATCAAGGAATAATCATTGACATGTGCTTTGGCTCTCTAGAGCTTGAACAAGTAACCTCTCTGTTCCGCTGATTGCTGATTGCACCCACAGGTTCTGTTCTTCCTGTTTGCTTTTTCAGCCATGGTGAGATACCACATAAACACCAGTAACTAGAGCAGGAACGCATAGAACCTGACAGTATGTGGTAGACTTGTCTTTGCCTGCTCAGTTCCAGTCAATCTATTACATTGAAAAACATTTTTAGAGGTGTTTCCATTTTGCAGACACATTTAAGATGACACATTTTTAGGGTGATGCTAATAGGAATTGATACAAAGAACAGCTTAGATTATTGTGTACTCCAGACTAACATCAAAAATCACAGACAATATACATAGATGGGAGCTGTTTTACCTGACAAAGGAATTTGTGTCCTTTTCAGTTCTAAAACGTACACAGCTGTCAGGACAGCAGACGCACACGAAGACCTGGCATTCCTGCCAGTAGCTTACATGGCCGAAGGATTGCACGCTTAAATGTGTGCTGGCACACAGTTGCGAATAGGGTTGCCGCCTCATCCCGTTAAAACTGAACACAAATCAATTACACAGGTTCAGTGGCTCAGAAAGGTGGTAATTAAACTAACTTAGTGCCTTATCTGCATTGAATTAGCCATAGAACCTGTGTAATTTATATGTGTTTGGTTTTAAAGGGATGAGGTGGCACCCCTAGGTGCGAGCACAAATGAGCTCTGGCACACAGCTGTGCCCACGAATGTCGGCCCAAACTGGTGCCAAATGGTCTTTGTAAGGGAGCCAGTTCCTCTGTAATTGCTGGTTGATCTTCGGCTCTCCAGTGTGTTTGTTTCTGTGTTACCTGTTGATACCTGTTACCAACTCGACTTTCCGCTGGACTTGTCTTGTGTCTGCCTCCTGATCTGACGTTGGCTTGTTAAATGGGACTGTCTTATCCTGCTCTTCTGTGTATGACCTTGGCTACCCTCCTGACCACGCTTGCTCTTATCCACACCAAGTACCTGACCCTGACCCTGGCTTTGAACTGGCTTCTCTCCTGACTCCTGCTCTGCCTGAATCCTGCTACTTCCCATGGGTGACACCTGTCTGCAGACATTATCCAGGTGTCTCATCTGACAATGCTCCAGTCAGAGTATCTCTGCAAGCAACTCCAGCAGGTGACCTGTGCTTCTTTGAGCCTGACTCTTCCTGTTCCACCTTCAGGGTAGTCTAGAACTTAGCCGCAAGGAAAGCCCTCTCCCCATCGGTCACCAGCACCAGGTACGTGATAACAGCTCTGCCCCACAATACAGCACTGCCTGCTTTAGTTAAGAATCTCTTATAGCCTATAACTGGGCACTGAAATGAGAAGCAGCAGACTTAGCTTCCAGGCTCTTACCGAGCAGCCAGCCTTGTGCGTGGCCCTCTTCTGAAGAGTCCTCCCCTGGTTGCATTCTCAGTTGCTGGGCCTCTTCAAAGCCGAGACTGCACCAGACCACCTTAGAATCCTCCTTCCAAGTTACTGTGCCTCGGGGTAGCCAGCCTGAGACTCGGAAATGGATGGATCCGCACCACAGGCCATGAGGGCCCCTCAGGGCTGGTCAGGAGGACCAGGACCAAAGAGATGAATCAATCTTCCGGACTGGAACCCAGAAGCACGGGACCTCAGTCCCTTAAGTACCCTGTCCCAGAATGCACAGCGAGACAATCCACTCAATGGTTGGTTCCGAGAAAGATTGGCACCTATCTACCCCGCAGTCCTTGTACTTTCAGGAAAACAAAAAGAAAAAAAACCTCTTCTTGAATCCAAAAACAGAAAAACACACAGTCCTGGTAACTCTTCACCAATAAAACCTTGGATCCGGCAGAGTTAAGTCTCTTCCTTTGGCATCCACAGTTGTGATAAAGTAAACTTTGTCTGGCCTGCAAATAACAACTTTGTCCGCATAGATATGCCGGCCATAGCTCCAGTGCTGCAGACAACCCACAAAGCGCTCATACATTTCTGGAAAGAAAACTTTCTTGCGAAGTGGTTTCGGAACTTTAAGGTAGTTCCAGACATCCTCTGCGTACCACTCCACACGGTTTTCCTCAATGACATCCATAATGTCTCTGGGCACATATGGAAACTCTAATCCGTACTCCGTTGCCACTTGTTTGTTTAAAAGACCTTGCCAGTCTGAGTAAGGCTCGGGCAGTTCCATCTCCAGGGGGTATGCATGAAATGGGGGACTTATGCACCAGAGTAGCAGAGTCTCTCTTAAGTATTGGCAAATTCACGGATTTTGGCAAAGTCACATTACGGTAACCGGGGTTCAAAGAAATCATCATCTCCGGCATGGGAATTGGAGTCTACCTCCGAGTCCCTTAATTCTTCCACTGGTAAGTAATTTATCACAGTTTTACTCACTATTTTGCCAGACTTCTCCGGGGCTATCATTCTCCATCAATTTGGTCCGGCCGGACTTGGAGGTGGTCTCCCACTGCGTCTGCGGGAGGTCTTTGCACGCTTCACCTTCTCCAGAGCAGGCATAGTGGTAGTGGTGATGATGGACGAAGCTGTGTCCATAACTTCAGGGTTAGCTTCTCTGGCAGTAGCGGTGATGGAAACAATGGCATCTCCTTCAGGGATGCTAGCGACATCGGGCATTACAGCTGTGGAAGGCCTCACCATTGGAGTGTAAACGATAGACTCCTCGTGGCCACACCCGTAGCCCAGTCCATGTGGTAGGCCCGAGGCGACTCGGTAGGCTGTTCCACCTTGAACAAGTAGTCTCCACATCTTTTGCAGCAAACAAACGGCCGGGTCCTTGTGGCCAGTTCCTCACTTCCTCCGCAAAGCATGCCGAGGGCCTCGATATCCCTGGACGTGTAGAGGATAAACCTCCCCTGCGGAAGCAGACAAATCCCTGTATCGGTCAATACGGTACCAGGCAGCCTCACACTCATGGGACTTCCCACCGACAGATCCTGGGTCCTGGAACAGATGATGTCCCTCGTACTCGAAACAGTCTCTCTTTTCCGATTAAAACTTTTTCTCGCTGAGAAAAACGTGACTGGCTTCACTCTCCTCCTACAACACACTCACGCGGTGCCTCGTGTAGGAAAACTAAACAGCCAAAACTCCTCCCACTGGTTCCTCTGGCTGCGCAACTCGTGGGCTTTTCAACAGTGGATGTCTTTCACAAAATGTCGCAGTCCAAAAAAAAACTATAACCCTCTATCCCATAAACTCACATGTACAGTTCCTTTCATTGCGAGGGGTAAAGATAAATCCCGGACTGCGAGCCCCCACATGTAGCACTAACCCCCGAAAGAGCTGCTGGTTATTTTTGGGCTTACCGTTACCTGCTTCACCTCATATGCGTCTAGGGGTTTCCCAAGGTAGATGGCCCAAGAAACTGTAGAGACTGACACTGGATCCACTTTAGGGATTTTTATTTGCAAAACGTCAGATAAACATAGTCTCTAAATGAAGGAATAGAGGGTATAGGTAGGAAGTTCAGGCACTCTTGGAACTGCATGTAACTGAATGTCTCTCACCATAAACTCCAGGGAATAGCCATTCACAACTGGATATTACAGCTATCGGATAAATCTCCTCTTAGTAGATTTAGCAGCCAATACGTGATTTAAATAAAGAAAAGTCTCTGCCACAGACTTGGTTGTAGAACTTGTCAGTGAAAAGTCTCTGCCACAGACTTGGTTGTAACTAAATGATAAATTAACTTAGAGAACCTTCATATGGTACCAGTATCTTGCAGCCGGTCCGGCGATACCATACGAGTGTGGATTCACCCGGTGTCCTTCCAAATTAGCTTCCAGGCTCTTACCGAGCAGCCAGCCTTGTGCGTGGCCCTCTTCTGAAGAGTCCTCCCCTGGTTGCGTTCTCAGTTGCTGGGCCTCTCCAAAGCCGAGACGGCACCGGACCACCTTAGAATCCTCCTTCTAGTCACTGTGTCTTGGGCTAGCCAGCCCCGAGACTCGGAAATGGATGGATCTGCACCCCAGGCCATGAGGGCCCCTGAGGGCTGGTCAGGAGGACCAGGACAAAAGAGATGAAGCGATCTTCTGGACCGGAACCCAGAAGCACGTGACCTCAGTCCCTTAAGTACCCTGTCCCAGAATGCACAGTGAGACAATCCACTCAATGGTTGGTTCCGAGAAAGATTGGCACCTAATGCGTCCAACTGGACTGCATTCCTATGCTTGCCATAGGTGACACCGACACCTATGGCCAAGCAGAACACACCGCAATCCAGCCAAACTAGTACTGAGACCATCATTTAGAACACTTAACCCTAAAACCCAACTGTGGTTTTAGGAACTTTAAATTTACAGAAATATAGCGCATGCTCATTTGCAGCCTGGCGCTACACAAGCAAAGAGGGTGAGAACTGAATTAATAAAAATCATTCATGGATAATGCTTTGACCCACAATAAAGCATAGGCATTTGTTGACAATAATAAAAAATTGCAGCACAATCATTAAGGTTTTTCCATTTACTGGAAAAATTTTATGCCACTGCATAAGTTAATTAATGCTGTGCAGTGGGTGTGGGAGGTGCTTAAAGGGCAGTGGATATAAAAAGAACATATTGCAGAGAATGCAGGGCTCAGGACACTGCATAGAAAACAATCAAAAAGTATCCTCTTCTGCTAATGCTACTCTCTCCACCCCCACACCCACATTCTTCATAGTACAAACCTCAACCAGCAGTCTCAATCTCCTAATCTCCCCCAGTACATGTCTTTTTTTGCCGCCTTGAGTGCACCCCCCCCCCCCAAGCCACCACATTAGTGCAGACCCTCTTGGTACAGACCTTCCGTATTACAGACCCCCTTCCAGCTAACCCTTCAGTACAGATCCCCCTCCCAACCTAACCCTTCAGTACACCTTTCCTTCAGTACAGACCTTGCCCTGTACAGCCCCCTCCCATCCTCAATACAGACCTCCCCCATGGTACATCTTCCCCACCAGTACAGTCCCCACTCCCAGCTTAACCCCTCAGTAAGGACCCCCTATTCAAGCCTAACCAATCAGTGCAGACCCCCAACTCCGATCCTTACCCCTCAGTACAATCCCCTTCAACCAGACTAACACCTACAGACCTTTCCAGCTTAACCCGTCAGTACAGATACCCCCTAGTCCACACCCCCTAGTACTGACACTCCCTCCCAGCATAACTCCTTAGTTGCCGGGCCGCCCCCCCCCCCCCCCCCCCCCCCCCAGCCCCCCCCCCAGGGTTTGCTGAACATGACTAAAGTTCAGGTGCCAAACCCAAACCCCTTAGAAGCCAATAGAAGCTGAAAGTTAAAAAACAGTTCTGCTCATTTTGCTAATAGACAAAGGATTGTCAAACAAATGGCATGGAGGGCTGAGTACTGCAATGGGCAACATGTACCAAAGCAAAAAAAAAAAGGAAAAAAATTCTGTTTAGCAGTGTTTTTAGTAATGCTTAAAGTGAAACCTTAAAAATGAAAAACTCCATTAAGTAACATGCCTGGGGGATTCCCCTTACCCTGCCTGTAAAGCTTTGCATCTGTGCAATGTACACCTTCTACTACAGTAAAACTGACATGTAGGCCTAGTTCACATCTTCATCATTTGAATGGGCTGCAATGCCTGTGTTTCCCACAGGAAAAAGGTTCCTAGACCATTCTAAAAATGCAGCGGCTGGGAAATCACATGGTGCTTTTGCACCATGCAATTTCCCTGCAGATCCTGCACCCCCAAACGTGCTGCATTTTTAGATGCATTTTGACTAAAGGTGGTTGCAGGTACGGAATTGCTTTGATTCCCATATCCACAACCACCCGCATAGATGTGAACCAGGCCTAACAAAGAAAAAAGTGTGTTTAAATTGCTGGAATAATTACAGTTGCAGGTTGCCAGAGATTTTATTCATCCATACCAGACCCATTTTTTAGATGATGACCTGTATAGATGTTAATGAGGGACCTCCACACAAACAAATATTATGAGTTTCCTCCCCAATTCATGTCAGGCCCTTCAGGTCTGGCATAAATTTAAGGGGCAAACCCCCAAGAAAAATTGCACAAGGCCACCTCCAAACTAAATACCATTCTCTTCTGTGACCATTCTAGCAGGCCAACAGAGGGGGGGGGGGGGGGAGTGATTAGCATACACCTCCCTCCTGAAACATACCAATATGCTATCGACATGAGGGGGGTCATGTAAGGCCCTTCCCCAGCAAATCATCTTGCCCCTATGTTGATGAGGACAAGGGCCTCTTCCACCACAACTTGGTGGTTGTGGGGGTCTTCGGGTAGGGAGTTTATCAGAATTTGGATGCCCCTTGGACAATAAGGGGGCTCCCAGATACTGCCCCTATGCAAATGTGTAAGGGGTACAGAATGGTATGAGTTTTGGGAGGGACCTTATTACCTTTTCTTTTCATTTTTGCTTGTGGTTCCCCCTTAAAATCCATACAAGACCTAAAGAGCCTGGTATAATCATATTATTATATTATGGGGGAACCCACATGCCACTTTTTTTTTTTTTTATACTAACCCCAGCTACTTTGTTTACATGGCTGGGGATTTCCATTCATGTAAATTAATAGGGCAAGTGATGTTACTGGTTGTTAAGGACGCGTGTACCCACCAACACCCTTAACAAAAATGTTGGGTTCAGACCGAAGCTTAAGCTCGTCCCTAGTCCTGATTTGATTTCTTGCATACTGTACAGGTTCTAGGTCAGGGATTCTCAACCAGGGCTCAGTGGAACCCTAGGGTTCCTCCAGAGGTTGGTAGGGGTTCCTTCAGCATTGGGCAATTTCTGCCTCTCAGATAAGTTCCCACTGACACCATTGATCTTTTTAGCTATCTGTAAGGAGGTAATTCTTCCCAATGACCATCACACTATTGATTTCATCGATTTTTCATTTTCACCAGGGGTTCCCCAAGCCCGGAGAACTATTTCAAGGGTTCCTCTGTGTTGAAAAGGTTGAGAAAGGCTGTTTTGGTCATTGATTTAGAAAGCAATTAAACCATTTGAATCAACATGACAGCCAAGCAACTAGGATTTTCTTCAGGAAGGTTGACTATTTCACTCAATGCAAGTTTATTTTTACATGCAAAGGATCGTTAATTTTTCTCTAAGGCCCCTTTCACACTGGGGCGGTTTTCAGGCGGTACAGCGCAAAAAATATCGCCTGTATACCGCCTGAAAAAAACCGGCCCCATTCACTCCAGTGTGAAAGCCGGCGGGCTTTCACACTGGAGCGGTGCGCTAGCAGGACCGCAACAAAAGTCCTGCTAGCAGCATCTTTGGAGCGGTGAAGGAGCGGTGTGTTCACCGCTCCTATACCGCTCCTTCCCATTGAAATCAATGGGAAACCGCGGGGATACCGCCCGCAAACCGCCGCTGCAGCGGCGCTTTGCGGAGGTTTTTAACCCTTTTGCGGCCGCTAGCGGGGGTTAAAACCACCCCGCTAGCGGCCGCATACCGCGGGTAAAACGATGGTAAAGCAGCGCTAAATATAGCGCTGCTTTACCGTCGCCGCCCCGCACCGCCCCAGTGTGAAAGGGGCCTAAAGGATAATACAGAAAACGTTAGCTGTCTGATCCCTATAGTGTCTACCGTCCATAGGGTTTCTTAAGATGTTATGGCCGATTCCAGATTAGTTTACCCTTACCTTCTACTTTACTACTGAGAAAATGGCTGATACAGACAAGGATTTGTACTAAACCTATGAACAACAACCATACATCTAATATGACCTAAAAATGAACACAAGAACCTGCAATATAAATAAATTACAGTAATCATCTTTTATTGTCCTAGAAATCTATAACATAAGACCATTATTTCCTAGTAACGCGTGTACAAATGGAGACATGCCCATGGGAGAGTAATGATGCTTAAAGGGGAATTGAATCTTATACCATTTATCTTCAAACAATATAAAAGTGCCTAAACTAACACTTTTAACTTATATGCTGTGGAGCAAATTAAGCTGGAAGGAGACACAAGATAAATAAACAGCGGGGATGCATTTGTATTATATCGCTTAGTCCAGTGTCAGCTGGTATAAATGTCTCTAAAGCAATAAAAGTCATTAACCAGAACGGATATAATTATTGCTGTGAGACAAATTTACCTTTAAAATGAAAGCAGTCAAAACACTACTATCTGTGCTTGAGTTGCCACCCACTCACATGCAGAACGACTGTAAACATTGAATCTGAATTTGGCTTCTGCAATGATATCACACTATTCTGTAGTCTGGAAAATTAGTAAACTTTATCTTTTAAATATGAGGCAGTTGAAGAGGTGATTGGATTAAGCTGGCCATACACAGTTCAAATTTCAGACAATTCATGGGAATTGGGTGAATTTAAGCAATGGGTGGCCCCGCCATGGCTTGAAAAACAGTAATTGAGAAATTAAAGGACTTTTGGAAAAGAAGTCAGACAAATTCTGACTGCAACCAATCAGCTTCATTCACTGTTTGGATATTCTGACAGCCACAGGAACCAGCTGTCAGAAAATAATAGCCTGCAGCAAGAGATTTCTGTTTAGCATGGATGGGGGAATCTGTGGATTTACAGGTATTGTCAGCTTAGTCTACAGGTGCTGGATCAGAATGAAAGGAACTCGCTGATTAAAGCGGTGCTGCACACACTTTATTTAGTAAATCTCTTTGCCTACCAAATCAGGCAAAGAGTACTAAATGGCCGTTTTTTTTTTTTTTTTACTTACCTTGTAATTGCTGCCGTTCTTTCTTCTGTCTCTTCGGGGGTGGGCGGTGTCTGTGCTGGCTTCCTCGTCATGCCGCACGGTCTCCTGGGATGCGGTGTCATTCATCCCAGGAGTCAGTGCGGACCTCCGGCCGAAATCTCGCCAGATTTACGGGCCTCCGGCCGAAATCTTGCGAGATTTACGGGCCTCCAGACGAAATCTTGCAAGATTTACGGGCGAACGTGAGGCATGCTGGCTCCCACAACGAAAGGGAACAAGGAAGTGAATGCTTGTGGGTTTCAAATGCCCACAAGCAAAATTACATTGCTGCTGGTTTAAATTTTAAAAGTGCAGAATTTTCAGAAAAATGGACAGGGATAACGGACGGACACCAAAAATGGGAGTTAATTGTAAGACTTATGTGGCGTACACACGGTCGGAATTTCCGATGGAAACAGTCCGATGGGAGCTTTTCATCGGATTTTCCGACCGTGTGTATGCCCATCGGTCTTTTTCTGTCGGAACTTCCGACGGACTTTGAATTGAGAACCTGTTCTCAATTTTTCCGACGGAAAACCTTTCTATCGGATTTTCTGATCGTGTGTATGCAATTCCGACACGCAAAATTCCGACGCATGCTCTGAAACAATTCGACGCATGCTCGGAAGCATTAAACTTCCCTTTTATAGTGCTGTCGAACGTGTTTTATGCCGCTGTGTTACAGACCGTCGGAATTTGGTGTGATCGTGTGTAGGCAAGACAGTTTGAGCGAAATTCCGTCGGAACTCTGACGGGAAAACCATCAGAGCTTTTTCCGACGAGAATTCTGACCGTGTGTACGTGGCATAAAATATTTTAACATGACAAGAAAAAAAATTTAAAAAAATAGTGTGTGCAGAACCGCTTTAAGCACAATTGTACTGTGTGAAACGCGTATACCGAGACTGTGTGTTGGTGTCCTTAGGTGTTATTATGGTATATTCCATAAACGGCATCTGGAAACCACCCGATGTGCAGCCATTCTTTCTTATCTTAGTTTACAGGTACTAGCATATATTAGCACGTATCTATGGAGAGAACCCCCATTAAAAAGTCACTATGTGCTACATAACAGTATATTAGAGCTGTGGGCTTCTATTTCTAGTGGGGACCAGTATCCATTCCAAGGGTCCTGTCTTGCTAGCTATGTAGTGGAACACACAAACATGCCTTAAACAGCCCATAGAGCTGAGGATAGGAGAACCCAGGGAACACTAATATTTTATGCCATAATAATGATGCGCATAACCCTTGACACCCACATAAGTCATATGTGCAGTGACAAAGAGAGTGGGCTTTAACTTCCACACACCACATATACATTATATTACCAAAAGTATTGTGACTCCTGCCTCTACACGCACATGAACTTTAATGGCATCCCAGTCTTAGTCCATAGGGTTTAATATTGAGTTTAATACCCTTTGCAGCTATAACAGCTTCAACTTTTCTGGGAAGGCCGTCCACAAGGTTTATGAGTGTGTCTATGGGAATGTTTGACCATTCTTCCAGAAACGTTTTTTTGAGGTCAGGCACTGATGTGAATGAGAAGACCAATCAAGTTCCTCCACCCCAAACTCACTCATACATGTATTTATGGACTCTGTTTGTGCACATGTGTCATCTTGGAACAGGAAGGCGCCACCGCCAAACTGTTCCCACAAAGTTGGGAGCATAAAATTGTCCAAAATGTCCTGCTATGCTGATGCCTTAAGAGTTCCCTTCACTGGAACTAAGGGGCCAAGCCCAACCCCTGAAAAGCAACCCCACATCATAATCAACCCTCCACCAAATGATGTGGACCAGTGCACAATGCAAGGTCCATAAAGACATGGATGAGCAAGCTTGGGCTGGAGGAACTTGACTGGCCTGCACAGAGTCCTGACCTTAACCCAATAAAACACCTTTCGGGTAAATTCAAGAGGAGACTGCAAGCTAGGCCTTCTCGTCCACACCAATGCCTGACCTCACAAATACGCTTTTGGAAGAATGTGGACTAAGGGGTTAAAGGGGTTAAAGTGCAACCAGCGACTCTGGTTGTTTTCTTTTTACTTTCAGTACTGTGGAAAGATTGCTATTAATAACACAATAAAAATACACTAAGGAGAGTGTTAGCGGCCCCTAAAATTATGAGTTCAAATCCCTTTTTGGCAAGTAAATCAAAATGTAAAAAGGCTGTTGATATGTATGAAATTATAGAATACATTCTTTTATAATACACAAGTGACATTTATATGTAAATAAACTCATTTGTATAATATCTGCATAAACAATCCCAGTGCAAACACTCCAAAGCTCGGTACTTACATGAAAGCAATTAGTTTAACTTTTTATTTTCTTGTAGATCACACCAGGGTGCTTTTTGTATGGTCCAATTTAGTGTTTATGAAAACACTGGAAATCATGTGCTTACCCACTTCAATACCAGGCACTTAAGCACCTTCCTGCCCAGACCAATTTTGAGCTTTCAGCGCTGTCGCATTTCGAATGACAATTGCGCGGCCATGCTACACTGTACCCAAATGAAATTTTTATCATTTTTTTCCCACAAATAGAGCTTTCTTTTGGTGGTATTTGATCACCTCTGCGGTTTTTATTTTTTGCTAAACAAATCAAAAAAGACTTTGTAAATAAGTAAGTTTTCTCCTTCACTGATGGGCACTGATAAGGCGGCACTGATGGGCACCGATGAGGTGGCACCAATAAAGTGGCACTGGGGTGGCATTGATGGGCACTGATAGGCGGCACTGATATGCGGCACTGATAGGCGGCACTGATGGGCGGCACTGATGGGTGACACGGATGGGCACTGATAGGTGGCACAAATTGGCATTGATAGCTGGCACGGATTGGCATGGATAGGCGGCACGCATGGGCATGGATAGGTGGCACAGATGGGCATGGATAGGCGGCACAGATGGGCATGATGGGCACTGATAGGCGGCATGGATGGGCACTGATAGTTGGCACGGATGGGCACTGATAGGTGGCACGGATGGGCACTGATAGGCAGCATTTTTTTGTACTGATGGATGCCAATCAGTGCCAAGCAATAATGAATGCCAATCAGTGATGCCCATTGTGGGCACTGATTGGCATCCATTGTGGGCACTGTGTGTCATCCCTGGTGGTCTAGGGTGGCATACCTTGTGATGGGCATCCCTGGTGGTCTGGTGGCTTCCCTGGCGGTCCAGTGTGGGCATCCTCGGGGGGCTGCGCTGATAATTGATCAGCACAGACCCCCCCCCTGTCAGAGGTGCAGCCGATCGGCTCTCCTCTACTCGCGTCTGACAGACGCGAGTGAGGAAAAGTGTGCACTGTGATCAGCTGTGATTGGACACGGCTGATCACGTGGTAAAGAGTCTCCGTCAGACTGACACCCCGCAACAATGATCGCCGCGATGCGCGCCCCAGGGGCGTCCTGTCAGGATTTTACAACCACTTTGCCGACGGCAAGTGGTTACTTTACTGGAAGAAATTGCAAACCAAAAAAAGAATGCCAGTTTAGAGGACACAAATTACTTTTTCATGTAAGGATTAATTACAATGTAAACATATATTAATCTAAATGTACACAGTTTTTTTTTTTTTAATTGAAAAGATTTTGGCACACATGCCCATGAGGAACATTGTACTTGCATAGTTTTCATTGCACAGATTGCTACCATGGGAAATGCCAGTATATCCATTAAAATATAGCTAAAAGCCATTTCTAAAGACATAGAAACATTGTTCTGTGGGAGGGCTGTTTCTAGAAGTCAGGGCCATTGGTCATATGATCAGTTTATTAATATTTAGAATCCATTTTTGGTTCATTAAATTTTATTTTTAACCACTTAAGCCCCGGACCAATTTTTTTTTACTAGTAATAGGCGGCGATCAGCGATTTTTTTGGTGACTGCGACATTAAGGCGGACACATCGGACATTTTTGACCAATTTTTGATTTTTTTTTACTGTAGGGGGGACGTGGCTTGGCGTTCGACATCACTGATCGTCTTTCCCGATGGCAGGGAACAGACGATCAGTGTCAGCCTCACTAGGAAGCACGGGGAGAGGTTTGTTTACACATACATCTCCCCGTTCTTCAGCTCTGTGACCCGATCGTGGGACACCAGCGGTCACGAAGCTCAGGACCGGGTCGCCAGCGCCCTGCCGGCGTCGCGCACGTGACCCACAGCGGGGCATTTAAAGAGCAACGTACCTGTACGTTGATGTGCCCAGCAGTGCCATTCTGCCGACCTAAATGTGCAGGAGGCAGTCCTTAATCGGTTAAGTTTATAATTTAAAGAAGAACTGAATGCTGGAAGCTGTGGCCAACAACAAAAAAAAAAGGCAGGGAGAGTTCAGAGGACTTGTTTTGCTGTGGTGTCATTGCTGATGATCTTTTACCATTACTAAATTTACATGCCTTGTTTTGCACTATCTGGGGTGGGGGGGGGGGGGCAGCCATCTTGGTAAAGGCAGGTCTTTGCTTCCTCAAGTCAGCAAGGAGAGCAAATAGCAGCACAGTATTGACATCAACAAATCTCAGGCCAAATCTTCTGAGACTAGCAGTCAGAGGCAGCAATGCTTGAGATATTGCACCTCACATATACAGCTATGAGGCTGTAGGCACAGGAATTCCTAGGCACACTCACAAATTAAGAAGTAAACTCCTATTTTTAAAGCACAACTAAACTCTCTCAATCAACAATAACATTATTTTGAATCCTTATGCTGCTAGCGTTAGTAAATACTGTAGATAGGAAACTGTATTAGATTAATGCCGTGTACACACGATCGGACATTCCAACAACAAAATCCCATGTTTTTTTTCCGACGGATGTTGGCTCAAACTTGTCTTGCATACACACGGTCGCACAAAGTTGGTCAGAATTGTCTACACACAATCGGAATTTACGCAAACTGATTTTTTGTTGTCGGAAAATTTGAGAACCTGATCTCAAATTTTGTGCGACGGAAATTCCCATGGAGCCTACACACGTTCGGAATTTCCAACAAAAGCTCCGATCGCACATTTGCCATCGGAAAGTCTGAAGTGTGTATGCGGCATTACATGTTTTAAACTTTTTGTTACAATTCTTCAGTTGTTTCCTGAATTCTGGCCTACGCCAAATAGATGTCATGCATCCCAGGAGCCTTCAGGAGGGGAGGAGGGGTTTTCTCAGCTAAGCACACCCCCCTGCCTGCATGCTTGAGCTAACGTAGATGGACTCCAGCAAGTGGATTGACATGAATCATCTGTCTCTACTCAAGATGGCCACGGCTAGAAATGCTAGGGGAGTGTTTTCCCATGCCACTTCACAAGAAAATAAAGCATGGAGACATGGATGGATGGGTGCACTTGCTTTGAATCCTAAAAACGAATTAAAGGAGAAGTACAGCCAAAACTTGTTTATCTGTACTTCTCCTGCGGATCACACAAGTGCAGTTTGTTCTGCACTCCTGTGAACCAATTTTCAGCAGACAATGGGATGAAGCCCGCTGTCGGCTGATGTCACAGAGCTGGTACAGGCTTGAGCAAGATCGTGACAATGAAGTCGGGATCCGTCCACATGTCTGGACTGACACCCGGCTCAGCCTCTAAGCGAGCTGCTGAGAGCCTAATCCAGCTGCTCCCGCCCCCTCCACAGCTCAGCGCTCCAGTGAGAGGGGGGGGGGCAGAGCAGACAGCGATGACTGACAGTCATCAGCCCGCTTCTCCGGGAGCCCTGAGAGTCGAGGGATCGGCTGTGTTGAGTATGATTTTGCAAAAAACAACAACTTGTACTCTTTTAAATAGCAGTTTCAGTTTGTGGTACTCAGATTATTTCCACTTTAAGGAGGAATTCAAGACAAGGGGTACATTCTTTGGGGCACAACAAACATTTTTAAATATTCCTGATCACATAACAAACCTTCATCTTTTGAGTTTATGTCCTCTTTAACTGGTTTATATCTGTATATCTTTGTTGAAGATTTAAAACTTGACAAAGGACTTATGCACCTGGGATAACATTTTTAGATAATTTCCAGTCAATTAAAAATGACTTTTTAGTAATTTTGACTGCACTTTAAGTCAAGGAAAAAGGAATAGGAAGAAATGATTTTTTCACTTCCTTGTCAGCCGATGGACTCCTCTGCCCTCTTCTGTGGGCGGACATCCCCACTTACAATAAAGTTCTAGCTCCCTAGCTATGGGCTCTCATCTGCTGGTCCTCCTGGGCACTGGAAAAAGGATACTTTTTGTTAAATCTATTATATACCACTGATTTAGTTAGGATACATGTGTTCACTATAAGTCATTGGGGGTTATTTAACCACTTGCTTACTGTGCACTTAAACACCCTTCCTGCCCAGACCAATTTTCAGCTTTTAGCACTCTCGCACTTTCAGTGACAATTGCGCGGTCATTAAATTTTTTATCATTTTGTTCGCACAAATAGAGCTTTAGTTTGGTGGTATTTATTCGCGACTCCGTTTTTTATTTTTTGCGATATAAGCGAAAACATAGCGGAAATTTTGAAAAAAAACTATATTTTCTCCTTTCTTTTTTAAAAGAAATCCAATAAAATCAAATTTTGTCATAAATTTAAGCCAAAATGTATTCTGCTACATGTTTTTTGTAAAAAAAATTCCGTTAAGTGTATAATAATTGGTTCACGTGATCACGGACATATGTACACAAATGATCATGTAAAAGGGGTGTGCAGGTGATCACGGACATATGTGTGCAGATAATCATTGGCACATGTTATTTTACTGGGACATATGTGAGGGACATGTGTTTTTATTATTTGGGGACATGTGTGTTTTGGGGACATGTGTGTTTTGGGGACATGTGTGTTTTACTGTGGGGACATGTGTGTTTTACTGTGGGGACATGTGTGTTTTTTACTGTGGGGACACTAGACAGGTGATCAGTGAGTAAAAGCTGTAAAAAAAACAGCTAATACTCACTGATCACCAGCCGGCTGCAGCGATCCGCTCTCCTCTCCTCACCGACGACTTCCGTGTGAGGAGAGGAGGGCCGATTGCCTAGCAACCGGCTGTTTGTTTACATCACATGACGGCTGTGATTCGACATGGCCGTCATGTGATCAGGAGGGCCAATCACCGAGCCCTCCTGCCGATCCGAGATGCGCCGTGTCCGGGTGACACAGCCGCATCGGGATCGCGCCGCTGCGTGGGCACTTGAAATTGCACTGAAAGAGCTCTGGGAAGTGCAGTCACTGTAGATCCAATGGGGACATTCAAGGAAAATAAAAAGCAGCATTTTAGCTTGCACATGATTGGATAATAAAATCAGCAGAGCTTCCCCTCATTTCAGATCTACCCCTCAGATTTACAGCGACTGCACTTTCAGTGCAATTGTAGTTTGCACTTGTAGTGCAAAGTGGATTTGTCTTTTATAAATAACCCCCATTATATTTTATTTTCCCAAGTGCCTACAATTGCAGCAAACTGCTATGGAGATATTAAGTGGGGCATATTAAATGATAAATTATGCCTTGCCCTCAATTTACACATCATACTGTGAATTCTCTTGATCGTTTGCTATGACCTAATTTACCCAAATGTAGCCCTTTCTGATGTATTATTAATACTGTGCGCAGTTTAGCCTAATCCTGTGACAAATACATTGTTCAATGACTTGACTGCTGTCTTCTTTCTTAAACTACACCTTATGCACCAGCTAATAAAAAATAAACTTGCTGATCATTCACATAATCACACCTTGACAATTATAATGCAGATTAGTCCAACGCTTGGAAACCGTCCCTATGTTCTTCCAGTTCATAAATCAAAGGAGCATCTCTGTAGAGGGATGGTAATTTACCTTGTCTGTGTTGGTTATTGTGGATTTTTTTTTCCCTTTGCAGCACATTAGTTTCATAGCTTTAGAATGCAAATCCCCAAACTGGTTGTAGACAAAGAGCACCAGACAGTGCTTGACATTTGCTTTCTTTATGTGTCAAATGATGTGTGAACCGCACAATGGAAATCCAGATGATTGCAGATGAATATTTAAACAAACGTGACTAGTGCGTATGACTGATAATGAGTGATTTGCCATGCTCTCACTGCCGGGACTGAAAGCTTTGTGAGCGCTTATTTCCATATTTTACATGTAAGGGGCTCCCATATATAGAGGTTGTTTAATTTATATTCATTTTTTACGCTGGCATAAAAATGAAGGAAGATGAAGTAGAAATAATTTTTGATTTAAAATGGTGGAATATATAGAAAAAAAATAATATTGTGTTCTGTTAAAAGCCAAATCTACCTTTCCACAATTGGTTTATATTTGCGGTTTGGATCTTTATTATAACCTCTATTCCTTATGCCTGCATCCTAGTGGAGTACAAAGACCTATCTTTCTTTTATTGGTCTTCAGTGGGGAGGACACTTGTCAACCCTAGGTGCCACCAACTTAATTATTTCTATTTCTTTTATATGACATCTCCAGCAAAAAATAACTTTTACCCTTTGCTTTGAATGAGGTGAAGCACGGCAGACTTCCATCATCCAGTCATGTGTAAGCAAACATTTTGTTTTTTTATTTCCCTTGCCTGTGATTGGGTATGGGATTGAAGGCAAGAATGCCTGGACATTAATGAAAAAACAACAATTAAAACAAATTCTTTAAATAAATAACTTTATTGGATAAAACTTGGCCGCGGCAATATTATTGGATTATAAATATTATAAACATATTTAACCACATGCCGACCGCGCCATAGCCGAAAGACGGCTCTGCCACCACTGTGCAATACTCTGCAACCACTGTGCAATGCTCTGCCACCACTGTGCAATACTCTGCAACCACTGTGCAATGCTCTGCCACCACTGTGCAATGCTCTGCCACCACTGTGCAATGCTCTGCCACCACTGTGCAATACTCTACCAATACTGTGCAACACTGCAACACTGCAATACTCTGCCAATACTTGCCAATACTCTGCCAATACTCGTCAATACTCGCCAATACTCTGCAATAATTTTTTAATAGAAACAAAGAATTTTTTTTTTTTTTTTTTTAACGAATTTTCAGTATTTTTTGATTTATAGCGCAAAAAATAAAAAACCCAGCAGTGATTAAATACCACCAAAAGAAAGCTCTATTTGTGTGAAAAAAAAGACACAAAATTCATATGGGTACAGTGTTGCATGACTGAGTAATTCAAAGTGTGAGAGCACCGAAAGCTGAAAATTGGTCTGGTTAGGAAGGGGGTTTAAGTGCCCAGTGGGTAAGTGGTTAATACATAATAAAAACCATACTTATTTATTTACCATAGAAATAACTCAAAACCAAATATTACCGAAAATACAGCTCAGCCACTAAGACTCAAGCTGAAAAACAATCTGTCTTTAATATTTTTTCACAAAACTGTCCCCCTTCACCTTCATAGCAAAGGGGACTCTTCCACAGGCGACTGGTTAGCTACTGATTAGCCCTTTATATAGAGACCCCCTGGGATTCCAGAATGTTCCACGGGGTCATCTGAACCCATTTGACCTATTCTAAACCTAGGTGTCTTTACTTCTAGAATATTCCCAGTCAGCTGACCTAGAAAAACCAATCCCAGATCCTCCCGCCGATTCCTCACAGCAGGGGAACCTGGAAACTGCTCCTGCCACAATCCCATAAGGAAAAGGGGAGCCTTAAGACATGCTAATCCCCTTTCCCCCCATTCTTTGCAAAGTAAACTTTCACTAAGTTCTGTGGAAAATTTGTATGCAAAATGCAACATCGCTTGCAACGTGAACAGCATATTTGTCTTTAGTAAATCAACCCCTATGTGTTGTCTTCTACTTTCCTTGTGTTATTTTTGTGAATGCTCTGTGAAGTCAACATAGCTGTCAATGTGATTAGATTGTGTCGGTATAAATTTTGATGAATGTAACAAACACTAAAGCAGCTTACCATAACCACATCAATACTGGGCACTTTCGCCCCCTTCCTTCCCAGGCCAATTTTCAGCTTTCAGCGCTCTCGCACTTTCAATGACAATTGCACGGTCATACTACATTTTTATAATTTTGTTTGCACAAATAGAGCTTTCTTTTGGTGGTATTTATTCACAACTTTTTTTTTTATTTTTTGCGATATAAGCGGAAATTTGGAAAAAAAACAATATTTTCTTTATTCAGTTTTAAAAGAAATCGAATAAAATCGAATTTTGTCATAAATTTAAGCCAAAATGTATTCTGCTACGTGTCTTTGGTAAAAAAAAATCTGTTAAGTGTATAATAATTGGTTTGTGTGATCATGGACAGATGTACGCAAATGATCATGTACAGATGTGCGCAGGTGATCATGGTGATATGTAAAATTGAGTAAAACCAAAAAAACCCGCCCTTCTGGTTCACCCCTCCGCGCTTATTGGATAGAAACCTCTTAAACCATGGATAAAATCGAATGTATGTAAGTATAAAAATATAAATAATATAAATATATAAAAATCTAATTGGATCACGTTTATATAAATATATGAGTTCAGTTCACCACTGATATCTTAGCAGCCGCTTAAAAAATCGCAATCATATGAAATATGGCAATATTGTATATTATGAACAAGAAATGCTATTGGCTCAGTCTGTATACTATTGCAGCAGCGCTTTAGTCCTTGTTATCACCCAGGACCATATGGTAAAAAATACAGTCTAGCTTTAAAGAGATATTTCCGCGTAGTGCTTCCTTGGATAAAAGTAGTGACAGCTCCCACCGTATACTTCAATAAATCCTTCACCACGTGTGGAATAAAACTCCCCTTTGGGGATACACTCACCAGACCACTGGTCAAAATAAGCCTTTCAATAAATCACTTATGCATTAGCGTTCCTCCCACGTTCTGTCTCCTCTGCAGTGCGTGGCTGGATCATGTACACACAATTCCTCGCAAAAACAAAGGGGTATTGCAATAGTGTGATATTGTTTTAAAAGCTTTTTATTATTTAGATGCAGAAAAAACCTCCCCCCCTAATACAGAATGCGTACCATGAAATGGTTAATCATATGCATTAAAAACGTGTGTGTCACTATGCCTGTTTCTGTGCGAATTCCTCCGGGACTGATCCTCCCTGCTGCATAGAACAGCAATTCAGTATCCTGTTTGTTTGTTTGTCCTGGGACGCATATCCAAGGCGCACACACTTCACTTCCGGTCTGTAGATCAGGGCAGGGATCTACAGACCGGAAGTGAAGTGTGTGCGCCTTGGATATGCGTCCCAGGACAAACAAACAAACAGGATACTGAATTGCTGTTCTATGCAGCAGGGAGGATCAGTCCCGGAGGAATTCGCACAGAAACAGGCATAGTGACACACACGTTTTTAATGCATATGATTAACCATTTCATGGTACGCATTCTGTATTAGGGGGGGAGGTTTTTTCTGCATCTAAATAATAAAAAGCTTTTAAAACAATATCACACTATTGCAATACCCCTTTGTTTTTGCGAGGAATTGTGTGTACATGATCCAGCCACGCACTGCAGAGGAGACAGAACGTGGGAGGAACGCTAATGCATAAGTGATTTATTGAAAGGCTTATTTTGACCAGTGGTCTGGTGAGTGTATCCCCAAAGGGGAGTTTTATTCCACACGTGGTGAAGGATTTATTGAAGTATACGGTGGGAGCTGTCACTACTTTTATCCAAGGAAGCACTACGCGGAAATATCTCTTTAAAGCTAGACTGTATTTTTTACCATATGGTCCTGGGTGATAACAAGGACTAAAGCGCTGCTGCAATAGTATACAGACTGAGCCAATAGCATTTCTTGTTCATAATATACAATATTGCCATATTTCATATGATCATGGTGATATGTGTGCAGATAATCATTGGGACATGTGATTTTATATGGGGGACATGTGTTTTTGGGGACATGTTTTTGGGGACATGTGTTTTGGGACATTGTGTTTTACACTGTGTGTTATTATGCTGGTGATCAGTGTGTAAACAGCTCATACACACTGATCACCAGCAGGCTGGAGCAATCCGCTCTCCTCCCCTCACCGACAACTAAAGTGTGAGGAGAGCCGATCGCCTAGCAACCGGCTCTCTGTTTCCATCACATGACGACTGTGATTGGAAACGACCGTCATGTGATCAGGAGGGCCAATCGCAGAGCCCTCCCGTCGGTCTGAGATCCGGGTGACACGAGCGCATCGGGATCGCACCTCTGCATGGGCGATCCCCCTCCCTCTGAGGGACGTTCCTGAACGTCCACTCAAAAGGAGAGAGCGCCCACCCAGCCGTACATATGCAGTGGCCCGGTGGGAAGTGGTTAACATAAAGTGGAGTTCCATCCAATTTTTTAAATGTTTCCCAACACGTTGGTGATCACATTTCCATTACTCATCTGAGGTTTTTTTTCCCCCAAAGCTTTTTACCTTATTTGCCCATCAGAACGGTCCTCTTCCACTGTACCTCACAGCGGCAAGGGATTTCCTATCCGGCCACCCTTTGCCTCCTTGGATTAGAGTGCCTCCATTTGGGATATGAGTGTCATCAATCCCAGAAGTCAATGGGCAGCCTACGCTTCTATTTCCATAGCCTAGCTTTGTATGCAATGTGCATGCGCGAGATCAGGAGGTGCATGCTGGGTATCCAGCAGCACCATATCCCAGAAGGAACAACGAGTGGGCTTCAGATGCCCACACTGAAGATGGGAGCGCGGTTGCTAAGGAGATGACAGTGATTTTTTTCGTTTGAAAATTTTTTATTAAGGTTTTACAAACTTAACAAATGATAACCAGTGCAACCGCACAACAATGTGAAGTATACAGGCATGTCATTGAACAGATAAGTACAATCATCACATTTGCTTGGCTAAGCGACCATGGATGTCGCACCAGACAACAGGTGCCCGTCTCTTCTGTCTAGGAAGCAACAGGTCCCGGTACATCAGTTGACCTTCAGAAGAGAACCAAGCTGGGAGCACTCCGTGCTCCCCGAACTCCCAGGAGCCCCAAATGGGATGACAGTGAGTTTTTTAAAGAACAATCTAATAAGCAAAACTACATTAAGTACAAATGCCTGACTGTATTAGATAAGATGAGACCATCGCGGGGGTGTTTTTAAGAAAAAACAAAAATAGGCTGTAATTCCGCTTTAACATAATAATAGCTAAATCTGTATCAAACTTGTCGGTATGTAATCTGCCCCAGTGCTGTAGTAAGAGAAAAACTGCTAGAGACAGCAGTGAGCTTATCACATGAGCTGGAAATGACAGTTCCGGGAGAGTTTTGGACAACAACTGAGTACTGAACATGGAGCAAGGAAGTCATGTTTTAACTTTTAAACAGTTTTAGAATATCATAGCTGATTCCAGACTGAACTTCAAATGCAATTTTTCCTTTTCTTTTTTCTTCTGTAAATTCAATTTCAATTCAATCCAAATTGGACCTGGTATCAGATACAGGGGGTCCCCGAGTTACGAACTCGTTAGGGACTGCCCACCTGTACGGAAGTCGGAAATGTTCGTAAGTCGGCCGCGCAAGCGCAGACCGACAAATACGGAGATTTCCAGACATTTCCGATGTTCCGTCTAATGCCGTTCTGCGCATGCGCTGCAAATTACGGACATTTCCGGCATTTTCCGAGGCTCCGTATGGCTGCGCATGCGCAGAACGGCCGAAAGACGGCGAAGAACTTCGAAAAATGGCGGAGGGTCCCCGCAGCGCCCGTTCGTAAGTAGGGGTTGTTCGTAGGTCGGGCGTTCGTAAGTCGGGGACCCCCTGTATATGTTTTATGTTAAATAAATGCATGCTGAGTAATGTGTAAATGTAACACAGATATGTATTGCCTTTCATGAATGTTTTTTTTTTCTGCTAGAACCATCTTTGTGCAGGTTCCAAAACTACTTCCTAGATTGAGTTGATGGCACGTAGTTGACAAAGTCATGTAAATACCTGTGTCTGTGCAGTTCTTGGCAAATGTATGACATATATGAGCCCTTTTCACCTGGCAACTCGCTAAAAAGTTACAATGGTCTGGATACTGGGGGAGGGGAAAGGGAGGAAATATTATCTCCTGCTTGTAGCACACTGGTGACATCAGTTCAGGCTAGATAAAGTTAGACTAGACAAATCTCAGGGACAGCTTTATAATAATAACGGGTACCTTTTTTTAAATTACAGTTTAAAGCCATTGGCTCCCACTGCTGTCCATCACAGCCAGTGAGCCAATGAAGAGAGAGCAGGGGGCAGGGCCGGGCCTCAGCTCTGTGTCTTATGGACGCATAGAGCGGGGCTTAGGAGCGAGCATGCACCAGTGGCCCCAAAGCAAGTGGCTTGCTATTGGGGGCACTGGTCAAGGGGGAGGAGCCAGAAGTGCCAGCAGGGCACCTGAGAAGAAGTAGATTGGGGCTGCTCTGTGCAAAACCATTGCACAGTGCAGATAAGTATAACATGTTTGCTTTTTTTTTTTTTTTTTAAAGCTGAAGCTTTAATATAACTTTAATTCTGGACATCACCTGTGGGGTAACCAGTTCAGGGTATACATTTTTGGATCAGCACTATGCACCCATCTGTTGGCACACCTCTTACCTCCCCTTTCTCTTGGCCATGCCCCCAAGTCTCAAAAGCTTTTAATATAAATAAATAAATAAAAAAGTCTCATAAAGCAATTATACAGTATATATTATGTTAATGTTTCAACAAAATTGGCATTATACGTGTGCTCCACAAACGTTCTGCCTATAGGTTGGTCAAATTGTCCTATCCAAAAAAATTAGCTCTGCTTACTGTTCCAGTTATTATGAATTTTACCAGTCAAAAGCATTACTTCTTATTCCTAGTAGTGATTTCCCAAATAAATTGCTGATACATTGCTCTTTACATACTAAATGCTGTCATTAAGGTATTATGTTGGTTGAGCAATGGTGAATAAGACAAATATCTCCAATGTAGTAAATTGCCTATTTGGCCTATGGAGCCCCACACAATCAATTCACATATAGCTGCCTTTATTACTAGTTGATTGACAGCTTGTGTTTAGTTCCAAATTAAATATATATCACTGCAAATATAATTTGCAAGCATAATATTCACTCTCAGCATCTGCCCCATGCAGTGTTTCCACTGTTGTGAGTTTGTAACTTGCCAATTTAGTTACACAGCCATTTATAGCAAGTCAGTCATAGCGTAGGGCAGTCTGCCAGCTCTACCACTGAAAGGGTGCTGTTGTATGGTCCCTGCGAGCTGGACGCACTCCAGGGAAGATCATACTTGTCAAATGGATAACATCTGTGTGAGCAGATCATAAGAAGATAAAAAAAGATAATGTTTTCCAGATGTTATTGCCAATTATCAGCAAAAACTGGATGATGATAGGGAGATAGTTGCAGATAAAAATGGGTGTACTGACTTTGTCCACAGGGTGTTCATTTTTTTGTTTACGGAAAAAAGGGAAAAGGGTAACACTATTTCTGATGTGGTTAAAATGGCAGTTAAATTTTGCTTTAGAAACATTAAAAAGAAAATGCAAAAGTAGTGCAAATGTCCATTTGTGTCTTTATTTACTGTTTCTATCTGTTCAGTTTTCACTGTGGTACTGCCATGGCCCTAACTGTGCATAGATTGCTATTTTAACTCTTGTATGTAGAAGCATTTTTGTCACACGAAGGCCTTGTTTGAAAATGTATTATGGCTTGGCATCTGATATCGTATGCCGCGTACACACGATCGGACTTTCCGGCGGGATTGTCCGCCGGACTAGAGTCCGCCGGACAATCCGACCGTGTGTGGGGCTCCGGCTGACTTTTTCTTCCCAAAAGTCTGGCGGACTTAGTAAGAAGTTTTGACTTAAAATTTTCAGATGAAGAAAGAAGAAGAAGAAGCAGAAGGCGACGGCGACAGAAGCCTGGGCCCCCGCTAGTAAAAGAGCTAAAGAAGAAAGCGGAGGCCTGGCAAGAAGAACAGAAGAGCGGGACAAGACCCCCGAAGTCGGAACAAGACCCCCAGACGGCGCGGGCGACGAAGGAGAAAGCCGGGCTCTTCTGCTAGTAAAAGAGCTAGCAGAAGATAGCGGAGGAGTCCGGCGAGAAGACCCCCCAAGACTGAAGAAGACCCCCGGAGCTGTGTAATAAAGTATTTTAAAAACTTGTGTTGTGTTTTTATTTACACTTTTTTCCTTAGGTGAATGGGTAGGGGTGGGGGGCCGCAGGGCAGGGCCCACCTTTCCCCAGGGCACCCCCCATGTTGAGGGCACGCGGCCTGGTATGGCTCAGGAGGGGAGGCACTCGCTCGTCCCCACCCCCTTTCCTGCCCGGCCGGGCAGCGTGCTCAGATAAGGGTCTGATATGGATGTGGGGGGGACCCCCATGCCGTTTTTTCAGCGTAGGGATTCCCCTTTAAATCCATACCAGGTGACGGGACTAGCGAGGTGTCAATGGAGGCAGCGGCATTGACTTCCTTAGCTAGTCCCGTCTACCTGGAGTCACGTTGTAAATGAACAGACTTTACTCCGTGTGTGGGGCAAGTCCGTTCATTTCAAAAGTCCCACGGACTTCCGCCAAAACTCCGGCGGAAAAGTCCGGGCATGTGTGGGCACGTCCACACGTTCGGAAAGTCCGGCGGACCTCCGCTGGAAAGTCCGGCAGACCTCCGCTGGAAAGTCCGGCGGACCTCCGCTGGAAAGTCCGGCGGATTGTCCAGTGGACTAGGTCCACTGGACAGTCCGGCCCAAAAAGTCAGATCGTGTGTATGTGGCATTAGATGTAGGGGGCCCATGCACATGGCCAGTTTGGCTCAAATAGTCTAAAAACTGAAGATTTAGGCTTAATGGGGGACGTTTACGGCTACACAGGACTTTTGGCTGAACGATTTAACTTGACAGATAGTAACTGATGTTTAAAAACTTTTTTCCACATTTACATGCTGCGTTTGCGTTTAGAAGCGTTTTTTTTCAAATAGTCAAAAAATGAAAATGCCTGTGTAAACGAAACGTGGATAAACGCGAGTTACCGCATTTACAAGCTGTTACAGGCGTTTGGCATTTCAAATGCCTCTGAACATCCGTCCTTAACTTATTTTTTTTGCTTTCCAAAAAATGCTTTTAAACTCAACTGCCTATAAACGACCCTGTGTACTGATAAGATCACATAGAGGGGAGTTCAGGGGCAGCTGAAAAAAACGCCCAACAGCATTGTACATGAGGCCTAAGGGTACAAGAGAGGCCGGACGCTGTGCAGAGAGATACTCATGTTTAAGGCCGTACGCATTTAGGTACATATTCCCTGAATGTGGAATTTCTACCAAGATAAGTTCATGAAAAATGTTAAGCTTCATAGCAAAATGTGATCCTAACTAATTCAGTAGACTCCACACTTTACATCCTCTTTTCCATAGAGATGCATTGATGTCCATTTTTCATCCTTCAACGGATGGATAAAAAAACAGACAAACGGTCGTGATGTGTGAAAGGGGCCTAATAGGGGAGTACGGTGTTACCCAGTGGCGGCTGGTGCTCAAATTTTTTGGGGGGGTGCAAACAAACAGCCTCACTGTGCCATCAAACGCTGCCACTGTGCCCATTATATGCTGCCACTGTGCCCATTAAACGGTGCCACTGTGCCCCAAGTGCTGCCATTGTGCCTCAAATGCTGCCACTGTGCCCATTAAATGCTGCCACTGTGCTCCAAAAACTGCCACTGTGCCCCAAGTGCTGCCACTGTGCCCCAAGTGCTGTTACTGTGCCCATCTAACGCTGCCACTGTGCCCCAAGTGCTGCCACTGTGCCCATCTAATGCTGCCACTGTGCCCCAAGTGCTGTCACTGTGCCCACTAAATGCTGCCAATGTGCCCTCTGCCCGCCATCTACCGGCACTTACCTTGTCTCAGTGTGCAGCTGGTGACGGCGTCAGGCGACGAGCAGTGTCTCCTCATTGCGACCCGATATCTTCTCCCGCGCTCCTCCTGTCTTCTGCAATGATTGGATGCCTAGGCATCCAATCACAGTGCCTGTGACTTCAGCCAATCAGGTGACAGGTAACACAGACCCAGCAACCTGATTGGCTGAGAGGCGGGTCAGTGCTGTTTACACTTATGGAAGCCTATTAGAGCCCACCGCTCTAATCAGGTCGCCTATTAGAGCTGACAGCTCTAATAGGGCGCTTCCAAAAACACCCCCCCGCTGTATTTCAGATGCCCGGTGCCCGACAAGGGGCCGGACACCTGAATAGGGGGCGGCAGCGGTGACAATAGATAGATTCATGCAATGCATGAATCTATATATTGGTAAAAGAGCGGTGCAGGAGAGGGGGGGCGGCGCTCCTGCACCCTCTATGCACGCACCGCCACTGGTGTTACCATATTAGAGCATTGATGGGAAGATGGGGAGGAATCCTGCACCATAATACCCCTCTAACTTTAATAGTAAATACTACAGAGATGCACGTTAGTTCATCATTGCAATGCTAAAAAGAGGTGAAGAGTGAGGAGCCTACACTTCAGATGGCTAGAATCAAATTCATTTGATTTAGTATAAATATAAGTTATAAACTATCTTTCTACTGAACAATCACAATTGGAAGCAACTACTGTATGTCTCATTTTTGCAACTATTTCATATTAAAGAAGAGCCCAAGTAGGATGAAAAAAATATATTGATATATTGATTCTAAATACAGAGAGGCTGAGTCCCCAGGTCTATTCCTGTCAATAGATGCTGAAAAAGCATTTGACAGGGTAGACTGGGGACTCATATTTCAAACATTAGCCCATATGGGCTTTGGACCAAAAATCCTACAAAAAATCAGGGTTTTATACGACGACCCTGAAGCCAGGGTCAAAGTTAACGGAGTAACATCAGCCAGGTTCCGTATGACAAACGGGACGAGACAGGGTTGTCCCCTGTCCCCCCTCCTTTTTATTCTTTCCCTGGAGCCTCTCCTGGCGACAGTTAGAAACAACTCAGGTGTCGAGGGCATTACAGTGAATGGCGACGAACATAAAGTGGCGGCGTTCGCCGACGATATTCTATTTTATATAAACAACCCACAAAGAACTCTTCCCAATCTAATGCAAACCCTAAAGCAATACGGAGAGATCTCCAATTTCAAAGTAAACAATTCAAAATCTTTCATTCTAAATATAAACGTTACCAAAAAAGATAAGGAAAATTTACAGGGGCAATTTGCTTTCCAATGGAAAAAACAAATTAAATACCGTACCTTGGAATCAACGTAGCTAAATCAGATAAGGAAATTTACAGAATTAACTATATCCCGTTGTTAGATGAGATAGCAAAAAAAAGTAAAGATTACTCTACAAGACCTCTCTCGTGGCTGGGCCATATAAACACTGTAAAAATGACACTGTTACCCATAATCACGTACAAATTTCAAATGCTCCCCATCCCTCTATCACAGCTGTACCTCAATAAATTAAAATCTATCCTAATGAATTTCATTTGGAAAAACAAGAAGCACAGAATCTCACTCTATTTACTGAAGAACGAAAAAAAAAGAGGTGGCCTAGCAGTACCTGATGTAGTAGGCTATTATCACGCAACAGTCCTATCGAGAATCCCCGAATGGAGTAATAGTAGTAGCAAAAAAAGATGGGTTAACTTAGAAAAAACCCTCAGCAACTCACAACTAGGATATGATATTTGGAACCCCCCAAAGTTTAGAACACTGAGCGAGGACACAAACACGATGACCACAAATGCACTAAAAATATGGGATAAAATTCACAAATCTGTCAATGCGAAATATAACTCCCCATTAATAGCACTAAAAAACAATGCGTACTTTGCACCAGGGAACAAAATGGCGGGAGGGGGTTGGATTAAAGATAATAGGGCACAATTGAAGGATATCTTACACAAGGGGAAAATTCGCACACTAAATGATTTAGAAAGTAGGAGGGATCTTTTTGATATGAATGGGTGGAGGTATCTCCAACTGTCACACTTTGTCGGAAGCCTGCCCCAACCAATCAGGGAAAACGAAGAATTGACCCGATTGGAGCGTATCGTTACAGCTAATAACACCAAAGGATCAATATCGAAGATTTACAGGCTCCTGCAGGAAGTGGGGGGAGGGGAGATACCTACATATATTCAAAAGTGGGAGAGGGAACTGGGCACAAAAACTGACACATTAACACTGAGAAAAAATTTTAAGTTAACATATAGCTCTGCAGTGGATTCTAGGGCCTATGAAACAAACTTCAAGTGCCTATCAAGGTGGTACTTAACTCCTTCCAAAACATGTCAATTTGCACAAGGAGGAACAGTTGAATGTTGGAGAGGCTGTAGGGAAAAGGGGACGATGGCACATTTATGGTGGGACTGTTACAAGATAAAAGCTTATTGGAGGAGAATAATAGATTACATCAAGGAGATTACTGGAATTAACCTTGAAAGGGACCCATGGGTGATTCTATTCCATGGTACCAAAGGAACTATCAAAAACTATCAAAGCTCCCTGGTACCGCATTTACTCAATGCGGCTAAACGCCAGATAGCAAGGAACTGGAGGAAACAAGACAGTCCACCAATCTGGGAGTGGATAGATATTGTCGAGAATACACGATTGATGGAATCTCTTAGAACAAACCCGGAAGAGGAATTGGGAGGTCTAGTAGAGAAGTGGGATAGATGGAAAAAGTTTAAAATGACGTGGAGTTTTGCAGAAGCACTACGTCCATAGGGAAAAAGTTGAAGTACCCGACTTCAAAATCGAGAGCCAGGCTTAAATCCATGTCAATGGGCACAGCAAGCGGAGCGGGAAGTAGGGGGGGGGGAAATAAAACAGAAAAAATTGTCAGCTAAATTTCAGTGTTGAAGCGTATTACAGACTTAATATGAAAACTAGAAAATGCCACAATGATGTAAACATTAAAACGGACGAAATGAACAGATAATGTTGAGTAAGGTCCGTTTGGAAAGTGGAACTGAGCTGGCAAAATAAAAGAAAAAAATAAAAATAAATAAATAAATAAATAAAAAAAAAAAATAAATAAATACAGAGCTATTGAAATCCCCTAATAAAATCAAGAGCGCTTTTATCTTTTCCAGCTTTTCTTGCAAAGGAGCAACAAATACAAGGTGTAGCAAAAGCCATAGCAGCTATGGAGCCTGGGGAAAGGGACTGTCAGAAAGTGGAGAAGCGTGACCTTGGTATTTGGGTATGCTGCACTCCAGGGACTGGTGTGGTATATGAAGAAAGTCGAGTGTTGCCAATGGCTCAGAGGCTCAGAGCTTAGCACTTCATTCAGAGGCATTATTAGCATTCATACATGCTGTGGGCAGAAAAGAATCAGAGTTCAGGGGTGCAAAGACCACATTCTCCGGGAAGAGTGGAGTAAATGCAGAATCAGTCTACTGAGCCTGCCCAAGCGCACAGCTTTATTTTCACGGAGAGCATGGTCCCAGCTTAGAAAGGTTTAGCTTAAAGCGATATTAAATCCAAAACCAGAAATCAAATGTTTTGCAGCTTACCAATCGTTAGATATGGTGGCTGCATTTGTTTTGTTTTTTTAGGCTGTTTTCCCCTCTGTTTTCACCTGGTGATATGGTCAGTAACACACCTACAGTGCTGTGAACAATTCTTATCGCCGAAATGCATCTTCCGCTGTCTCTTTACTCACTGGGATGGCAAAATAAAAAGTTTGCGGTTTATGGAGTTGCCAGCTGTCTTTCTCTATTGCCTACACTGTCTTTTGGTGGATGGGACGACACCACAGCTTGGGCACCCGGACTACAACTTCCAGCTCCATACCAAGGTTCCACTGCTCTGAGCGATGCATTGCTTTTGTTTGAATTACAGTGCCCCCACTCTGGAGGAAGGAGCACAGGGGGCACTTGTGGACAGCAACATTGTCATTCTGGGGGAAGGAGATGTTAGATGTACTAGCAATTTGGATGCATTAACAAATTGATGCCAAACTCCAGCTAACACTTTATAATCAGTTACAGCAAACAGTTTTGTTCCTCTTGGGATAAAGGTTTTACATAAATAAAAAAAGCTGGTCATTGTAAGCACCCTCTGTCAGTTTTAACCACTTCCTGTTCAGTGACGTATCCGTCCGACGCTGGGCTTTCGGTAGTTATACCGGGAAGATGCCTGCAGCTACAGGCATCACCCTGGTATTGTTTTTTTAGAGCCGGTGGTTGGCTCTCTTTTAATAGCAATTGGAGCAGCTAACTAGCCCACCGGGAGACCTGAGCAACCAGCCAGCACATCCGCCAGCTGGCCAGACGTCCAAGCATCCAGCTTTTATTGGCTGGTTGTAATAGTAACCCGGAAACGATGACATGACACCATTTCTGATTTACTCAGAAACAATCAGCACCATTTAAAAAAAATTGAAAGCATTCAAAAACACAGATCTCTGTGTTTTAAATGCTTTTAAGTTCAGAGGAGGGATTTGGGTCTTTTAGACCCCAGATCTCTCCAAAAAGAGTACCTGTCACATGCCTATTGCTGTCACAATGATGTTTACATTCCTTGTGACAGCAAGTGATAACAAATTTATAAATAAAGCAACAGTGTAAAAGGAAAAAAAAAATTAATAATAAAAAAAAACATTTTCCCGTGCCCGTGCGCAAAGGCAAATGCACGCTTTGGTCCTGTATGCACGCAAACAGCGATCGTCCCACACTTGTGAACTATCACTGCAAACGTCAGATCATGGGCAGTAATACTAGCTCCAGACCTCCTCTGGAAAGCTAAAGCTGTAGCCTGTAAAGACTTTTAAATCGTGCCTTCGGATAGTAAAATGTATGTAGTTCGTCGCCGTTGCATGGGCGTGCACAGTTTTAAAATGTGACATATTTGGTATCTATTTACTCGGCGTGACATAATCTTTTATATTTTACAAAACTGGGTTGTATTTCTTTGCATTAAAATGCAAAAAGTGTATTTTTGTCCAAAAAAAATCGTGTTTAAAAACCCCTGCACAAATACTGTGTGACATAAAAAAACCTACCCTTTTTTTTTTTTTACTAGAGCCTCTGCTTTAAAAAAAAAAAATATATAATGTTTGGGGGTAATTTCCTTGCAAAAAATACTGATTGTTACATATAAACAAAAAGTGCCAGAAAACGCTCCAACTGGAAGTGGTTAAATGGTTTGTCTCAACCCTGTAACTGCTACATCTCCAACACAGCTTGTACTTTTGAAAAACAGCAGACTTACTGGCTGGATTACTAAAAAAGAAAAAAAATGCAGTCATCACATATAAGAATTGGTAAGCTGCAATATAATATTGTTTTGGGTTTATTACTGCTTTAGACCCTACTTTAGACACTGAAGGCAGTTTTCAAGCATTTTAGCGCTAGAAATAGCGCCTGTAAAGTGCCTGAAAACTGTCTTGCATGCTGCACGAGTGTGAAAGCCAGAGTGTGAAAACCCGAGTGTGAAAGCCCAAGTGCTTTCACACTGGGGCAGTGCGCTTGCGGGATTTTAGAAAAAGTCCTGCAAGCAACAACTTTGGTGCAGTTTGGGAGTGCTGTATACAGCGCTCCAAAAACGCCCTGCTCATTGAAATGAATGAGCGGCGCTTCCAAATCGCCTGAAAAGTACTTTGGAAGCGCCGCCGATCGGTTGTTTTTAACCCCTTCTTTGGGGTTAAAAGCGCCCCACTAGCATCCGAAAAGAGCCACTTAAACAGCGGTAAAGTGCCACTACAACAAGCGGTGCTTTACCGCTAACGCACGGGCAGCCCCAGTGTGAAAGGGGTCTTAAATGGCCCATCCAAAGCAAACCACATGAGCACCTGGTCATTTTCTGCTGCCATAATTAGCACAAAGGAAGCCTTAAAGACCCCTGTCCCAGCTGCTTACCAGTTCTTCCAAATCCTGGAATTACAAGTCCCTGTATGCCATGGCAGCCAAATTATGTGGCATGTCAGGTTGCTTACATAGATATGTTTTGAGCTTGTAAGTCTAGTTATTACATTGGTAACATAACAAGCACACCATAACACATAGATGGTTCACATCGATGCGTTTTAGTGTACTGTAGTGCAATGCCCAGGTGTGGGTCCTATTCAAATTAAATAGCACTGCAACACACTGCCCTTCATTTATTATGTTAATGTGCAGTAAAGCATGCATTTTACTGTACGTTACTGTAATGCATTAATTAAGATGGGTCCTAATAGAAAGACTGACCACTCAAAGGAACAGAGATTTGAGTTTTTGCCTGGCAGATTCTAAAAATGTTCATATGAAAGGATATTGGGGTTTATTTACTAAAGGCAAATCCACTTTGCACTACAAGTGCACTGCAAGTGCACTGCAAGTGCACTTGGAATGCAGTCGCTTTAGATCTGAGGGGAAGATCTGAAATGAGGGGAAGCTCTGCTGATTTTATCATCCAATCATGTACAAACAAAAATTCAGTTTTTTATTTTCCTTGCATGTCCCCCTCAGATCTACAGCGACTGCACTTCTAAGTGCTCTTGCAGTGCACTTGCAGTACAAAGTGGATTTGCCTTTAGTAAATCAACCCTATTGTGTTTGTAAAATAATAGATTACGATGAATGTGATTATGATGGATTACGTTATATTGTTATTTTACGCGTAGCTGAAACTTTAAAGTAAATACACGTTCTTTACAATTTCAGTGGCTTTGTTCTTTTAGTGTTGCTCATTTGCATTGCATGATTTTATTCTTTACCTTGACTATATTCCCGTCAGTGCCATGTAACCGTATTTTATGTTATATGCCTGAAATATAATATATTTCATTGTATTGCAATACGTAATTGTTGTTTTTAATCTTTTTTTTTACCTTTCATTTTATACATTCACATTAGATTTGCGCTCGCAGGTAGAAGGTCATTGGCTGTTCCCACTTCAGAGATTTAAAGCAGTGAAAGAGATTTGTCATGTGAAAGTCATGCGTGATTGGGTAATCTGATTTTGACTTGGCTGTATTACATGTCCATGGTGGATATCTCACTGACAGCACAATACCCTCAATACCAGCTGAACTTCATCTAATAAAAGGTCATGATCCTCTTTGATTCCTGCCAAAGGTTCCCACTGTTTTAAAAATATCATATACTTTTTATTGAGATGTGCATTTTTTTCTACACTTGATTTATGTGTCCCTGCCTCAGTCATAGGTTTTCTTCACGTGTCTGGGGAATCAAATGTCCCTCAAGGCTTCAGAATAGATGTACACAGAACAAAATCTACACACAGCCATAATCCAGCTAATGCTGGAAATACAACGGGCCAGTCAACTGCAGCCGTAATTTATTTCTATTTCTGATTTTGCCAGCTTGTCAATTTTCTTACTGATATGCAGCAGACTGATTTATAGACTGTCTATGGGATTGTTTTTGTTTATTTCATGCTTAATAGCATAAAATACTTCATTATAGAAAAGCCTTAAAGGGGAGTACACCCAGAGTTTATACTGTGTCTGAGTTTTTGGTCTGAGATTCCCTTAGAGCGGTGTGCAATTGACCAAAATTAATATTTATTTTTTGATTTTGAAGTCTGAATTTTAGTGTTTACTGTAGCTGCAGTTACCAAGGATGCCCCATAAAGACGGCTTATTATGGAATGCCAAGGTGGGAGTGACAGATCTATATATATATATATATATATATATATATATATATATATATATATATATTAGGGATGTTACTGATTAAAACTTTCGTGTTCGATTAATCAATTTTTTTAAATTGATTAATCGACTAATTTCGATTAATTATAACACACATAGAGATCCAACTACTTTTAGCTGATCTCCTTGCATTGCAACTATGCATCAGTCAGTGGTAAATGTGGTATACACTATATACAATCACCCGACACTAGTTAGTTTCCACAATCCATGACTTAACACTTTTAAAAAGAAAGGTTTTTTTTTAATTTTAAGGAGTCTTTTAATGTTAAATTTGTTTTTAGGGTGAACCTCCACATTTGCAAACTTGCAGCTCAATTGCTATCTGGGTAATGCCTCCAATGGGTATACCAGTCCTGTTGACAACCATCTAAAATGGGAATGCCATTTAACTTCCCGTTGTGTCTCTGGGACAGGAAGTGAAATGAAAGCTCCACACGGGGATGCACAAGGCAAAGCCTAAACCGAGAGGTGTTTTCTCTCTGCATGACCTAATCTAAAACTAAAATACAGATTCAAGCTGTATATATACTTTAAATCACCACGATTCCTCCTCCACAATTGACTTGTCCAGTACAGACAACACACTCACCTTCATAATGCCTTCCAATGCTTGTTTATTCCCAGCAAGGGTCACGTATCATCAGCATGGGGCGTGTCCGGCCAATCACAAAACTGTCTCGCAGCCACACCTCTGCAATTCGCGGATGTGCCCAGTCGGTCGAAGCCTTTCAGACCATGATTGGATCAGTCAGGCACCTGCTGTATTCCATTACTTTACCATTGTCCAGCGTGGGCACCGTCAATGACTGGGGAAGGGGGGAGGAGTCCAGTGACGTTGATACCCGTGACGTCACCGGATCTCCGACAGAACTCCCTGAAGACACGGAAGCCGGAAGAGAGTTGAGTACCAATCAAAAGAATTTTGATCGATCAAAAAAATGAATGATTAATCAAGGAATTAATCGTTAATTTCTGCAGCCCTGATATATATACAAAAACACACAGTATATTATATATGATAGGGGACAATAAGGAAAGGGTGTCACAGGTGAAGAAGCACAGAAAGTTGTTGAGCACATTTTGGAAATATTCAACTGGTGAAAACACGTTGTGAAAAGTTTTCTGGACTGGCTATAAGCACTCAGCCCTTTAAAGGACTATGGCACAAAGAATTTTGTTTTCAGCACGGGTCACTGTTAATGATTTATGATATTTTGTTTTTTTATATACAGTGCATATAAAAAGTCTACACACCCCTGTTAAAATGTCAGGTTTCTGTGATATAAAAAAATGAGACAAAGTTAAATCATTTCATAATTTTTTCCACCTTTAATGTGACTTATAAACTGTGCAACTCAGTTGAATAACAAACTGAAATCTTTTAGGAAGAGGGAAGTAAAAATAAAAAAATAAAATAATATGGTTGCATAAGTTTGCACACCCTTAAGCCCCGTACACACGATCGGTTTTTCTGACTGGAAATGTTGGATGTCAGGCTGTTGGCGGAAAATCCAACCGTGTGTATGCGCCATCGCACAATTATCGGACTTTCCGGCAACAAATGTTGGCTAGTATGTCTTCAAATTTTCCGCCTACAAATGTGTGTTGTCGGATTTTCCGATCGTGTGTACACAAATCCGTCAGACAAAAGTCCAAAGTACAAACACTCATGCTTGGAAGCAGAAGCGGTAGGTCTTGTAAACCAGCGTTTGTAATGGAGAATTAACATTTGTGACGTGGCAAATTATGAAATCTCCAAATGCTGAGCCGAGAAGACTTTTCAGCTAGTAAGGGACAGGTTCTACTGGCCTCACATGAGGAAAGAAGTGGAGAGTTATTGTCATTCCTGCCTCAGGTGCATACAGCGGAAGACTCTGCCCCAGAGGGCTGCCCCAATGGGCCACTTGGAGAGCCAGGGCCCAATGGACCTGGTCTGCATAGACTTTCTTTGTTTGGAATCCGACTTGAGTGGGCAGAGGGACATCTTAATGGTAACAGATCACTTTACCCGCTATGCCCAGGCATTTCCTACTAGAGACCAGCAAGCAACCACAGTGGCAAAGACTCTCGTGGAAAAGTTCTTCATCCATTATGGCTTACCTCAACGGATACATTCGGTCTAAGGAAGGGACTTTGAGAGCAAATTGATAAAAAGACTACTAGGCATACAAAAGTCCAGGACTACTCCTCATCACCCAAAAGGGGACCCTCAACCGTAAAGGTTCAACAGGACCCTCCTGAATATGTTGGGGACGTTCACTGCAGAACAGAAACCCCATTGGAGTAGACACATTACTGCACTGGTTCATGCCTACAACAGTACCAAAAGTGACGCCACTGGGTATTCACCTTACAGATTGATGTTCGGCCGTGAAGCCCGATTACCAGTAGACCTGGCTTTTGGTACCTCTTTGAATCACACATCAGAGACCTCCCATCGAGGGTATGTGGACAGGTTGCGGATGAACTTGAAGATAGCTTACGAGCAGGCTCAAGCCACTTTGAACTCCAGAGAAAACAGGAACAAGAGGAACTTTGACCTGAAAGTAATGCAGCGTACACACGGTCGGAATTTCTGATGGAAACAGTCCGATGGGAGCTTTTCATCGGATTTTCCGACCGTGTGTATGCCCAACGGTCTTTTTCTGTCGGAATTTCCGACGGACTTTGAATTGAGAACCTGTTCTCAATTTTTCCGACGGAAAACCTTTCTATCGGATTTTCCGATCGTGTGTATGCAATTCCGACATGCAAAATTTTGACGCATGCTCGGAAACAATTTGACGCATGCTCAGAAGCATTAAACTTCCCTTTTATAGTGCTGTCCAACGTGTTTTATGCCGCTGTGTTATTGACCGTCGGAATTTGGTGTGATCGTGTGTAGGCAACACAGCTTGAGCGGAATTCCGTCGGAAAAACCGTCAGAGTTTTTTTCCGACGAGAATTCCGATCGTGTGTACGCAGCATAAGAGTTCAGGATCTTCAACCAGGTGACCGGGTTTTGCTGAGGAATCTAGGCATCCCAGGCAAGCATAAGTTGGCTGATCGCTGGAGATCACAGCCTTATGTTGTGTGCAGGAAGCTTTCAGGGCTCCCAGCGATTGAAATAAAACCAGAAGGAAACACTGGGCCAGTGAAAACCTGGCATTGGAATCACCTCCTACCTCTCACAGAGGCAGTCAGGATAAGTACAGAGGAGGAACTCCCATCCACATCCACCGATGAGTGTAGGCCAATAACCAGATCTCAGCCTGCACTCTCTACAGATGAAGATGAGGAAGCGGAGATGAGTTGGCTGTGGCCTCCGGAATCTTCAGAGACAGATGCTGATATCTCTTTAGAAGTAGAAGAGAAAAATAGCGGAACTCTTAGGGCAGAGGCCCCAGAATTTGTGCCGACAATTCATCACGCAGAAGAGCCCAGTACTCCCATTTACTCTCCATCTTTAACTCCTGAGAGGAGGAAGGAAGACATCTGTCCAGAAAGAGTGGATACCCCAAAAATGCAAAGGACAACGAGAGACATTCACCCGCCACAGAGACTCACTTATGATACATTGGGCGAATGCTCTGAAGCATCTCAGTTTGTCAGCAGAAGAAACTCTGAACTGCCTGGTCCCTCTACTTCTGATTCAGTAAGGGACAACCCCAACTCATCCCTTGGCACATCTGTACCAGACACGGTAGTAGCAGCTGTGAGTGCACAGGACAGCTCCCCATCGCATGACAATTGGTGGGAAGCTCCTCTGTCTGTATTGTATGACCGTAGAAGCTAAAATACAAGATAGAGTTAGCATTTTGAACCTCTTTGGGGACCAAAGAGATAAAATAGGGGGAGTGTGTAACGCTGACATCCTTGCATATTAATGTGTGTTTGCATGCTATAACATAAAGTCTATGGACATTGCTATGGTTCAGTATTTGGAGCCATCTAATGGCTAAATACTGGTAAGGCACTTATATGATTTTTACCTCAGAACAAGCACAAAAGACTAATACAGGAAGTGACTATGTTTTGATGAGAAGGTTGACCTTGTTACCCAGGAGGCTTGGTGACCTACCCATGAACACTCTCTTTAGCAGTGCAAGCTGGGTAGAGCATAAAAGGAACCTGAGCGGCCATTTTAGGTCTCTTGGGATTGCATGGCCTGCCTGTGAGGATCTGTGAGGAGGCTTCCCGGAGACAGCAGCTTACAGCCATTGCGGAGCGCAACCCCGCTTGTTTGTGCAAGTGACCTGACGGTGCCTGAAGGACAGTGACCGGATTGAAGAGATCCAGAGACACTCATCCGAGCATCGGAGAACCGGGCCCACCTAGCGGAGCGGAATGGAGCGACTGACCCAGCTGACGGAGAAGCAAGCTGCAGTCACTACTACACAGAGCTCCAATCCAGTTGGTGAGCGGGTCACGGCCCACAGTTTGTTAAATTTCACACGCAGTTAGACTCATATACAGGCCTCATATACAGAATTTATAGTTCCACGGAGGAGCAGAGCAACTGACATTGAGTAGGCTTGAGGACTATCTACTCTGACGTCTCAAGCATTGTAAAGAAGTTATTGGAATTATACCAGGAGCACCTTCACCTCAATTTACTTACCATAAACTGTGGATTACAAATCATAAGGAGTTACTCTAGCTAGCGAAGACAAGAAGATCATGGACTAAGTACTTTAACCACTTCCAGACCAGCCTCGTTTTGGATTTTAGGTGTTTACATGTTTAAAACAGTTTTTTTTGCTAGAAAGTTACTTAGAACCCCCAAACATTATATATTGTTTTTTTTCTAACACCCTAGAGAATAACATGGCGGTCATTGCAATACTTTTTTTCACACCGTATTTGCGCAGCGGTCTTACAAGCGCACTTTTTTTGGAAAAAAGTCACTTTTTTGAATAAAAAAATAAGACAACAGTAAAATTAGCCCAATTTTTTTTTTTGATTGTGAAAGATAATGTTACGCCGAGTAAATTGATACCCAACATGTCACGCTTCAAAATTGCGGCCGCTCGTGGAATGGCGTCAAACTTTTACCCTCAAAAATCTCCATAAGCAACATTTAAAAAATTCTACAGGTTGCATTTCTTGAGTTACAGAGGGGGTCTATTGCTAGAATTATTGCTCTCACTCTACCGATCGCGGCGATACATCACATGTGTGGTTTGACTACCGTTTCCATATGCGGGCGCTGCTCACGTATGCGTTCGCTTCTGCGCGCGGGCTCGTCGGGACGGGGTGTTTTAAAAAAAAATGTTTTGTTTTTTCTTATTTATTTTACTTAATTGTATTATTTTTTACACTGTTTAAAAAAAAAATAATTGATCACTTTTATTCCTATTACAAGGAATGTAAACATCCCTTGTAATAGAAAAAAGCATGACAGGTCCACTTAAATATGAGATCTGGGGTCAAAAAGTCCTCAGATCTCATATTTGGACTTCAATGAAAAAAAAAAAAAAATGTAATTTAAAAAAATGACATTTGTAAATTCCCCTTTAAGACGTATGGGCGGAAGTGACGTTTTTGACGTCGCTTCCGCCCTCCTATGGTATAGAGATGAGTGGGGGCCATCTTAGCTTCACTGATCTCTATGCACAGGCAGGGAAAGGACCCGATCGCCTCCGCTACTGCCGACGGTTCCGGTAAGCGGCGGAAGGCACGGGAGAGCGGTGGGGGGGCACCTCTCCCGCCGCCGATAATGGTGATTTCGCGGCGAATCCGCCGCGATGACCACCATTATCGGAAAGGGGACCGATCACTGTGAAGAGGGATACCTCGGTTGTGGCAGCAGCTGCTGCCGTTACCGAGATATCCCTCTTCAAAAAAATGACGTATATATACAGTGAGCGGTCGGTAAGTGGTTAAGTGAGATCTCACGCATAGCTTATAAAGTATGGGGAGCTCCCAGGTATAAATATATATATATATATATATATATATATATATATATATATATATATATATATATATATACTGTTGTTTATATTGAAATCCATTGTGCTGTCATCCTATGTTGGGATGACAGCACAATTACTGTAATCACCTCTTTGCATATTTTACAGTAAAATATATTTCTGGTTAAGTATCCAGTTGTGTGGCGTACTGTTTTTTCCCCACTAGGTGGAGCTAGTGGATCCTGAGGTTACAATACAGGTACTTTGCATTTGTATTATATTGTATTGTATTGCATTGCACCACAGCTGTGCCAAGGGGATTGAGCCAAGTTAGTGGGGTTTATTGGTAGAGTGCAGGCCCAAATTAAACCAGCAGCTCCTTCGAGGGTCAGTGCTACATTTACTAAAGGCAAATCCACTTTGCACTACAAGTGCACTGCAAGTGCACTTGGAAGTAAAATTGCTGTAGATCCAAGGGGGACATGCAAGGAAAATAAAAAACAGCATTTTAGCTTGCGCATGATTGGATGATAAAATCAGCAAAGCTTCCCCTCATTTCAGATCTTCCCCTCAGATCTACAGCGATCTACAGCAACTGCACTTTCAGTGCACTTGTAGTGCAAAGTGGATTTGCCCTTAGTAAATCAACCCCCATAGACTCTTGTCCATGGACCATGTGTGTTCCACACATGGGGGTTGATTTTGTAAAGACAAATAGGCTGTTCACTTTGCAAGGACATTTGCACTTTGAAAGGAAGGTTTCCCTTAGCTTGGTGAATATAGTGAAATTATGGTTACAAAGAATACCCAATCACAAGCAAGGAATATTAAAAAACAACCCCCCCCCCCAAAAAAAAAAACAGCATCACTTCAATGCATTCACTAAAATAGGGAAAATTACATGCAGACTAAAAAAAATGTTCTTGCAAAGTAAACAGCCTATGTGCCTTTAGTGAATGAATGAATGATTTGTATAGCGCTGCAAATGCGAACTGAATCGCCTCAAGGCGCTTGTCTGCTCTTGTTGTCCTGCGATATTAGAAGAGGTGGGTCTTGAGTTTTTTCCTGAAGGCCTGATGGTTTTCTTCCAAGCGGATGTTGTTTGGTAGAGCATTCCATAGCCGAGGTCCCTGTACTGCGAATCTTCGTTCTCCCTTCGATTTGTATCGAGCTTTGGGGATGAGAAGGTGGTTCTGGTTTGTCGATCGAAGGCTGCGATTTGGTATGTATTTTTCTATTTTCTCACAAAGGTATTGAGGAGCATTTCCTTGTGTACATTTGTGGGTGAGGCAGAGGGTCTTGAATGTGATTCTATCTTTTACAGTCAGCCAATGGAGGGTCCTTAGGGATGGGGAGATGGATTCCTAGGGTTTCTTTCCGGTGACTAGACTTGCTGCTGTGTTTTGAACGTCTTGAAGGCGTGCAATCTGGTAATCCGGTAATCCTATGTAGAGGGAGTTTGCGTAGTCGAGACGCGAATTGATGATAGTTCCTACTACTACCGCTTTCTCCTTTTCCGGAATGAATCGGATGAGTCTGCGAAGCATGCAGAGGAGATGATGAGATCTGCTGATTACTGATCCTATTTGTGCCTCCATGGTCATCTCTGAATCAAAGATGACTCCGAGGCTTTTTGGCTCTTTTAATAAATCAACTGTGCGCTCAATGGGGTTCTTTCTGTTTTTAGGTGCCCTGCTTGTTAATAGTAACAAAAACTACACTCAAGCAAAGCCAAGCAAAAAGGATGAGCTTTGACTAAAACTGGGGCAAATGGATGGCTTTCTGTTATTTCTTTGTACAGTGACATCATAAATACAGCATACATACAGTTAAGTGCATATAGTGATACTATAGTGGCTGCTTTGGTCATTTCTATATGATACTTTTCCTTTTTCACATGTTGCCTTTTCCTCAACCAGCTATTTGTGTTAGCACAGTCACATGAATAATGGAGCAGTCCAGTATAATTATAGACTAAATGTTTTACTTAGTCTCCTGTGGAGTCCCTCAAGGATCACCCTTGTCGCCAGTCCTCTTCAATATATACATTCGCCCACTCCTCAAAATCATCAGAAGATCAGACCTCTGCTTCCACTCATACGCCGACGACACTCAATTATATTTTCGTATCACCGGACAAAAAGACCATCATCAGCAATTAGGAAAATGCCTCACTATGATAGACGACTGGATGACTACTAGCTCCCTCAAACTTAATGAATCAAAAACAGAACTTCTTATCCTACATGCAAATCATAACCCCCGAACCAAGATCCCTTGGACACCTCCTACCATCTTTGGACAGACCATCGCCCCAAGGACCAAGGCTAAGAGTCTCGGAGTCATTTTTGACTCAGAAATGTCAATGGATGCCCAAATAGGAGCAGTGGTCAGTGGTTCTCACCATCTGCTCCGCCTGCTACGCAGACTCCTCCCCTTCATTCCAAAAGAGGACAAAGCAGTGGTAGTTGGAACGATCATCAATTCTCGACTCGACTATGCTAACTCCCTCTACATAGGGTTACCCCAATATCAACTTGCGCGCTTACAACTTATCCAAAACACAGCGGCAAGGCTGATAACAGGAAAAAAACCCTGGGAATCCATCTCCCCTTCCCTGAGGAACCTACATTGGCTAAATGTAAGGAGTCGGGTCGCATTCAAGACCCTCTGCCTCACCCACAAATGCGCACATGGAAACGCCCCGCAATACCTTCGCGAGAAAATAAAACACTACATACCGAATCGCAGTCTTCGATCGGCTAATCAAAATCTCCTCCTCATTCCCAAATCCCGCTACAAATCAAAGGGGGAACGGAGATTCGCTGTCCAAGGTCCACGGCTATGGAACGCTCTACCAACCGACATTCGCATGGAAGAAAACCATCAGGCCTTCAGGAAGAAACTCAAGACCCACCTCTTCTAGAAGCTCGACAACCAAATGTCAATACAGCGCCTTGAGGCGATTCAGTTCGCATTGTAGCGCTATACAAGTTATTCATTCATTCATTCATTCAGATGTATTGTGTGTGGACTTGATTTCAGTATAGATCAAACAAGGACATCTTCTGTAATGCAATAAGGAAGTGTTTGATTAGCTTGGAAAAAGGATGCTTGCAGCATGTGTTCTGTCTGTTTAGTCTCCAACCAGCTATAAATACAGCGCTGTGCATTTATCCTGCTCTTGTTAATGCAAAATCTAGTGGTTTGTCTTTGTGTCTGAGCTAGGAATAATGGAGATATCTACTTCCGTACATTTATTTCCAGAAGCTGGAAGGCAGCGAACAGACAAATCAGGACTGATCTATTGCCAGTTACATCGGTTAGTCCGGAAATGTGTGTATTTGTTGAAATTGTCAACATATTTTAAAATATAGATGTACTTAAATACAGCACTCAATATTTCAATTGTCAATGATACAAAGCAACAATGGCAGACACTCTGATTTGAAAGTAGGAAAAAAGGTGCATATGGGCAGAGCAGTATACGAAACAATACAAAGGGGTCTCCAGCCTAATAATAAACTTCCCCCATTTGCTCCCTTTTTGAAGAATGTTCTTATATCTGTTCAGTGCATAATATACCTGTTGATCAGTCAGAAATTAGAACTGTCCTGTGCACTTTGTCTGTGTTATCTCACAGTGTTGTCCCATTTTTTTTGTCATAGACTAATGAACAATTCTCCCATATATTGTTGTGCAGAATTCAACAGTTTAACAAAAGACAACTGAGTAGTGCTGAAACCATTTCTTGTAATTTCAGTCCAGAAAAAAAGCACGTACCTGTACGTGATTCTGCACTTCCGGGTCTGGGGCACGCATGTGCCACCTGCGACCCGCTCCCACTGTGATTGGACACAACGGGAGCCAATCAGCGGGTCCGGCGGACTCGATGTCCACTGGGAACCGTCAATCTTTCCAGAGAGAAGCAGAACAGCCAGTCTGCCGATGTAAACAAGGCAGATCGCCATTCTGTGAGAAGGGATGGTAGTGATCCTGTGTTTCTGCTAAGCAGGAACACGGATCTTTGCCTTCCCAGTACACGCACCTCCCCCACAGTTATTAATCGCTCCCTAGGAACACATTTAACTCTTTGATTGCCCCTGATGTTAACCCCTTCCCTGCCATAGTCATTAGTACAGTGACGGTGCATATATTTAGCACCGATCACTGTATTGGTATCACTGATTCCCCAAAAAAGTGTCACTTAGTGTCTGATTTGTCCACCGCAATGTTGCAGTCCCGCTATAAGTCGCTGATTACCACCATTACTAGTAAAAAAATAAAAATAAAAATTCCATAAAAATATCCCATAACTTTTGCACAAACCAATCAATATATACCAAAAATATGTAGCAGAATACATATTGGCCTAAATTGATGAAGAAATGTAATTTATTTTTTATTGGATACGTTTTATAGCAGAAAGAGGTGATCAAATACCACCAAAAGAAAGCTCTATTTGTGGGATATTTTTTTTATTTGGGTACAGCGTTGTACAACTGTGCAATTGTCAGTTACAGTAACGCAGTGCTGTACCCCCAAAAATGGCCTGGTCATGAAGGGGGGTAAACTTTCCGGAGCTGAAGTGGTTAAAATAGAAATGAAAAGAAAACATTTTTATATAGATATAAAAAAACATTACAAATACCTTTTTTCCCTTTTTTATAAGTGATCACATTCCCTCTGTTTTCAGATGCATAAGAGCTGGGGGGAGGAGAAGAAGCAGCACACTGAGCTTTCCAGTGCAGCGGGGGCTTGTCAGGATAAGTCTGATCATTGGAGAAGAGTACACTGAGTTCCCAGCATAGCTAAAGAACTGGCCATGGTGTGCTCTCGTACTTAGTAAGGTCAGTGTTTAATAGGAAAGCAAGGAGACTAGCAGGATCACCAGGGATTTCACTTAAAGGAAGCAATACAAAGAGAACAGGATACTTTCTCATACCAGTACATGGTACAGAATCCAATTTGCATGTCAGGAGATTGTGACCGGCTCTCTATGGAGTCGGTTCACACATCTCTGGATCGGCTCCGGTGAGTTCTGTGCGTCTTCTGGTCCGTTTCAGGTCCGAAATTAGCCCAAAATTTGGACTGAAATCAGACCTGAAACAGTGAACAGGGACGCACCAGACCCCTGCTGGGAGACGCTTCGTGCTGCAGTGTGAACCCAGCCTTAAGATTGAACTAAATGTAAAGAACAGGCAGAATTTATTGCAATGTCTCTCCTTCAATCAAGTACACTTACCTGCCTGTCCAGAATCTTCTGCAGAATGTACACTGAGCTGCACAGTGTTCTGGGATGACTGCACTCCTGTGCTTGTGCTGGAGTGAGGTTATCTCATACAAATGGATGAACATCGGCACCTGGAAAAACCAGGGAAGAAGATGCCAGAGCCGACGAGGGACCGCATAGGTAACAGACCATTGGAACTAAGGTAATTATTTGTGTTTTTAGTTTGGCTTTAAATCTCCTTGAGTACCAAAGCAATTTTTCTTTGGGATTGTAATCTACCCTGACATATCATACATCATTTCTTTGTTCAGGAAAGGAAGGGCTTTATTTTATAGCAAATTTGAATACATGTATTTTTATTTTCATTGTTTTTTATTTGGGAAAAAATATTAAGAAATTAGAAAAATAATGCTTTTCTGTAATTTTTTCCCTAAACGTTTGTTTAATTTACGCACCCCTGTATATTTACTATAAACTATATTTAACAAAGTCTGCTGATTAAAATGATATCACATTTGCGATTTCTAAAGTCCTAAATTACTTACGTGAGCATTTGATGCTTGCTCAGTGAAAAAAAATGTCATCTAGTACATCCAACATCTATGTTGCAACCTGGTCATTTCTTTTGGGAGGAAATACTTTTTTTAATTTTTAGGGAATCCTAAAGTGATCTGTTGCTGGCTGACTGCAATATACCAGTGATCTATTACTGTAGGGAGAGGCTGGAGAGGGCTTCAGCCTCCATGCTGATAAAAAGGAAGAAAATAAAGGGAAAAAGGCCTTAGGGCTCTGTGACAGGAGTCAGTTTGGGTGGGGGGGGGGGTTATTCAACTCAGCTTACCCGGACCCTCTTATGTGTAAATCACCCTGTGTCCAATAGGGGCACAGGGTGCCTGAGAACCTTGCCATGATCTGTGCTAGTCATACTCAATGTTGTATATATGTATATATTGTGTGTTGTCTCATGCTGTTGTGGACTCTTTGCTGTAATTATTTGGAGTGTGGTTGTATTCCATTGTTTGTGTCTGTCTGCCTTGGAAGAAATGTATAAAGATGGAAGGGGGGGGGGGATTCCTCCAACAGCTCTCCCTGTTGATAAGACTGTTTACTGATGAGAAGTTTGAATACACCTGACCTGTGTGTCTATTGTGATTGGACATTTTACCACACCCTGAATCCAAGGGTGGGGGGAAGTGTCTCGTAGTTGGATATCTGTGGTAACATGTGCTGAAATAAAGAAGTTTGATATTGTTGTTCACCCAACACTGTGTTACGGCTGGTGAGTGGGTGAGCTAAGGGGTCTTGGATAGTGCTGGTTCTGGACAAGGAAGCATTTACGGCAGACATAGACCTGTTGAGGACAGGGGTTTGTCACAGGCTCGTTCACACTGGAACACAGTGTGGGAAACCTGTGTTCCGTTTATGTTTCCCACACTATGTTCAAAATACACTGGCGATCTCCTGTGGGTGTCAGTATAATCCTAATGACACCCCAAACATGGAGTGCAAACGCAGTGCGTTTTGCCTGCTCCACATTGCATGGTACCGCAGTACCATGTAATCCAGTGCAGTGTGCTTTTGAAAAGTAGTGCATGCACTACTTTTGGTGTGATCCAAAGATATTTCAGTCCATTCAAATGAATGAGGTGAAAAATGCACCGCACTGAGTCGCATAGGAATAGCACAGGAACGCGGACCACGTTCTTGTGAGATTCAGGTGTAAACCAGCCCTAAAAAAAAAAAAACGAATGCAGCCACCACTAAGGATTGGTGTTTCAATATGATACATTTTTTGTTTTTGAGATTGATGCCACTTTAAGGTAACACAAAATGGCCATCTAAGATACGGTAAATGCAAACATATGCACTAACGTCTACTTGTATAGTGTTTGAATATGTTTATTCCTTAAATGGATTCCTCTTCTATTCATGTAAGTGTTATTTTACAAAACCTCACCGTGGAGCTGTGACAAGTGCACTCGGCATGTTGGAAAACAGCATATATGCATCTAATTGTCTAAATATGTGCTCTATTTATAGACAAATTGTGATTCTGTTGGACCTCATGCTGCTTTGTTTCCTTTTTTATTATTGCTGTACTTTAAGAAATACTTGTTGAAAATATTCTCTGCTGAGACCAGTAGAGTGCAAAGCAGCTGGAGTCCCCGGTTCTCCATTAACTTTTAAGCACCGGGCACTTGAAGACATGTTGAGAAAAAACAGTATCATCGATTTGAGTGATGGATTCTAATAATGGCATTTCAGCAATTGCCACTTACAGAATTCAGCCAATATACTGTGAAAGATTTATCAGATGAGTTGAAACATTGCCACTCTTCAAGGATACCCACCAGACTACATGTTATTGCTGTATTGATGTTTTTAACACTGCAAGTGAAAGAAATACTGCTAGTAAACCAGCTTGTGGAAGTGGAAATGGAAAGTATCTGACATTCAGACTTAGAGAGAACACCGTGTACATCAGGCATATATCTCATTCTTAATAATTTCTCTGACAAGGTGATAAAATGTGAAACAAATACCCGGGAACTGTTTCTGCGTGAAATAATTCAATAAGTGAAGCTACATACACAAAATGTCACCTGATAGGAATGTTGTACACCTTTTAAGGCAGCATTGGTGCCTTTGGCAGGAGTCTGCCTTAAAGTGAACCTGTGGTTATGGACATTTTCTGTATTTATACAGTGCCTTGAAAAAGTATTCACACCCCTTGAAATTTTCCACGTTTTGTCATGTTACAAAAAAACGTAAATGTATTTTACGTGATAGACCAGTGATGGCGAATCTTAGCACCCCAGATGTTTTGAAACTACATTTCCCATGATACTCATGCACTCTGCAGTGTAGACGAGCATCATGGGAAATGTAGTTCCAAAACATCTGGGGTGCCAAGGTTCGCCATTACTGTGATAGACCAACACAACGGGGCACATAATTATAAAAGGGTTTTCAATTTTTTTTTACAAATAAATATCTGAAAAGTGTGGCGTGCATTTGTCTTCACCCCCCCAAGTCAATACTTTGTAGAACCACCTTTCACTGCAATTGCAGCTGCAAGTCTTTTTGGGGCTGTCTCTACCAGCTTTGCACATCTAGAGAGTGAACATTTTGCCAATTCTTTGCAAAATAGCTCAAGCTCTGTCAGATTGGATGGAGAGCGTCTGTGAACAGCCATTTTCAAGTCTTGCCACAAATTCTCAGTTGGATTTAGGTTTGGGCTTTGATTGGGCAATTCTAACACATGAATATGCTTTGATCTAAACTATTCCATTGTAGCGCTGGCTGTATGTTTAGGGTTGTTGTCCTGCTGCAGTTTTCAAACTTGGTGTTTACAAGTTAAAATCGTTTTTTTTTTCCTAGAAAATGACTTAGAACCCCCGAACATCTTTTTTTTTTTCAGACACCATAGATAATAAAATGGCGGTCATTGCAATACTTTATGTCACACCGTATTTACGCAGCGGTCTTACAAGTGCAATTTTTTGGGAAAAAAATACACTTTTTTGGATTAAAAAATTAAACAACAGTAAAGTTAGCCCAATTTTTTTTTTATATTCTGAAAGATAATGTTACGCTGAGTAAATTGATACCCAACATGTCACGCTTCAAAATTGCGCCCGCTCGTGGAATGGCAACAAACTTTTACCCATAAAAATCTCCATTGGCGATGTTTAAAAAATTCTACAGGTTGCATGTTTTGAGTCACAGAGAAGGTCTAGGGTTAGAATTATTGCTCTCACTCTACCCATCGCGGCGATACCTCACATGTGTGGTTTGAACACCGTTTTCATATGCTGGTGCTACTTACGTGTGTGCTCGCTTCTGCACGCGAGCTCGTCGGGACTGGGCGCGTTTAAAATGTTTTAATTTTTTTCTTATTTATTTTACCTTTTTTTTTTTTTTTTACAATGTTTTTAAAAAAAAAAAAAAATTGACACTTTTATTCCTATTACAAGGAATGTAAACATCCCTTGTAATAGAAAAAAGCATGACAGGACATCTTAAATATGAGATCTGGGGTTAAAAAGACCTCAGATCTCATATTTACACTAAAATGCACTAAAAAATAAAAATTAAAAAAATTTGTAATTTAAAAAAATGGCCCTTTAAGAGCTATGGAAGGAAGTGATGTTTTGACGTCGCTTTTCCACCCAGCAAGTGTATGGAGACGGGTGGGGGCCGTCTTCCACTCACTCATTTCCATACCTGACAGGAGACAAGACGCGATCGCCTCCGCGACTGCCTGTGGACAGCTCCGGTAAGCGGAGGAGGGCACCGGATCGTGGTGGGAGGGGGGGCCCTCTCCCGCCACCGATTAAAAATGATCTCACGGCGAATCCGCCACAGAGACCACATTTTTCTTGTAGTGGATGGCCCGCTGAGCTAGTTGCTGCCATAACAACGATTTCCTCCTTCAAACAGCCAACGTAAAACTGCAGCGGGCGAATTGTAAGTGGTTAAAGAATGAGGGTCCAAGATTGTACAAATACATTTCATCAGGGTTAGTCAGTACCCATAAGACATATATGGTACGTCTTCAAATGCTGCGTTGTATCTGATCTTTGCTGTCTATGTTGTCTCATCATTGATTCTTTATTTCCTTCAGCAGCATTCTCAATAATCTTACCAGCACCATTAGCACCATGCCCTGTTAGGTTATCAGTCCAGAACCAGTAGACACATACTATGCCATAGTTGTCAGATATTTTAACCGCTTCCCGACCGCCCACTGCATATATACGTCAGCAGAATGGCACGGGCAGGCAAAATCACGTACCTGTACGTGATTCTTTAAATGCCTGCCCGTGGGACGCGTGCGCGCCGCCAGCGGCGCGCTTGCGACCCGGTCGGGAGCTCCGTGACCCCGGCCGCGGGACCAGTGGACCCGATCGCCGCTGGTGTCCCGCGATCGGGTCACGAAGCTGAAGAACGGGGAGAGGTATGTGTAAAAACACACACACACGTCACAGCCCATAACCCCTCCCCTCCCCCTAGTGGTTAACCCCTTCACTACAACTGTCATTTATACAGGAATCAATGCATTTAAATAGCATTGATTGCTGTATAAATGACAATGGTCCCAAAAATGTGTCAAAAATGTCCGATGTGTCCGCCATAATGTCGCAGTCACAATAAAAATCGCTGATCGCCGCCATTACTAGTAAAAAAAAAAATATTAATAAAAATGCTATAAAACTATCCCCTATTTTGTAAACGCTATAACTTTTGCGCAAACCAATTAATAATCGCTAATTGTGATTTTTTTTACCAAAAATATGTAGAAGAATACGTATCGGCCGAAACTGAGGAAAAAAAATGTTTTTTTATATATTTTTTGGGGATATTTATTATAGCAAAAAGCAAAAAATATTGAATTTTTTTCAAAATTGTCGCTCTATTTTTGTTTATAGCGCAAAAAAATAAAAACCGCAAGGGCGATCAAATACCACCAAAAGAAAGCTCTATTTGTGGGAAAAAAAGGACGCCAATTTTGTTTTGGAGCCACGTCGCACGACCGCGCAATTGTCAGTTAAAGCAACACAGTGCCGAATCGCAAAAAGGGGCCTGGTCCTTTGGCTGCCAATTGGTCCGGGGCTGTTTAAAGGACAACTTTCACAAAAACATTATATCATGATGATATACTATCCTCTCGGACAAACTATAATGCTGTAATACTGCCAAGGGGTTCTTAAGTTGTTGCAGCGACAGCAGGTGGGAACTGATCTGGGCAGTGAATGGGACATTTGTCTCTTGGGCCTTTACAAATAATATATAATGGGCTGGTGGCCCTAAGTACAGTTACCCCCCCTCCCCTTCAGTTAGAGTGGTACATTAGGTCAGTGACAGTTCCTTAACATTTTGATCACCATTTAAGCCTGCAAATAATAGTGCCTTGCAAAGTGAAGTCTTCCAGAATTGATTTCCTTTGCAGATCTGAGATGTTAGGTAATCAAATGCAGAGAGCTGTAAAAAAAAAATCAACACGGGAAAACTGCAAACTATGAAATGTATTGTGCTTGTTTGTTAAAGGAAGATGAACGATGGGAATTATTTCTAAGGTCATGGTATCTTACGTAGTATTTTATTTAGGTGAGTCCATAACATTTTTAAAGAGCAGCAGTCATCATTTATATTGTTTCAATTGTATTCATTACAATCCCCTTTTAGGCTTTACACTATATTACCAAAAAGTATTGGGACGCCTGCCTTTACACGCACATGAATTTAATGGTATCCCAGTCTTTGTCCCTAGGGTTCAATATTGGGTTGGCCCACCCTTTGCAGCTATAACAGCTTCAACTCTTCTGGGAAGGCTGTTCACAAGGTTTAGGAGGGTGTCTTTGGGAATGTTTGACCATTCTTCCAGAAGCGCATTTGTGAGGTCAGGCACTGATGGGGACAAGAAGGCTTGGCTCGCAATCTCTGCTATAATTCATCCCAAAGGTGTTCTGTTGGGTTGAGGGGTAGGCCAGTCAAGTTCCTCCACCCCAAACTCGTTCATCCATGTCTTTATGGACGTTGCTTTGTGCACTGGTCTAAATCATTTGGTAGAGGGGGGGGGGGGGGGGGGGTTATGGTGTGGGGTTGTTCTTCAGGGGTTTGGCTTGGCCCCTTAGTTCCAGTGAAGGGAACTCTTAAGGTGTCAGCGTACCAAGACATTTTGGACAATTTCATGCTCCCAACTTTGTGGGAACAGTGTGGGGATGGCCCTTTCCTGTTCCAACATGACTGCGCACCAGTGCATAAACAAGGTCCATAAAGACATAGATGAGAGAATTTGGGGTGGAGGAACTTGACTGGCCTGCCCAGAGTCCTGACCTCAACCCGATGGAACACCTTTGGGATGAATTAGAGGGGAGACTGTGAGACATTACTTTTTGTAATATAGTGTATGTCAAAAGACGTGCTGCAATAAACCATGTTCTTCAAACGAAATGTTCACCTTTCTCCATGGCCACATACCAATCACTGGCTATTAATCCTATCATGAAAGAGAAAGTTATTTGTGTTTGGAGAGAAATGTTAATAGACGTATGTGAAATAAATTAATTCACAATTAATTTATTAAATACTATAAGAATATTCGTACGTGTATCTGGATTCTTTTGTATTTCATTTACAATTTACTTTGTTCGTAAAAACTGTGTTACTATAAACCCCTGATCCAATGCGCATGTAGAAGCCTTGCAGTTTTAGAAGATGAGATTTAAAGCTCATTATTGTTTTAAGTCTCTAAAAATTTTCTTAAATCTGCCTAAGCAGAAATTTGATATGCCCTGATATGCATTATTTATAAATTTTATACTCTGAGTATTCAGTTAAAAATTAGGATTACCATATATACTCGAGTATAAGCCGAGTTTTTCAGCACATTTGTACTGAAAGTGCCCCCCTCGGCTTATACTGGAGTCAAGCACTTTTCTGCAGCAGAGAATGAAATTTTCTGACCCGACTTTGGGGCCCTGAATCTCGGGGCCACTTGGTGCTAGGAACCTAAAATTTGGTGTGCAAACCCAGTGGAACCAACACTACAACATATCCAATTTGGGGTTCCTAGCATCAAGTGGTCCCGAGATACAGGGCCCCAAAGTTGGTCAACTGTGTCCATCTGCATCAATGTCATTTTGGGACCCCTTTGGGTCCAGAGGCCCCACATTTTGGCTGCAGCTAGGGATCTAGGAACCTTTAACTACCACTGTGCAAATGGGCACAGTGAGGCATGCAAATGGGCACAGTGAGGCTGAAAATGGGCATTGTTGACCCTCTTTTCCACTTTAACAACTCTTTTCGAGTCGATACGTTTTCCCATTTTTTTTGTGGGAAAATTAGGTGCCTCAGCTTATATTCGGGTCGGCTTATACTCTAGTATAAAAAAAGGAAGTAAACACCGCGCTAATCAATAGCTAAACAAATCCTAATAATTAGTGATAAAAATCAATTCAATACCATGTAAAATTATGTGTAATAAAAAGTGGTAATAAGCAGCAGCTAAAAAATTGCGTGATATACACAATAAACAGACAGAATATAACAAAAAGCCGCGCTAGTGACTTAAATAAATTATTATGTGATTTGAAAATAATACAAATCCATAAACAAAGGGTTAAACCCAACAAATGGACAAAACAGTTAACCAAAAAAGTCCAGTGATGTAAATTAAAGCAGTGTTCATATAAGTGACAGGGTAAAACTCCAAAATCCAGTGACTGTGAAAATCAGGAACACCGTGATCCACCACCGTAAAATAAGTGCGCTTACCAGAGGGCAAGCTCAAATAAGCCCATATGATGTAATCGGAATATCTCTTAACACTCAGAAATGGCACCAAATCGGATCTCCTCATATAGTGTCAGCCAGGGGCGGATAGATTCCTGTTCCTCCTTGGGGCCAATATTGGTATAAACAATCTCCAATAGCACCGGATCCAAGATCTCTTAGCAGCCAGTATGTAAAAATAGGAAAAGAAGGGGTGCTCCCATGGTGTGATACCAAAATAAAAAGTTTATTAAATAAAAACAATCCTACTTACATGTGAACTAAGAATATAAGCAGGAAACAAGGTTAAAATGTGTATGCCGGCCGGCAACTCGTACACCCGCTCACAGCGCGGAACGTGATGACGTCAGTGCGTCAGCCTCCCAGAGGAGGCATACACATTTTAACCTTGTTTCCTGCTTATATTCTTACGTTCACATGTAAGTAGGATTGTTTTTATTTAATAAACTTTTTACCCTCTGGTAAGCGCACTTATTTTACGGTGGTGGATTACGGTGTTCCTGATTTTCACAGTCACTGGATTTTGGAGTTTTACCCTGTCACTTATATGAACACTGCTTTAATTTACATCACTGGACTTTTTTGGTTAACTGTTTTGTCCATTTGTTGGGTTTAACCCTTTGTTTTTGGATTTGTATTATTTTCAAATCACATAATAATTTAATTTAAGTCACTAGCGCGGCTTTTTGTTATATTCTATACTCTAGTATATACAGTACATTAGTCTTTGAAACTTGCACACATTAACAAGGACATAAGTTTGGGGAATGGCGAAGAAGATACTTGGGTACAATGGTTTTACAGCCCACTCCCCTTTGTGGGAAAATAACAACTTAGCTGAGATAAAAAAAATGGGGATCATTAGAGAATGGGATAGATTGGGGTTAAAGTATATTGCCCAGCTTTACCATGAGGGCGAGATTAGGGACTTAAGGACTCAATTTCTGCTCCCCAAGAAGTCCCTTTTTAGATATCTACAAGTAAGGCATGCCCTTACCGAACAATTCAAAAACCTGACCCTAGAATGGACTAGTATTCCGATACTACAGGATATAGTAGGGGCTCAGGCCCGAAAGGGGATGATTTCTAAAGTATACTCATATATACACAAAGGGAGTCGGGAAGAGCCCCTGTTAAGCCCTCTAAAAATAAAATGGGTTAATGATGTGGGAAATATTTCGGATGCACAATGGGAAAGGATAATAGAGATTGCCCCGTGGGTTTCACTTTCCCCCCCTCAAAAGATGTCACACCTTTTCTTAATTCATCGTGCGTATTACACTCCGGCGAAACTATTCAGGTTTGGGTGCAGACAAGACGATACTTGCCCTAGATGTGGGAGGTCGGGCGCAGATCTTATCCATATGTTTTGGAGATGTCCTAAATTACATCGTTACTGGAACGAGGTGGTGGCCAGGATTACTCAGATTTTTAAAATTCACTTGGATATGAACTCCATTCTCTGTGTCCTGGGGGGGGGGGGGGTGGAGGGAAGGGGTAGACCAGTAGATATTCAATTAGCTATAGTGCGATGCCTGTTTCAGGCTAGGAAACTTATTGCTCAGAGATGGCAGTCCCTTCTTCCCCCAACAGTGGGGGAATGGGAACAAAACATGGAGAGGGTGATCCTTAAAGAAAGAACAGTTTATATCAAACAAGGGAACTTTGATAAATTCCATCTGCTTTGGAATTTGTGGATCGATAAAGATTAGTATCAGGACCTTTTAATATAATCGAGTACCACTCAAAAAAATAAATAAAATAAAATAATATAATAAAATTAAATAAATATTAGGCTGAGGGTGAGTCAGAGTTGGATGAGTGAATATGGATGAGTGGTGGTGGGGGGGACAGAGTGGGGTGGGGGGGGGAGGCATAATGAATTTAAAAAAAAAATCTGTCTTTTCCCGCTTATAATATGCTTTTTCGGATTAATGCCTGTTAGACGTATGCATATGTATGTAATATTTGTCTTTTTCTCTGTTTGTCAAGTTGAAAAATACCTAATAAAAATATAAAGTTAAAAAACAAGGACATAAGTTAGGGTTTTGTATATATAAAGTCTTTTTAATGCCTAAAAAAACTGTGTGGATCTTTGTAAATTTACCCAAAGTATGTTTGGCCACGTAGAAAGCACTTTAAATCCCACCACGCAAAAAACACCACTAACTTTTTGACATACAGTGTAAGAAGAAGAAGAAGAAGATGGCGGCGGCGCAGAAATCGGCGACAGCAGCAAGAACAGAAGAGACCCCGGAAGACCCCCGAAGGCGGATCGAGACCCCCAGACGACGGCAGCGACGACGAAGAAGAAAGCCGAGCTCCTCCGCTCGGTAAAAGAGCTAGGTAAAAGAGCGGAGGAGTACGGCGAGAAGACCCCCCAAGACGGAAGAAGACCCCCGGAGCAGTGAAATAAAATATTTAAAAAAAAATTGTGTGTTTTTTTTTATTGACACTTTTACACCTTAGGTGAATCGTACCCCTTACTCATTCACATAGGGTGGGGGGCCGGGATCTGGGGGCCCCCCGCCCGCAGACCCTGACAACCAGGGTTGTCGGGAAGAGGCCCTTGTCCTCATCAACATGGGGACAAGGTGCTTTGGGGTGGGGGGGGCCGCACGGCCCCCCTTTCCCCAGGGCACCCCCCATGTTGAGGGCACGCGGCCTGGTACGGCTCAGGAGGGGGGGGGGGGCGCTCACTCGTCCCCACCCCTTTCCTGGCCGGCCGGGCTGCGTGCTCGGATAAGGGTCTGAGATGGATTTGGGGGGACCCCCATGCCGTTTTTTCGCCGTGGGGACTGCCTTTAAATCCATGCCAGGTGACGGGGCTAGCGCGGCAGCATTCACTGCCTTTGCTAGTCCCGTCTACCTGCAGTTACGTTCTAAATGAACGGACTTTGCTCCGTGTGTGGGCAAGTCCGTTCATTTTCAAAAGTCCCGCAGACTTTTTCCCGCGGATTGTCCGCCGGAGAAGTCCGGGCGTGTGTGGGCAAGTCCACAGTTAGGAAAGTCCGCCGAAACCCAGCTGGAAGGTCCGCCGGAAAGTCCGATCGTGTGTACGAGGCATAACAGCAACAGTTGTCTGTAGCAAGTAAGGATATGTTTTTGGTGAAGCAACTGCTTAGGCAAAGTGTGCTAGAAAAAAATATATGGTTTTGTTGACAAACACTGCTAAAACCTAATGCTAGCACTAACACTTTGGGGGTTATTTACAAAAGGCAAATCCACTTTGCACTGCAAGTGCAGTCGCTCTAAATCTAATTCCGCGTACACATGGTCGGACATTCCGACAGAGAAAGTCCAATGGGAGCTTTTCAACGTATATTCCGAACGTATGTATGCCCCATCTGACTTTTTCTGTTGAAAATTCAGGCGGACTTAGATAGAGAACATGTTCTATATTTTTCAGATGGAAAAAATTACTATCAGAAAAAACGCTCGTCTGTATGCTGTTCCGACGCACCAAAAATGACGCATGCTCTGAAGCAAGTACGAGATGGAAGCTATTGGCTACTGGCTATTTAACTTCCGTTTTCTAGTCCCGTCGTATGTGTTGTACGTCACTGTGTTCTTGCCGGTCGGACTGTGGTGTGACCGTCGGAGAAACCTTCAGAGTTTATTCCGACGGCAAAACCGCTCGTGTGTATGTGGCATAAGGGGTAGATCTTAAATCAGTGGAAGCTCTGCTGATTTTATCATCCAATCATGTGCAAGCTAAAATGCTGTTTTTCATTTTCCTTGTATGTCCCCCTCGGATCTACAGCGGCTGCACTTCCAAGTGCACTTGCAGTGCAAAGTGGATTTTCCTTTAGTAAATTACCCCCTCTGTTTCCAAACAAAGCACTGATATAATGATTACATGGCTTAGTTGATAAACAAACAACATGCTTGTTTTCGAGTCATGTGATCACCATTTCAGCACTGACTTGGTGAATACATGGCTTTGTTTATAAGTCATGTCAGTGTTAGCTGCCACAGTAATCCTTTTTAGATGCACTTTATATACACCCAGAAAGAAACACCTAAGGCTCCATGCACACTAGCGTTTTTTCATAAGCTAAAAAAATGCTGGATGAAAAATGCTGATAATAGCATTTTTGTGCCAGCTTCTAGTAGTATTTTAATAGTTTTTAGAAGCTTTTAGAAAAAGTTAGGAGCATTAGCATTTTATTTGTTTTTTTTTCTGCTGGAAAAATGCTCCAAGAAACTCTACAAAAAAACTTTTTCTGTACCTAGACGCTGAAGCTCAAAAAAATGCTAATTGCCAAAAGTAGTGTGGGCACATAGGATAACCCTATTTAGCTTATAGGAGCAGAAAAAAAATGCTAATAGCTTCTATAAGGTTAAATAAATGCTAGTGTGCATGGAGCCCAAAAGTTGCAGTACATTTTTTTTTAAAGAAAATATATAAAAAATAAAAGAAACTCTAAAAAAGTAACCCTAAAAATCTATTTAAAACCTAATATATGCTTAAAAACTACCAAAAAACACCTTAATTTCACCTTCCTGATTGACCCATATGCATACATTTGTTAAGATGTCCCCTCTTTCAAATGTCTCTTATCCTTAATAGCAAGCAATGTTCAAACCATACACTACTGATTTTTTTTTTATCATTTGTAAAGTGGTGTGCTATATTCATTCATAGCTTTGAAGGTCTGCTCATAAGGAACATAAGGATCTAGTTGGGCAGTCAGGATTGTGCTCTTTACATTTGCCACAAACTTCTGGATTTTAGGGATTCTTCATTTCTAAATTGAGCTTCGGATTAATCTTCAATCAGAAAGAGATTGCATCAATTCAACCTGTATGAGAGGTGTGTTAAGAAAAAGCCTTTGTTGTCCTAAAAGAACAAGTTCACATTTTGTCATTGAAGGGACAAGCAAAGGTCAAGACTTCTAGAAGAATGTGTTGAAGACTGATCAGTTAAAGATAGAATTGTTTGGTCATAGTAACAGTAGACATGTTTGCTGCAATCTGAAGACAGAATTTTAGGGGAAGAATTATTACCAACTGTAAAGTATGGTGGTGGAAATGTTATGGTTTGGAGTTGTTTGTTGCTTCAGGACCTGGGCAGATCACAGTCATCAAGTCAGCTATAAATTCTGCATCATGTCATGGTGAGATTGGGAGACCACCTGTCTGAAAGTTGATGTTAAACCAGAAATTTGACTTTCCTTTTAATATGATCAAAATCTACATTGGGCAATACCAGCTTTTGATGCCAAGGGTGTAATTCCTTATATATATATATATATATATATATATATATATATATATATATATATATATATTTGTTTAATGAATGATTGAAAAGGCAAACATGTTTTGTTTTTCTATTTAACCTCGAGTGTGGCTCGGGGTGGATTTTCAGTACCAAAAGCAGTAACCCCGAGCCACACTCGGGATCGCATCGCAGGATCCAGGCCAAGGCCAAGTTACTTACCTTGTCCCCAGGATCCGGCAATGTCTCCCTGCTGTGTGATGCGAGCTGTCCTCTGCCGAATCTATCACAGTGGCGAGCTCCGTTCAGTGTGAGCGTTGCGACGCATGGAGACGGAGCACGGCGCCAAATTCAAAAAGTGGAAAACACATTACACATACAGTACACTGAAATCTTACAGATTACATTACTGTATCACATTATTTCACCTCCCTTTTGTCTCTAGTGGTTTGTCCAATGCCCTGCATGCAGTTTTATGTGATAGATACTGTTCTTTCTGCCTGGAAACTGGAGATTGTCCATAGCAACCAAAAAGTGTTCCTTTACATCAAAAGCAGTTTTAGACCAGCTAGAAAACAGCGATAATAAATTAGATTTGTGTGATTTGTGGGGAAAGCCGTTATAAAACACTGAAAATGATGACAGCGACAATTCTGTAACTGAGCAAATTTCAGTGTTTTTGATTTGATTACATTATTGAATAATTTTTATTATATTATTATTTGTTTATAGTTATTTATTATATTATAATTTATGATTTGATTTTTCAAACTTTATCATACCCGGGATGTCTACTAGACTCTTGTTTGGACAGATTTAAGTGACTTATTCCTAAGAATTACAGGCCTACAATATAAAACACCAAATTTTCATGCAAAACATTGTACCGCTTTGAGCATCAAAAATCTGACATAATCATACCGCCAGGGAGGTTAATTAACCGCTTGCCAACCGGCGCACGACGATGTACGTGGACAGAATGGCACGGACAGGCATAAGGGCATACAGGTATGTCCCCTTTAAGATGCCAGTCGGGACCCCCATGAGGTCGGTCGCGGGTCCCGCAGACTCGATTGCCGCGGGGATACCCGCGATCGTCTCACGGGAAGGCTGAACGGGGAGATGCCGAAATAAACAGCATCTCCCCGTTCTGCCTAGCAACTAGTGACGCCGATCTTTGCTCCGTGTGATTGGAGCAGAGATCAGCATTCACTAGCTGACAGCCACGCCCACCCACAGTTAGAAACACGCCTCTAGGAACATGTAACCCCTACACTGCCACCTAGTGGTTAACCCCTTCACTGACAGTGTCATTTACACAGGAATCAATGCATTTAAATAGCATTGATTGCTGTATAAATGACAATGGTCCCAAAAATGTCCGATGTGTCTGCCATAATGTCGCAGTCACAATAAAAATCGCTGATCGCCGCCATTACTAAGAAAAAAATATTATTAATAAAAATGCTATAAAACTATCCCCTATTTTGTAAACGCTATAACTTCTGCGCAAGCCAATCGATAATCGCTTATTGCGATTTTTTTACCAAAAATATGTAGAGGAATACGTATCAGCCTAAACTGAGGAAAAAAAAAGTTTTTTTATATATTTTTGGGGGATATTTATTATAGTAAAAAGTAAAAAAGAATGCATTTTTTTCAAAATTGGCGCTCTTTTTTGTTTATAGCGCAAAAAATAAAAACCACAGGGACGATAAAATACCACCAAAATAAAGCTCTGTTTGTGGGAAAAAAAAAGGACGTCAATTTTGTTTGGGAGCCACATCGCATGACCGCGCAATTGTCAGTTAAAGTGGCACAGTGCCGAAACGCAAAAAGGGGCCTGGTCCTTGGGCTGCAAATTGTCCGGTCTGAAAGTGGTTATATCACCTTTTTTCTGTAAGCATTGATTAAATACAAATCTAATGTTTGTGTGTTGAAGAAGTAAATAATTTCCATGAAATGTATGTGACAGTAAACATTACAGTTTTGTTTTGCACAGCTAAATTTTAATATCCATCTCTCAATTTATTGTTCTTTTTACCCAGTGTTATTACAAATAAAACAGAGAAATATGGAATAAAGCTGGCAAATATGTTTAATAAAGTAAAACGATTCCTTGCGATGTCTTTTTTGGCAGGTATCAGATCATAACAAATGAAATTAACAAACCTGTGTATTTCAAACCATTTTGTCTCATCCCTCGTATTTGTATTTATTACTATGCTTCACTGGGGAGCTATAAAGAAGTACCATGAATGTGCTAAAACATAGCGAAAGCCAAGTAATATAAAACAGATGGGTGAGAATTTGTAGGGATTTTAAATAAAGAATGTATCACTTTCTTTTTATGTAACAAACAATGGCTTCATATGTATTTAAAAAAAATTGTATAAAGATTTTATTTGCCTAGCTAAGCTGAAAAAAGGCATACATTCGCAATATTAAAGGAAACCTCTGCTAAGAGAAAAATGTAGGCTGCCTGCAGGTCACGGGCCAGTAACAAACCTGCAGCCGGTGAAGTTGGGGTATTTAGGTACTCCTTATCTGAATACTTCTGATCTTTATAATTACCCTCCCCCCCTCGTTTCTTCCACCCCCTTGTCACAAAGAAATGGGATGAGAAAAAAAACTTTCTAAATCCCCTTGTTCACCCACCTTAAGCTGCATTCATGTGATCGTCCAGAGCCAGGTCCTTCTTCCAGGTGCCTATGTCACTGTCTGCATGACATGGACCATTAGCACTGATTATCCACTAGAGCAGACCTCTCAGGTTCCAGAAGAAGACTGTGACAGACCTAGCCGGGACAGAGGCTGTTGGAGGGGACGTAATGCAAGCCTCTTGCCTTGGGATTAAGGGCCCTGGCATTTGGGGGAACGGTGCAGTTTGTGAGCTGTATGCCCGGGGACCACTGAGCTGGTTTTACTTGGATTCAGGTCCATGCTGGCCCCCCAAGACACATAGACTCTGGATATGTATATGCCATATCAGCAATAGACTGGTCACACTGTTGGGACACAAGCTGTCAGATGCTAATGTCATCAACTCCAGCCAGCCTGTCTGTTGTCTTGTATAATGTAAATGAGGCTGGTCTGGCTTGACATTGATTCTAAAGAGTATTTCACCTATTGTTGTATGTGCTAATTAACCCTGCAATTGAATGAAGGAGTCCAGTGTTGATTTAGATAATTAGCTCATGCTAATTAGGTTAGGTTTTTAGTCATCCGGCTGTATATATGTGTGTGACATCTCAAATAAAAGTCATTCCTGATGTACTCCAAGACTGGTGTTGTCTAGTTCTTGGGGGCTCCTATAGCCAGATCCATTGGACTCATGTTCCAGGACTTAGGAAGCATTTACGGCGGACACCTTGAGTACAGGATCCGTCACAAAGACTAAGTATAATTTGCTTTACCAGGTAAGAACATCTAAACACCTGGTAAGATAGGCTGAAGGGGAATGAGAAGATGGGATGGTGGGGAGTTTGCCCAGAGTTTAGGCTTTAAATTATGTACTGTAAAAACTTTGCCAAAAAGCCAGGCAGAGGGCTGGCAATCAGATGCACCCGATTAATTTTTTTTAAAAAAAGGGTACCTTTTTATAATTAACTTTTCTGGGGTTTCCTTATACTATTGCAAATCTTCCATTTTTGAGTACAGGTTTACTGTAAAGCCATTAGAAATGCATGACAGCATAGAAAATGTCATTTTTAGAATTGAGGTATTGCAGCATACCCATTTCTCCCAGGACAGGTAACTTTGCATTATCATTAAATTCTTATAAAGCAGGCTTCAGTTTTTTTTTTTTAACAGGAAAATCTTTTTTTTTCCCTGACCCTTACTGGCATAACACTCTGGATCAGTCATATACTATTCATTTTTTAATATAAGAAATAAGCTCTTATGCCTCGTACACAGGAGCGGATTTTCAGTCGGAAAAATCTTGGATGGTTTTTCTGACGGGATTCCGCTCAAGCTTGGCTTGCATACACACGGTCACACAAAAGTTCTCTGAACTTTCGACCGTCAAGAATGCGGTGACGTACAACACTACGATGAGCTGAGAAAACTAAGTTTAATGCTTCCGAGTATGCGTCAAATTGTTTCCGAGCAGGCGTAGGAATTTTGCGCATCGGAATTGGTACAGACGATCAGAATTTTCGATCGGGAACCTTTTCCGACTGAAAAATAGAGAACCTGCTCTCAATCTTTTGCTGGCTGGAATTCCACCAGCAAAAGTCGCATTTTCAAACCAAAAGCTCTAATTGGACTTTTGCTGGAAGAAATTCCACTCGTGTGTACGTGGCATTACAGTAAAGAACCTTTATGATAGGTAAAGACTAAACACCTTTTTTTTCTAGTTGCGCTAATGTATTTTATGACTTTAAAGTGAACCAGCTTGTAACTGAATTTTCTATGTGTGGCCGTTTTATATAGCTTTATAGTCAACTGGTTTGTCTAGGTCGGCTTCTGAACCGGAAACTTCTTGCACAGATTATATTTCATTATATAGCTTTGAGTCATTTACAAACACAAATATTTTAAAATTATAAAACATTTTTAAGCAATGTTCCCAAAACGGAACCTCAAGCTATACCACTTACGTATTTAGAGCAATGAGGTTATTGTAGCCGTATTAGTGCACTTGCGACAGAAACAATGGAGTTTCTATACTAAGAGCAAATCAAAGTATGAAATATTATTCACTATCCTTTGGATGCAATCTTTACTCTGCTCACAATTCCTGCAATAACTTTCAGGATGCCATGTGCTGAAGCTATGTTAATAACTATCATCAACTACCAGCCAAAGGTTTTCATGGGTGCTGGCAGTCAAATCTGGCCGTCCCCACTAATGATCAGGAACCAATGGTGTGATTATTATGTTAGATATGACATAATTATCAAATGCAAGCTAAGGGCTTCATTCAGAAAAAAATATCACCTCACACTCACACAATATATATATATATATATATATATATGCTGGTCAGGACAGAACACCCCTGGCATGTAACATCATCCTTCAGGTGCAAAGTAGATAATGGAGATCACTCACTGTCCAATATGTAGAAACAACAAAATTCAAATCTTCAGCACCTTGTATATTTATTACAAGTTACAAACTCATCAAAATGACAGTTTTGAACTTCTTAGAATCCTTCATCTGGTTAATGCCAATGCCAAATTTATGTACCTGTCTAGAACTTGTACTGGAATTTGATGCATGCTACGCCACTTTTAGAATGCATGCAAGACACTTTTGCAAAATCTGTCTCTGTATGCCAAAAGAGAGTTTGACTTATTTAGCTCCACTTTCAGAAGATGCGAACTGTCAGTATATTACTTTAAATTTGGAGCAGGTGTTGCACCGTAATGTAGAAGAAATTAGAACTACATGAATTTGGCACGTTAGTCGCTATCAGAACCAAATCTGTAGCACATGTTTTATGAATTAGGTGCAACATATTTACAAGAGTAATTAAGGCTAGAAAAGTAGTACAGCTGTTTTACTGAATTCCCTCAAATTACTTTGAAATAACAGAACTCAACTCTTTGAGGACACATGGGTGTAAGTCTTCTGGTTCAGGTGCTATATTCTCCTTTATTTTGTCTAAATGTTTTTGGAGCATTTCAGTTTTGAGCCATTGTGTATCACTTACATATTTTTTTTATAATGTTTGCTTTATGTATGGTCCGTTACCAATGCTTGCTCTATGGGCACTTGTGCAGGCTCGCTCCAGAGCCGCACTCTGTGTGTCCATTGACACACACATTGCAGCTCAGCCCTGCCCCCTGATCTCTCCTCACTGACTGTGATTGACAGCAGTAGGAGCCAATGGCCTCTTGCTGCTGCCTTGATGTCATAGTTACATAGTAGGTAAGGTTGAATAAAGACAACAGTCCATCCAGTTCGACCTGTGTTGGTGTATGTGTGTCAGTGTCGATAATCATTTCCCGTATCCCTGTATATTGTGTTCACTAAGACGCAAGTCAAAGAGTCTTTTACAACTATCAATACTCCCCACTGACACCACCAATTGCGAAAGAGAGCTCCGCATCCTCATTGCCCTGACAGTGAAAAACCCCCTGCGCAGCTTTAGATTAAGCCTCTTCTCCTACAATTTCATTGTGTGGCCACGTGTCCTCTTACACCCCCTGAGACTGAATAGCTTTTCTCCTATGCTGGGATAACCATTAAGGTATTTATAAATCACTATCATATCTCCTCTCAAGCTGCTCTTCTCCAGCAAGAATAAGTTTAGTGCTTGTAGTCGTTCTTCATAATTGAGGTCCTCCAATTCCTGTATTAATTTAATTGCTCTTCTTTGGACTCTCTCCAGCTCCAGCACATACCTTCTGAGAACTGGTGACCAGAACTGGACGAAATACTCTGGATGTGGCCTAACCAGAGTTTTATAAAGTGGCAGGATTATAGTTTTATCTCTGGAGTATATCACCTTTTTTATGCATGCTAATATTCTGTCGGCTTTGGTAGCTGCAGCTTGACATTGCATGCTATTGCTCAGTCTGTCATCTACTAGGACCCCCAAATCTTTCTCCATCCTTGATTCCCCTGGAGGTTCTCCCCCATTAAGTAGTTTGCGTTTGTGTTTTTAGCCCCCAAATGCATTACCTTACATTTCTCCACATTAAGCCTCATTTACCATCTCTTTCCCCACTCCAATATTTTTTTCAGGTCTTTTTGAAAAATTTCTATATTTTTCTGTGAAGTTATTGCCCTGCTTATTTTTGTGTCGTCCGCAAAAACTGAGATTGAGCTATTTATCCCATCCTCTACATCATTTATGAATAAATGAAACAGAATTGGTCCCAAGACGGAGCCTTGGGGTACCCCACTTACCACTCCAGACCAGTTTGAGTACACTTTATTTATCACTATCCTTTGGATGCACCCCTGTAACCAGTTTTCTATCCAAGAACAAACCTTATGGTCTATGCGAACAGACCTCAGCTTGTAGATTAACCCCCCCTGGCGGTATTCCCGAGTCTGGCTCGGGGTGGAATTTCAGCACCATAAGCGGTAATCCAGAGCCAGACTCGGGGTCGCATTGCAGGATACAGGGGAAGTTACTTAGTGTTACCTGTGTTACCTGCGATGTCTCCCCGCTGTGTGTGCGAGCTCCTCCGCTCGATTCACACAGTGGCCGAGTGCCGCTGAGCTCCGTTCCCTGCGACGTTATGACGCACGGGAGCGGAGATCGGCGCCAAATTCAAAAAAGTTAAAACACACAATACGCATACAGTACTGTAATTTTACAGATTACAGTACTGTATAAAAAAAAAGTACACATCCCCTTTGTCCCTAGTGGTCTGTCCTGTGCCCTGCATGTAGTTTTATATTATAAATAAAACATTTTCTGCCTGGAATTTGGAGATTGTCCATAGCAACCAAAAACTGTCCCTTTATGTCAAAAGTGGTTTTAGACATACAGCGATAATACATTAGAATCACAATTCGTCATCAAACACTAAATCTAATGACAGCGACAATTCTGCAACTAAGCAAATTTCAGTGTTTTTGATTTGATTACATTATTGAATAATTTTGTTGTTGTTTAGTTGTTTATTATATTACAATTTTTGATTTTGTGTTTCAAACTTTATCATACCCGGGATGTCTACTTGACTCTGGTTTGGACAGATTTAAGTGAGTTATTCCTAAGAATTGCATGCCTACATTATTAAAACGCCAAATTTCCATGCAAAATAATTGTACCGCTTTTGGTACAAAATTCCTGACATAATCATACCGCCAGGGAGGTTAAGCATCTATCAGGAACTGTATCGAATGCTTTTGCAAAATCCAGATACACCACATCCACAGGCCTCCCCCTATCTAGATGTCCAGGGAGGAGAGAGAGACACTGCTCTTGGGCACAGCGCTAGATCGAGATTGGCATAGGTAAGTATAAGGGGGTGCTGGGGGGAAAACTGCACACACAAGGTTGTTTTACCTTAAAGTGTAAGTCCAGGCAAAAGCTAACTAACTCTAAACCTGCTCTCAGCCACATTCTAAACTTAATCTATCTAACCATGCAAAGCAAAAATTGCTGTACTTACCGATTCTGCACCCGATCCGGTCCGGTTTTCAAACGGCGGAAGCTGTTTGCAGGAGAAGACCGACAATGGCTGTGAAAAACCTGGGAAGTGACGTCACCAATAGACTTACTATGGGGCTTCCGTTGTGGGCTGCATCTCCTGCACCCGCATCCACACAGAAGCCCACATTGACAGTTGATGCTGGACCGGATCGGCTGGCGAATAGGTAAGTAATGCTATTTTTGCTTTACAGGGTTAGATTAGGTTTAGAATGTGGCAAAGAGCAGGTTTTGCGTTAGTTAGGTTTTACCTGAACTTACACTTAAATGCATAGAATGCATTAAGGTAAAAAAAAACTTCCTGCCTTTAGAAACACTTTAAAACCTTTGTAAATATACATACCATATTTGCTTTTCACCAGTCATTAAATGATCTCTAAAATTAGAAACAGTTGCTTGGAAAAAACTGTTCACAGAACCATAATGACTTAGCAATCTTATGAGCAATCTAGTGTGGGTTCTTTGTTTTCTTTTTACCATTAGTGACCAACAGATTTTTCTAAGGGAGCTAAATGCTCAATCCTTGTCCTTTTCACATTACTATATTTAATTATGTTTTTCTTATAATCTTTAGCAACTTTCTTTCATTTTGGATTTTGTCAATCTAGTATCACTTATGCAGCTGTTTTATTTTAATAAATCTCACATGATATTTTTAGGTGGACCTATTTTTTCATTTATGGCTTAGCTTACTAAGTAAAGAAGGTTTCATTTTCAGTATTTTATATTTGCTTTCCATAGAAATACATTGTGCAAAGTTCTTACACAAAATTGATTTGCAACACTCAATGCCTAATCTGTGTTTTATGATGACAATATCTCTTCACTATATCTACTGTACATTAGAGACTGACCATCAGCCTTAAGAAACTCTCTCAAAGATGACATTGTCATTCACAAGACAATAACATTCCAACATGTATTCATTTTTATAGCTTACCGTATATAAAATCAATGATTGTATGGTCACTGTTACCCAGATTTTCCTTGATATGAACAATTCATTTAAAAAAATTGGTCCAACGTACATCATATCTAGTTATATTTCTATAAATTTGCACTTGTCTGACAATGGCATATTTATTTGCCCTTTAGCTGTACCAACAGTGCTGTTACACCAGTCAGTTTTAGTATAGTAAAAATCTCTTATTATTACCACTGTCTCAGCCTGTGCAGTCGTGTCCAGGTGTGTAAAGAGCTGAGTTTGTTCCTTCTCAATATTTAGTTAATGCTCTGGCACCAGCACATCAGCATTAGCATCTTCATCAGCAACACAGTACACAGTACATGGTACACAGTGCCTAAAAACATTTCCTACGTATATGAAAGTTGAATAAATGTTTCTTGGCTCATTCTTTTGCGCATGTTTTAACAAGGGTTACTCTTTTTGTATAGTTCCTCAGAGTTTACAAGGTGTATCTATGTATCTAGGCAGCCTCTACCATATAAAAACACTAAAAACTATTTTAGTAAAAGTTAATGAAAAAGCTCCATCAGTAAAAATAAAAAATAAAAAAGAGAGTAAAACCTCTTTTACATGGGCATCCAGGGGATGGAATTTTTTTTTAAAATAATAAACATGTCATACTTACCTTCTCCATGAATGGCTTTGCACAGAGCAGCCCCTATTCTCCTCTTCTTGGGTCTGCTGCCAGTGCTCTGGGCTCCTCCCCCCTGCTGAATGCTCATATAGCAAGCCATTTCCTATTGGGGCACTCGTACATACTCGCTCCCAAGCCCCACTCAGTGTGTCCATTGATACACAGAATCAAGCTCAGCCCTGCCCCTCTCTCCCTCCTCACTGGCTGTGATTAACAATAGCAGGAGCCAATGGCTTCTGCAGCTGTCTCTGAGCCTATGAGGAGTGAGAGAGTCAGGAAAGCAGCTGCTTTCATGCACATTGCTGGATCAGGCTCACCTAGGTATTAAAAGGGGGCGCTGCATACAAAAGCTTTTTTCATCTTCATGCATAGAATGCATGAAGGTAAAAAAACATCAGCCTTTAGAACCACTTTGATAAGTTTTGGTTTGGGTCTTGGAGCTCAGAGACTTTGTAGCGTTTCGGGTGAGATACAAAACAGAAAGAGAACAGCACATCTAAGTGCTGCAATATGATAACATTTATTCCAGGGATAACAGGATGAAACTGGTTTCAGCGCATGTGGAAATATATGGTAGTTCATCCACTCCCGGGAAAGACAAGCTGCGATCAGGAGAAGGGACAGCTACTGGTTCCCAGTGCTTTCAGGGACTCGGGTAGGCTCAGGTGCAGCCGCTGGTGTCACATCCGGATGGAGAGTGGACTGGGGAGGTGCGCACGTTCGGAGCATGCATGCTCTTTTGTCAGGCAATAGAAGCAGCCATATTGGGAAAGGTATAAATAGGGAATCTAAGTGGCCGGGCGTAACGGTGTGGTGCCATGGTAACCACACACAGTTAATCCATGCTTAGCTAGTGTGTGCTGAAGTGGAAAACAATACAGGAATTGCACAAGGGAAATACAAAAAAAGAACTAGTATCTAAGATACATTACAACCAATATAATAATAAAATAAAGTTTAAAACATCTAAAATCATATCAAGGCACATACAGATAGACTTCCTCTGACAGGGAGTTTAATTGCCCACTCTCTTTGCAACTGACCAACAGTGCGCACATGAGTGTGTGTCCTTGTCTTTCTTTTGGGTGAGATAAAACCTCCAATCCCAGTCCACATTTTACCTGTTAGCCAGACTTTACAGTCCTTTTTATATCTGAGCTGACTTATGCTACAGGCTCTATCTCACACTATCTTTTGTGTGAGCCTGCTGCTGGTGAAAAGACTGACAGCTGACAAAATGCTAAAAAAGTACACGTTGCTGCCTGTTTGTTTGGAAGAACCCATTAGAGGCATCCTGTTAACCACTTCAGCCACGGACCAATTGGCAGCCAAAGGACCAGGCCCCTTTTTGCAATTCGGCACTGCGTCGCTTTAACTAACAATTGCGTGGTCATGCAACGTGGCTCCAAAACAAAATTGGTGTCCTTTTTTTCCCACAAATAGAGCTTTCTTTTGGTGGTATTTGATCGCCCCTGCGGTTTTTATTTTTTGCGCTATAAACAAAAATAGAGCGACAATTTTGAAAAAAATGCAATATTTTTTACTTTTTGCTATAATAAATATCCCCAAAAAATATATAAAAAAACATTATTTTTCCTCAGTTTAGGCCGATACGTATTCTTCTACATATTTTTGGTAAAAAAAAATCGCAATTAGCGATTATTGATTAGTTTGCGCAAAAGTTATAGCGTTTACAAAATAGGGGATAGTTTTATAGTATTTTTATTAATATTTTTTTTTTTTATTAGTAATGGCGGCGATCAGCGATTTTTATTGTGACTGCGACATTTTGGCGGACACATCGGACATTTTTGACACATTTTTGGGACATTTGTCATTTATACAGCAATCACTGCTATTTAAATAGCACTGATTCCTATGTAAATGACAGTTGTAGTTAGGGGGTTAACCACTAGGGGGCGGGGAGGAGTCAGTGTGACGTGTTGTGTTTTTTTTTACAGTAGGGGGCGTGGCTGTACGTCTGACGTCATTGATCGGCGTTCCCGATGACAGGGAACCGCCGATCACTGACAGTCAGTGTAGGAAGCGCGGGGAGAGGTTTGTTTACATAGACCTCTCCCCGTTCTTCAGCTCCGTAACCCAATCGCGGGATACCAGCGGCGATCGGGTCCGCTGATCCCGCGGCCGTGGTCACGGAGCTCCCGACCGGGTCGCGCGCGCGCCCGCCGGGCCCCCCCGGGCAGGCAAATTAAAGGGGACGTACAGGTACGTGCTTTTGCCTGCCCGTGCCATTCTGTTGACGTATATCTACAGGAGGCGGTCGGGAAGCGGTTAATAAGGAACTGATCTAGTTAGTGGCTCAGATACCAATTTTTCTGTAGCTTTTTCTGTATGGACTTAAATGCAACTGATGCATTGCAATCCTTTTGGATTATATACACTGCTTTGGAAAAGTTTTAGGCAGGTGTGAAAAAATTGCTGTAAATAAAGAATGCTTTTAGAAATAGAAGTGGTTATAGTTTATTTTTACTGCGCAGTTCCACCACTGGGCACATTAGATGTATAATCTTTTATGATATAAAACTTTTATTATTTCTATAACGGTTTGTGCATCTACACAACTGTGCAAACAATTTAGGCAGGTGTTATAAATGCTGTAAATGAAGAATAATTTCAGAAACAGAAGTGTTAATAGTTTATTTGTATTAATTAACAAAGTGGAAAGCAAATGAACAAAAGTGAAGTCCAAATCAAATCAATATTTGGTGTGACCACCCTTTGCCTTCAAAACAGCCTCACGCAGTACATGTGCAAACAGTTTTTGAAGGAACTTGGCAGGTGGGTTGTTCCAAATATCTTGGAGAACTAGCCACAGATCTTCTGTGGATGTAAGATATAATCCCAGACAGACTTGATAGTGTTGAGTTTAGAGCTCTTTGGGGGCCAAATCATCACATCACTGTTGTTCTTTACACTGAAGATAGTTCTTAATGACATTGGCTGGATGGTTGGGGTTGTTGTCCTGCTGGAGAATACATTTGGGGCCAATCACATGCCTCTCTGATGGTATGACATGTTGGATAAGTATCTGCCTGTATTTCTCAGCATTGAGGACACCATTGATCCTGACCAAATCTCCAAATCCAGAAACGCACCCTTAAACTTGTAAGGAACCCCCACCATGCTTCACTGTTGCCTACAGAAACTCAACATTGTACTGTTCTCCAGCCCTTCAAACAACCTGCCTCCTGCAACAGCCAAATATTTCACATTTTGGCTCCCGTCCAGAGCACGTGCTGCCATTTTTCTGCCCTCCCAGTATGTTTTCGTACATAGTTGAGTTGCTTAACCTTGTTTCTACATCAGTGGTAATGATTTCTTTCCATGAAGACCACTTCTGGTCAGACTTCTCTGGACAGTAGATGGGTGTACCTGGGTCCCACTTGTTTCTGCCAGTTCTGTGCTGATGGCACTGCTAGACATCTTCCAATGTTGAAGGGAAGTAAGCATGATGTGTAGGGTTGAGCGAACCCGAACTGTAAAGTTCGGGTTCGTACCGGACTTTTGGGTGTCCGGGTCCCAGACCCGAACAATTGACTGTGTGTTCGGGTTCGGGTCCGGTGTTCGGCGATGTATTGGCGCCTTTTTAAGAGCTGCAGGGCAGCCAACCCATGTTAGTTTCACTAGTGTGCCCTAAGTGCCTACTAATGGCATGGCTGTGATTGGCCAGTGCAGCATGTGACCCAGCCTCTATATAAGCTACAGGCACACAGCACAGTGTGTCACTCTGCTTTAGACACTGTAGGGAAATTTGCTTGGCTGCTGTGAGGGAATTACATGCTTACATGTATTCTGCTATTGCAAAAACATTGTAAAAAAATAAAATTGTTGCAGTGTTTTTTGCATGTTTGCAGGGGTGTGACATATTCAATCGATCTCTTTTTCTTCTATTGTGCTATTCCAAAAAAAAAATTGGAATTTTCTGCAGTTTTGCAGTTTTTGAGCTACACGCTGTACATACTCTGGGTGTATTCTGCTATTGAAAAAACATTGCAAAAAAATAAAATTTTGCAGTGTTTTCTGCATGCTTGCAGGAGTGTGTGACATTCAATCGATCTATCTTTCTTCGATTGTGCTATTCCAAAAAAAAAATCTGAGTGAAAATTTTTTGTTTCATAGCATTTTCTGCAGTTTTACAGTTTTTGAGCTACACGCTGTTCATACTCTGGGTGTATTCTGCTATTGCAAAAACATTGCAAAAAAAATAAATTTTTGCAGTGTTTTCTGCATGTTTGCAGGAGTGTGACATATTCAATCGATCTCTTTTTCTTCTATTGTGCTATTCCAAAAAAAAATTTGAGTGAAATTTTTTTTTTTCATAGCATTTTCTGCAGTTTTGCATTTTTTGAGCTGAACGCTGTATATACTCTGGGTGTATTCTGCTATTGCAAAAACATTGCCAAAAAATTTAATTTTGCAGTGTTTTCTGCATGCTTGCAGGAGTGTGTGACATTCAATCGATCTATCTTTCTTCGATTGTGCTATTCCAAAAAAAAAAATCTGAGTGAAAAAATTTTTTTTTCATAGCATTTTCTGCAGTTTTGCAGTTTTTGAGCTACACGCTGTACATACTCTGGGTGTATTCTGCTATTGCAAAAACATTGAAAAAAAATTAAATTTTGCAGTGTTTTCTGCATGTTTGCAGGAGTGTGACATATTCAATCAATCTCTTTTTCTTCTATTGTGCTATTCCACAAAAAAAATGTGAGTAAAGATTTTTTTTCATAGCATTTTCTGCAGTTTTGCATTTTTTGAGCTGAACGCTGTATATACTCTGGGTGTATTCTGCTATTGCAAAAACATTGCCAAAAAATTAAATTTTGCAGTGTTTTCTGCATGCTTGCAGGAGTGTGTGACATTCAATCGATCTATCTTTCTTCGATTGTGCTATTCCAAAAAAAAAATCTGAGTGAAAAATATTTTTTTTCATAGCATTTTCTGCAGTTTTGCAGTTTTTGAGCTACACGCTGTACATACTCTGGGTGTATTCTGCTATTGCAAAAACATTGCAAAAAAATAAAATTTTGCAGTGTTTTCTGCATGTTTGCAGGAGTGTGACATATTCAATCGATCTCTTTTTCTTCTATTGTGCTATTCCACAAAAAAAATTTGAGTAAAGATTTTTTTTTCATAGCATTTAGTGCAGTTTTGCAGTTTTTGAGCTACACGCTGTACATACTCTGGGTGTGTTCTGCTATTGCAAAAACACCCATTTAGGGCAAGATCATAAATTTTGAAAATATGAGGAGATCGTCAAAAAAGGGACATGGCCCGGGTCGTGGTGCTGCTGGTGGAGCTCCTGTTGCAGGGAGAGGACGTGGTCGATCTGTGCCAGCTACACGCACAAGTGAAACACCTTCCTCAGGTGCGAGTAGGCGACAGAGCCTGCAGCGGTATTTCGGCGCGCCTAATGAGGCTGTATGAATGTTGAGGGACAAGTACAGGCGAATCGGCGATAGTAGATCGGGTTGCTGACAGTGCCTCCGTTTCCTTCACATTGTCTCCCACCCAGTCTCCTGATGAAAGTTCAGAGTTGGCACCTGCAGCCAATGTCCATCAGTCTTTCACCTCACCCTCTTGCAAATCAGCCAAGCAGTCTGAGCCCCACATCATGCAGCAGTCTCTTCTGCTTTTTGATGACTCTGTTAGCAGGGTTTCCCAGGGCCACCCACCTAGCCCTGCCCCAGAAGTGGAAGAGATTGTGTGCACCGATGCCCAACCACTTATGTTTCATGATGAGTACATGGGAGGACCATCACAGCACGTCTCGGATGATGACGAAACACAGGTGCCAACTGCTGCTGCTTTCGCCATTGTGCAGACCGACGAGGACGGCAGGGGTGAAGACTGGGTGGAAGATGATGTGGAGGACGATGAGGTCCTTGACCCCACATGGAATCAACGTCATGCAGATGACCAGTGTAGTTCGGAGGAAGAGGCGGTGGTGGCACAGAGCCACCAGCACAGCAGAAGAGGGAGCAGGGTTCAAAAGCGGAGCATCCGTCCCCTAGACAGTACGTCTGCTACTGCCCAACGCGGCAAGGGACCGAGCAGACCAAAGCCAGGTCCAAGGAGTTCCCTAGCGTGGCAGTTCTTCAGACAATGTGCTGATGACAAGACACGAGTGGTTTGCACGCTGTGCAATCAGAGCCTGAAGCGAGGCATAAACATTCTCAACCTGAGCACAACCTGCATGACCAGGCATCTAAGTGCAAAGCACGAGATGCAGTGGAGTAGACACCTCAAAAACCAAGAAAGGTCTCTGGCTCATCCTGCTTCCTCTTCTGCTGCAGTCTCGGCCTCTTCATCCACCTCTGTAGTGACAGTGGCTGTCATTCCGTCTGCTAGAGACACAGAGTTTTAAAAGGATGATGTCATTGGCTGCCCCACAGTACGTCGTGCCCAGCCGCCACTACTTTTCCAGGTGAGCTTTTCCTTCCCTGCACAACTAAGTGGGGGACAAAATCAGGTGTGCACTGCGCAGCGCCATCTGTGCCAAGGTCCACCTAACTACTGATGCGTGGACCAGTAAGCACGCTCAGGGACGTTATATCTCCCTAACAGCACACTGGGTAAATGTAGTGGCGGCTGGGCCTGAGGCGGAAAGCAGTTTGGCGCATGTCCTTCCATCACCAAGGATTGCAGGGCGCTTCAGTTTGCCTCCTGTTGCTAACTCATCCTACTCCGCCTCCTCATCCTTTACTGCCTCCTCATCCGGTCAGCGTAACACCTTCACCACCAACTTCAGCACAGCCAAGGGTAAACGACAGCAGGCAGTTTTAAAACTTTCCTGTTTGGGGGAAAAACCCCACACCACGCAGGAGTTGTGGAGGGACATGGAACAACAGATCAATGAGTGGTTGGTGGCAGTGAGCCTCAAGCCCGGCCTGGTGGTGTGCGATAATGGGCGAAATCTCATAGCAGCTCTGGGCCTAGCCGGTTTGACGCACATCCCTTGCCTGGTGCATGTGCTGAACTTGGTGGTCCAGAGGTTCCTTAAGAATTACCCCGATATGCCAGAGCTGCTGCAGAAAGTGCGGGCCGTGTGTGCGCACTTTCGGCGTTCTCACCCTGCTGCTGCTCGCCTGTCAGCGCTGCAGCGTAACTTCGGCCTTCCCGCTCACCGTCTCATATGTGACGTGCCCACAAGGTGGAACTCCACCTTGCACATGCTGGCCAGACTGTGCGAGCAGTAGCAGGCGACAGGGCCGCTGATAAGCCAGTACAACTGGCCCTGTTGTACCGGGCCTGGCCAACAGGGGGGGCCCGAGCAATCTGAACAGATTGCAGAAGAAAAAAAAAGTCTTTCTCCAACACAGCCTTCCGCCGCTCCTCCCTCATCAGCTGCTCTCAATGAGCACTCACTTCAGGCTAAACATATCAGAGGCAGAGAGGTGGAGCCTGACTGTGACATACTGTAGTTTGAGTGGGCGGGAGGGGGTGTGGCCAGCTTCCAGGATGATCGTTCCTGGCTTCTACTGGTGTGCACACATGAGCTGCATTAACAATATGGTGGCAGTGGATCTGGATTCTCAGGTTATCCCAGGCACATTAACTGCAATGTAAAGTCTAATGTCTGCTTTTACATGTAGCACAGCTGTCCTGACAGTGAGAAATTGGGTTTTAAACTGCACTGCCATATTTCTCACAGAAGTGCTACATGAAAAAGGAGATGCCATCAATGTCAGCAAACCCCACTTTTTATTACTTCTATCTAAATGTTGAGATCACTGGATCACACCATGCCTGGAGCTGAATCACACAGGAACGCACTGCGCATTCCTGTGCAATTCACACGTGGGTCTGTGCAGTGCAATTTCAAGTTCATTCATTTTGAATGGGCTAAAATTGCAATGCACCAAATGTAGTGTAAGCACTGCAACCAGATCACATGGTGATCCAGGGCTGGCAGGTGCAGGGCAAACACACTATGTTTGCGACCTGCGTTTTAGGTGTCATTAACATTTTATTGACAGTTTGACACCTGCTACAGATCACAAAAGCAGTGCATTTTGCATACAGGTTGAATTGTACAGGAATCCACAGCGCATTCCTTCGCAATTCAGATGCAGGCATGGTGTGAACCGGCCCTTAGACATAATATTACTTCTCATTTAAAGTTTATAAAAAACTTTGTTTAAAAAAAGTGGGCTTAGCTGACATAAATGGCATCTTCTTCTTCTTCATGTAGAACTTTTTGACTTTGACAAATTGGACAGTGCAGTTTTGAATGCAGCACAGTATCATCTGCATCCCACACACAGTCATCTTAGACTAACCACAATTTAGCCTTTATGTATACCCTAGCCTCTCTGCATAAGGGCGGGGCCAGGGGTGGGGCTGAAGGAGGGACCAGGGGTTGGGCTGAATGAGGGCCCCATCAGGTAGGCTGTAGGGGGCCCATGATTTCTATTAGCGGCCCTGGCAGGCGATAGTGGAGCTTCAGCTGCAGCACGCACGCGTGAGTTACTCTGAGGAACAGCACCACTTCACCACCAATAACTGGGCCTCCATGCGAGACCTGTGTGCCTTGTTGCGCTGTTTCGTGTACTCCACCAACATGGCCAGTGCCGATGACGCTGTTCTCAGCGTTACTATCCCAGTTCTATGCCTCCTTGAAAAAACACTTCAGGTGATGATGGAAGAGGATGTGGCACAGGAGGAGGAGGAGGAAGAGGGATAATTTCCAAGGCTTTCAGGGCAGTCATTCACAAGTGGCTACGAGGGTGGGTTCCTGCACCAACAAGCGCCAGGTACACAATTGTCTGTCAGCAAGGGCACAGTTCTGGAGGATGACGAGGTGGAGGATGAGGAGGAGATGGAGGAGGAGGAACCATGTTCACAGCAGGGTGGCACCCAGACCAGCTAATGTCCATCACTGGTGCGTGGCTGGGGGGATACAGAGGACACAGACGATACACCTCCCACAGAGGACAGCTTTTCGTTGCCTCTGAGCAGCCTGGCACACATGAGCGATTACATGCTGCAGTGTCTCCGCAACGACCGCTGAGTTTCCCACATTTTAACTGGTGCTGATTACTGGGTGGCCACCCTGCTGGATCCCCGTTACAAGGACAACGTGCCGTCCTTAATTACCTCACTGGAGCGTGATCATAAGATGCGCGAGTACAAGCGCACGCTGGTAGACGCGCTGCTGGTGGCATTCCCACTTGACAGCGGAGGTACGGTGGAAGCACAAGGCGAAGGCAGAGGAGGAGGAAGAGGTCGCCAACGCAGCCGGGGCACCGCCAGCACCTTGGAAGGCAGGGTTAGCATTGCCGAAATGTGTAAAAGCTTTGTCAGCATGCCAGAACAACCAGCACCACCAGCTGAGATGGAACATCTTAGCAGGAGGCAGCATTTCACCAACATGGTGGAGCAGTATGTGTGCACACGCCTAAACGTACTGAATGACGGGTCTGCCCCCTTCAACTTCTGGGTCTCCAAATTGGGCACATGGCCTGAGCTTGCCTTTTACGCCTTGGAGGTGCTGGCCTGCCCTGCAGCCAGTGTATTATCTGAACGTGCATTTAGCACGGCAGGGGGGCGTTATCACAGACAAGGGCAGCCACCTGTCCAGAGCCAATGTGGACAAGCTCACGTTCATTAAAATGAACCAGGCATGGATCCCACAGGACTTGTCCATACCTTGTGCAGAATAGACACGTATACCGGTGTTCTGCCAAAAACTGTCTGGCCATCGGATAGTCTCCGGCCACTTACTCCGCAGGCGCAGCGCTTGCGCAGTACGGAGGACAAGGAGGTTCACAAAATCTCCGAAGATGAACCGCGCCTGCGCAGTGAGTGCAGGTTCAAGCCCGACCATCCAAGTGGACATACGGTAGTCATAGTAACAGGGCCCCTCACGGGCTCGCTTGGCTAGGCTTCAACCTCGGATGATGTGGCTTGAACATGGACTCACCGTGCATCGTCTTCGGAGAGTTTCGAAATCCCCTTGTCCTACGTACTGAGCAAGTGCAGTACAGGGCGGACACTATGCGACGGGGGACAGAATTCGACACATCACCACCAGCCTTACCCAGCCATTGTTGTATTTTTGAACCAGTGTTGGCTACCTCGTCCTCCTCCACCGCCGCTTCCACCTACACCGCCACATCCACCGCCACCTCAACCTCCTACTCCATATGGACCTCGTCCTCCTAGGTCAAGATTATAATTTTTTTATTTTTTTTATTTCCAAGTATTATATTTTTCCACTATCTTATCCATTAAATTGAATATTTTTTTCCAGAAAGGGCGTATTCTGGGGCATTCCCGCCATATGTGCGGCGTTGTGCTGTTGAGTTTCTGAGGTTCTTAATGACTTCCTGTACCTCTTCTGCTGAGAAGGTGGCCTCCAGCATATTATTTTTATTTTTTATTTTTTTTATGTTATTTTAAGTTATTTCCCTATCCACATTTGTTTGCAGAGCACTTGTCATATTTCTTAACAACATTTTGTTGCCATCTGCAGCCCTCTAGCGCTTTCCATTACTTTTTTACAGCCATTTTAGTCTTCAAAAGTTCGGGTCCCCATTGACTTCAATGGGGTTCGGAGTTCGGGGTCAAGTTCAGGTCAAGTTCGGTCCCGAACCCGGACTTTTTTCCGAAGTTCGGCCGAACCCGCCGAACCCGAACATCCAGGTGTCCGCTCAACTCTAATGATGTGTCTTTCATTTGCTGCATTAAATTTCCTTGGCCCACTACTGCGTCTTTGGTCTCAATGTTGCCCATCCTGAACAGCACATCCTGAAACCCCAGTCTGCTTTGAAATCTTTGCCTGGGAGAGACCTTGATGATTCAGGATAATTACACTTGTATCTTGTTGCTCCACCCTAGTAACAGAGTTTTGCCCCGTACACGCGATCGGAAATTCCCCTAGCAAAAGTCCGATGTGAGCTTTTGGTCAGAAATTCCGACCGTGTGTATGCTCCATCTGACTTTTTCTGGCGGAATTCCCACCAGCAAAAGATTGAGAGCAGGTTCTCTATTTTTCGAAATTCCAATCGTCTGTACCAATTTCGACATGCAAAATTCCTACGCATGCTCGGAAACAATTTGACGCATGCTTGGAAGCATTGAACTTAATTTTCTCGGGTCGTCGTAGTGTTGTACGTTACCGCGTTCTTGACGGTCGAAAGTTCAGAGAACTTTTGTGTAACCGTGTGTGTGCAAGCCAAGCTTCAGCAGAATTCCGTCGGAAAAAACATCCAAGTTTTTTTCCGACTGAAATTCCGCTCGTATGTACGGGGCATGAGGCTATTCCTCACCCAGTTTTAGGCTTCCTACACAGCTGTTTCTGTTTCAGGCAATTACTGTGTTACAACCTACATATGAAATTGATGATCATTAGCAGCTGCTTGGTATAATTTGGTTAATCATACACCTAAATCTAATCCTACAAAATCCCTGACTTTGTGCACGTGTACAAAGTGTGCAAGTGTAACAATTGAAGCTGGTTGGGCGGCACAGTGGTGTAGTGGTTAGCACTCTCACCTAGCAGTAAGAAGGGTCACTGGTTCGAATCCCAACCACGGCACTGCCTGCCTGGAGTTTGCATGTTCTCCCTGTGCCTGCGTGGGTTTCCTCCGGGTACCCTGGTTTCCTCCCACAATCCAAAGACATGCAGGTAGGTTAATTGGCTTCTGTCCAAAAAAAAATTGGCCCTAGTATATGAATGGGGACCTTGGATTGTGGGCTCCTGGAGGGCAGGGACCGATGCGAGTGTGCAATGTACAGGGATAGGGACAATTGTAGACACTGGTTGACAATTGGTTGAACTGGATGGACTGATGTCTTTATTCAACCTTACTAACTATGAAACTATGGTTCACCACAAATATTGATTTTATTTAGATCTTTCTGTTCACTCGCTTTGCATTTTGTAACTTGATAAAAATAAACAATTAAACTATCTATTTTTGAAAGCATTCTTACGTTACAGTATTTATTCACATCTGCCTGAAACTTTTGCACTGTACTGTATACCGTATATGTTTCTCACATGTACACGGTATGGGGTTTCAAGATTTATGACTGATGTGAATAAAACAAACATTTTGTTTTTCCAGAATATTAATAAGTTCTATTCTGAGTCATGGAGGCTTTGTAGAGGTTTGAGTGGTATAAAGCCTCCATTCTTAGGTCCACATCTTTCCTGATAGCCTGACCGCATTATTAGTCTCACCTGTCCGCATGACTTTATATGAGCAAGCTGACTGATGCTTAGTAATGTTAGTATGGTTTTGGGCACAAATAGTTAATCAATAAGGTACCATATAGTCCATGCAGATAAGTCATAGTAACATAGTTGGTAAGGTTGAATAAAGACAATATTCCATCCAGTTCAACCTGTGTGGGTGTGTGTTTGTGTAGTAGTCATTTCCCATATCCTTGTATATTGTATTCACCAAGATGCATGTCCAAGTGTCTTTTAAAACTATTAATACTTCCTGCTGACACCACTGATTGTGGAAGAGAATTCCACATCCTTATCGCCCCGGAAAGTGAAAACCCCCTACGCAGCTTAAAGTGGTTGTAAAGGTAGAAGGTTTTTTATCTTAATGCATTCTATGCATTCTAATCCTTCTGTGGGCAGCAGCAATACTTACCTGAGTTCCCTCTCTATCCATTGATGTCCACATATGCCTCAGCCGTCTAGAACTCTCCCTTCTGATTGTCTGTCAATTGGTGCCATTGGCTCCTGCTGCTGTCAATCAAAGTCAGCTAGCCAATCAGAATAGAGAGGGGGTAAGGCCGAACCGCGGTTCCATGTCTGAATGGACACACGGAACTGCCGCTGTGGGGGCACTCGACAGGAGGGAGCGGCCAGGAGCACCAACGAGGGACCCAAGAAGAGAAGGATCAGGGCTGCTCTGTGCAAAACCATTTCACAGAGCAGGTAAGTATGACATGTTTGTTATTTTTAAAGAAAAAAAAATTAGACTTTAGTATCACTTTAAGGTTAAACCGCTTCTCCTACAATCTCATTGTGTGGCCACGTGTCCTCTTACACTACCTGAGAATGAATACTTTACTACCTACACTAAGATCACCTTTGAGATATTTGTATATCGCTATCATATCCCCTCTCAAGCGTCTCTTCTCCAGAGAGAATACATTTTGTGATTATAGTTGATCCTCGTAATTGAGGTCCTCCAGTCCTCTTATTAATTTTGTTGCCCTTCTCTGAACTCTCTCCAGTTCCAGCACAGTCCATAGATTAAAATGGGGTCATGGGTAAAGTCCATCCAGAGATAAGGGTGAGGGCAGCAAATATTAAAAGGTGTCAGCTACTTGGGGCAAGCCTCTTGTGGGAGTTGAGACAATCTCCAGGGAATATGTAGAGAGATGGGAAAACAGAAGCTCCTCTAAGTGTAGATTTTATAAACCATTTATTGAGCAAAAAGTGACAAGCAACTCACATTTTCAATGTTAAAACAGGCATGCAGCTGGTCCATGAGAGAGGGCTGGGATGCTCATGGAGGGCAGGATGATGTCCTTGGCGTTTCACAAGCATCCCAGCCCTCTCTCCTGAGTTTCTCCACACACTAACCAGCTCCTGGGACATAGATGAGTGGCGGATCAAGCAGCAGCAGATGCGGTCTTCTACACTGACCCCACTTGTCATGGACCAGCTGCATACCTATTTTAACATTGAAAATTTGAGTTGCTTGACACTTCTTTCTCAATAAATGGTTTATGAAGTCTACACTTATTGACACTTCTGTTTTCCCTTCTCTGACTGATGCTTAGGGCTCTTTCTCTCTCTTGCTCTGTACTGTGGGAGTGCTGACGGAACAATAAAAGGTACAAGTACTGCCTGCTTGTTTTGGGGAACCCATTATGGGGCACCCTGTTAGTCAAGAACTATAAAAGAAACAGGGGGGGGGAGGCACCTTTCTAAGTGTAATATTAAAACAGTATCATTTATTGCACAAGATTAAAAACACTTACAAGATATAAGTGGGAGTAATGCTCATCATAAGTATGTAGTCCTGGCAGGTCTACTGCATCCCACAGGCTCCTCGCACGATCCAGCTACCCGTGCATACTAGCTCATTATGCCTTAGCCTTGCAGGGTTTTTTTTTTTTTTTTTTTTTTTCTGCAGATGTGCGGGTATACAACCGATTTAATGTAATGTGAGCTGACACACACAGAGCTCTGCATTCAGCAGCCTCTCTTATGCCCCTTTTGGCCGGAAGAGGAAAACTGATTAGAGGCACAGTTACAACAGCCAATGGGAGAGATTGTACTGAACTGCAGGGAGAGCAGCAATGGATTCTGGGACATGCAGTTCCCACACAAAATGGCCCCATAGACTGGTATACAGGGAGAAACACAAATCCCAGCATGCTTTGCTGACAGGAAAGTAAAAGACTCCATTTTGTGTCCTGAGGTAAAGTGCAGTCAGCCATGAAAGATTAAAGAGACCAGACCTGAGGGAGAGATACTGTCTCTCAGATGATCTCCCTGCGCGATTCAGGCCTCCACCACCAGCTGTGACGTCCAGCCTGAGAGAGGGGATCCCTGGTCAATATTTAGGTGCATCTCCACCAACGGTGAACCGTTCCAGTGTGAGGGGACCGGTCGGGTCGCCATGAAAGCCTGCCTGTTCCAGGACGTTCGCTTGGGCCTCGATCACAGGATTTGGCAAATGGGCATTTCTGCCCATCTGCAGGGAACATAGACACTGCACTACAGAAAGGTTTATTTGAACACTGACTGTATACAGAAATCGTTGCTGGTAGTCATCTTGCTAACACTTGTAGTACTACAGGGATAAAGGATAAGGCTATCCATTTCTGGGACACTGTATACAGACACCATTCTCCTCTCACCTTGTTGAACAAAATTCTGTCTGTTTCACTTGATAATCTGGGCCAGTTATATTGTTTGCCCTGCTACCCAGGAGTTAAAGTGCACCAACAAAAGTGACTAGCTGAAGACACCAAAGCTTATCTTTGCTTCAAAAGGGACTGAAGCTGTTAGGGCCGTATGGATCCGCACACACATATTCAGGGCTCTGCAAATACATTGGGTGGGTGGGACAGTTTTTATATAAAGTTAAACCATTGTTTGTTGACTTGAATAGGTGTGTAAAGTTGGGCCTGTGGTGTCAGGGGACAGTAGAGAGAGGCCTGACACAAAGGGAGTCATTCCTCCGCTCTCCTCCTGCCTGAACTCATAGAGCCAATCTGAGTAAAGGTAATCAATCTAATTTAAAGTGCCATATTGTGCTTTATTTATCATTAAAGTGTGCCTCTGCTCTTGGGGACATTCTCAGATTTGGAATCCCCTGAAAGCAGCTTGAATATAGGATTGAGAGCTATATTGCTCTTAAATCTCAGTTATTGATCTCTAGTTGATTACTTGATTATACATTGTTACTGTCTGTTATCCTTCCACAGAAATATTGCATTAAAGACAATTTCTGTGTTTTATCATAACGTGTGTGTTTCTCATTGGTCATTGCACTTACACTATTGCCAGGTGTGCCAGAGGGGCTGAGGCTGTTATTAAGGTTGAGAGGCAGAGTAATGGGCTGAACAAACTTAAGCAGCTCTTTCTGGGGTATCGCTGCACACACATATACTGTATGCTATGTTTATTGTATGAGTAATAGAGTGCCTATAAATAACAAAATATGAATACTAAACACCAAATCTATTTTGACAGGCTTTTTATCTGTGTACAACATCAAGATTTTAGCAAGTAAGATGAATAACATCTGTGGGCACAAAACAGATAATTCAAGTGTCTTAACTACTCAAAATACAGAAATATGGGGTGGAAGGGAAAGTAATGACAGTATCAGTGGTGAGCAGTTCAGCAGCAGGCCTCTGTGAGTTGTATGGCTCAGTCCTGCTTGCAGTCCCAGCAGGTAGGTGACTCTGACTATGGGGTTGATTTACTAAAGGCAAATAGATTGTGCACTTTGTGCACAAGTGTAGTTGCTCCAGAGCTTAGTAAATGAGGGAAATGTCTGCTGATTTCCATCATCCAATCATGTGCAAGCAAAAATGCTGTTTTTTTTTTTTGTTTTGTTTTTTCCTTGCATGTGATTGGGGGTTCTTTGTAAGGAAAAGCTTTATCTCATTTGCCAAGTTCTGGAGCAACTGCACTTTACAAAGTTCACAGTCTATTTGCCTTTAGAAAATTAACCCCTATAAGTATTAGTAGTACATATTGATTTGGAGTAAGCATTACTGTTCTGTTTTCAGCATTCCAGTTTATCTCCTTGAATCCATGGTGCTAGCCTCCAATCTCCAGCCACAGTCTATGTTTTGCAAGAGGAACTGACACTGGACCAGGGGCGGACTGACAACTCATGGGGCCCCCCGTTAATACGAGATTTTGGGGCCCCCAGGCAATCAGAGATTATGGGGCCACACAGTATACACACAAACAGTATACAATCACACAGTATACACATACATGAACATACAGTATACACAGATATTTTTCTATTGGCTGAGAAGGTACTGGAGAAGTGGGGCAGCTATAATCTCTGGATTTTTATACCAAAAGGATGTCAGTAAGGGACATTTCAGAAACAGATGTAAAAAAAACACAGATTTTTACATACTGTCCCTGGTTTTACTGAGGCTGGCAACCCTGATGGGGCCCCCTAGTGGCCCGGGGCCCTCGGGAAGTGCCCGAGTGGCCAAATGGTCAGTCCGCTCCTGCACTGGACTGTCTTCTACAGAGGATAGGCAAGGAAAACCAGAAGCCAAAACAAACTCTGTTTCCGAATAGACATTTAATTTAGTACTTGGTTCAGGGGCGTAACTAGAAATCACAGGGCCCCATAGCAAAATGTTGTATGGGCCCCCCCCCCCCCCCCTCACCCTCACCCAGTGGCGGATCCAGAGTTTAGTCTCAGGAGGGGCACTGCCAGAAAATACGTTTTTGGGGGGCAATTTATCGGAGCAATGGCTGATTTTGGCGCTTCAATCATCACGGCACCATGGTTGTGATTGAAACACACTATTTCTATTATTACTTTGTTATAGAAAATGAAATAGTTCAACTCACCATAATGCAGAATCAGTGGGAGCCCTGCGTGTGTCACTTGCCACCGACTCCTGCCACCAGATGCAGATTGTCACTTGTCACACGTTGCAGATTGTCACTTGCCACGTCACCTGCCACAAGTTGCAAACTGTCCACTTGCCACATCACCTGCCACAAGTTGCAGATTGTCACTTTCCTGCTAAGGTGGGGAATGGGGATTGTCACTTCTATTTCCCAGTCTGAGTCAGGCAGCAGAGAGTTGATGTAATCTCTCTGCTGCCTGCACAGTGAGTGAGGGCGGAAGTGCCAGGATGAAGGCGGGCGCCAGGCGGTGAGAGATGAGGTCATCTGTCTTCTCCGCCACCCGCTGATTGGCCACCCACCGAATCTCCCAGCTGGCAGCTTCCGCCCCCACCCCCCACCACCGAGCCACCCAGCTGCGTCCGCTTGTACAGTCAGTGTGACTGTACGAGCGCTGAGCGGACGGGCAGCTCGGCGGCTCACCCGCTGGCCGCTCATTGGGACTTCCTTGGCTGCGGGCACGATAGCGCCCGCATGGTTCCGCCACTGACTTGGTGGTTGTGAGTGTGATGACGGAAAGGACAAGTGACCAAGGTAGGAATAAAAATAAAAATTATGATAATGCAGGTAAGGAAAAAGAGGATTTACCCTCACTAATGGCGATAAGCATTCATATTTAGCTTTTATGTAGGTTATAGAATTGTTCGCTGTATGTTTTCATTTTCATTCGACTTATCACCACTAAACTCACCATAAGGGATTCTATATTATTAAAAAAACATTTTCATCTGTTCACAGACTAACATAGTGAAGACACTATAAGCAATAGTTTTTCAGGGGAAATCAATGACTAGCCATTAAGCAAGCGATGTTTGCTGTGACTTGTACTTGCCGACATTTCCTTTAATTCCTGTATCTGTCAGTATGATGAGAACTTAGCAGTGCCAAATGCAGCTATTAGGTCTGATGGTTTCATTATTCTATCTTATTGTAACCAGGGAAGATAGTTTTTATAACAAGATTAGGCTCGGCTTCCACAGTGAAATATACCAATAAATCCTATTCTTAATAAAGTTCATAAAGTTAAGTAGAATTCAAAAGGTAATAGCTCTAACAGAGTAAAGTCTGTATTTTTCTTGCTATCAGGACACTATGTACTATGCTGTATTGTGTTTTCTTTTAGATTCAATTATTTTCTCATATGTGTACAGTACTGTATATACTGGTTTTACTAAGCACAGCCATTATATTTTCATTTTAAGTTAACGTCATCCACGACTTCGGGCCTGCCTACAGTCCCGATTGGCGCTTGCCCTTCAGCCTTCAATTTTAGCAACATTAAGAAGTTCTGACTACGATCCCATGTATTAACATGCTGTAGGATAATGTTGTTTGCAAACTAGGAACTTTAAAGCCGAACTGTGAGCACAAAAAATCATTGAAATATATTCTCCAATAGCCTCAAAGAATATAAGTCTATTTTGTGGGCACCAAATGCAAACCCAGATATTACTTTGAAAAAGTAGCTGTGCCATTCTCAGATAGCAAGGATAACTTGCCACAAATTTGTAGATTGGAAATCAGGAAGAACTCCGGACAGCCGCACACCAGGAAGAGATAAAATTCAATAAATTTATTTAAAAAGCTGGAATCACATCAATCCAAAGCACGGCAAAGCAGAATAGGGGGGTACAAACTGACGCTTTTTGGAACTATACTTAGTGCTTACTCATAGCTTATATAGTTTCATTGCCACAAATTTGTGTTAGTGTTGAATTGTAAGTCTTGTTAACTTGCTGCACATTTTCTCTGGCAAATGTTTCCCTTGCAGAGCACTTGAAGCACAAGTTCTAGTTGACACTTTTCCAAGTTGTAGCAAATTTGCTTGGCAAATCTCTAGCAAGAGCGAAGTTGCAGTGGTGAGTCTACAGCAAGAGCTCTGTAAGTCTACAACATACAAATTCAGCCACAGTGACCCCTGTGGTGGGATGACTATTGCACAACATATCTGAACCAGAACTTGCAGAATGTTTACAAAGAAAGTTGATCTGGAGTCATGCAATGCGGACTTGCTGCAATTGTGCAACAAACTTGTGAAGCCTGGCAAGTCTAGCAATAGCTTTTTCAAACTTGCAGCACAATTGCTTGCTATCTGGGTTATCACTGTGCTCCACATAGCCTGTGCAGAGCGCAGAGCTAAGGGAGGGATCCAGAAGGCACACCTACTACAGTCTGCCTGTAGAAAACTACAGAAGGCGCAGAGAAAGCATCAGTGACCGGTCTTTATTACAGGAAGCCCTCACAGAGGCAAAGTTTCACTCTGGATTCTGGAAGAAATACAAAAAGTACACCAAGACTAAAGTAAGAATTCACTTTGCCCTTTGTCTTTAGACAATATTTGCTTATCCCAGAGTTCAGCTTTAACCACTTCACAACCGGCCCATAGCCGAAAGACGGCTACAGGCCGGTTGCTTAACTCTGGAAGAAATACAAAAAGTACACCAAGACTAAAGTAAGAATTCACTTTGCCCTTTGTATACTCTGCCATACCCTGACAATATTTGCTTATCCCGGAGTTTAGCTTTAAATACTCTGCAAATGCTATGCAATACTCTGCCATACCCAGCAATACTCTGCAAGGTCTGCTTATTATGTGGCTTATTATGTGGCCCCCAACCCATTGCATAAGAGCATTGTGAGGTGAAAAATTATTAAAATATATATTCACCTTTCTCTGACTTCCATAGTATCTCTGAGGATACTGAGTGCCGGATTGTGCAGGGTCGTCTTTTTGCAAGATTTTGGCTACACTACATTCTCAGGGATCAGACTTGAAGTGGGTGCCAAATGCAGAAATGTACTCACACACACATTTTTTGTACTCTCTGGCAGCATTTTTAGTAAAGGGGCACCTTAATAAAGCCAAATCAATATAGAAACCATTGACTAAAACAGTGCAACGTCAATGCACAAAGTGTAGTAAATCCAAACAAGGGTTCAGATCTTAGTTCCAATTGGTTGCTGTAGAATACTCTCATTACCATCACTCTTTGCATTGCCTCTTTTCATTTTTATCTTTCTATTCTTGATGCTTGACAAAATCCTTAACCAGTTTACGTATTTGTAGAAGTTTAATATCTCTGATACATAAATTATATATTTTGTTTCTGTTTATTGTCCCTTTAAAGACTTTTCATTAACACCTACTAGACTAATTTCTTGTTTCATACCTAGTGCCACAAAGGAGTGTTCATATTCCTAGCATGCACTGGGTACTGCCTGGTATCTGAAAAATGTACCAAACGAAATGCCTCAATACACACATTGTTCATGAGGCATGAACTTCACCTTGTGCTTTGCTATGTTAAACTGAACACTGACTATAGTTTTTGTCTACAGTTGACACTGCAGTCCCCTTTTATTTCTTCTGTTTCCTAGCGACATTTTGCTTGCAAAAGCCTCAAATGCCAATGTCAGGCAGTGCTTCACTTTGAATTCTGTTCTGTTCAGTGTTTACGTGTACATAGCTATACATAGCTATAGGTAATATGACAATCAAGACAATTGCTAGTTTTTCAAAGTAAACCCGTCCTAAGCCTTGGCTATGTAAACTAATTAAGAGATATAAAAAAAAAACATAAGCAGAGATTATTAATGTTTAACCAAAATATTAGCTTCATGTAAAATTATAGTGTGGCGCTGCTTCTCCTTCTAATGCCGCGTGCACGCGATCAGAATTTTTGTCGGAAAAAAAGGATGCTTTTTCCGATTGAATTCCGCTCAAGCTTGGCTTGCATACACACGGTCACACAAAAGTTCTCTGAACTTTCGACTGTCAAGAACGCAGTGACGTACAACACATACAATGGCACTAGAAAAGGGAAGTTCCATACGAAGCGTGCCACCCTTTGGGCTCCTTCTCCATTCTGAGCATGCATGTTTTTTTGCGCGTCAGAATTGCATACAGACGAACGGAATTTCGAAAAATAGAGAACCTGCTTACAATCTTTTGCTGTCGGAAATTCCGCCAGCAAAAGTCTGATAGAACATACACACGGTCAGAATTTCCGATCAAAAGCTCACATCAGACTTTTGCTGGCAGAGTTTCTGATCGTGTGTACGCGGCATAAGGCTCTCTATTTGCCCTTTAGTATGATAGGTGGCATCTTTGACCAGTAAGGAAGTTTGGGTGGCAGGAGTGTATGGGTCCAGGTTGCAAGAAAAGTCCATCTAACATGAGTTATCTATATACTGTACTATTATCTACTGACCACCTTGACATATGATTTTTCAGTAAAATTAACTTTTGCATATGTATTTTCATCATAAACCTAGTCTAAATTGCCCAGGTTTATGACAGACCTAATTTAGGGGCCCATAGTCACTGGGGTCGATTTACTAAAGGCAAATAGGCTGTTCACTCTGCATAGAAAGTTGCACTGTGCAAGGGAACTTGCCCAAGTGCCTAATAAATGTGGTGAAGTTTCACTTTGCAAAGAATACCAAATCACATGCAAGGAACATAAAAAAAAAAAATTGCTGGCAAATGATTGGATGGTGGAAGTCAGCAAAGCTCCACTTCATTCACTATGCGCTGGGACAACTTCCCTTAAAAGGTGAACAGTCTTTTTGCCCTTAGAAAATCAGCCCGTCTGTGTCCAGTACTTGCAAAACTGATCTGCGTTTAGGGGTAGACCCTTGTACTATTTCTGTCAAAGAAATGCTATTGAACAGAAAAAGAAAAATCAGGTGATCTTCTATTTTAAGCGTCAGATCCAGCTGTGTTAGTATTCCACATATGCATGCTTGCATAGGATATGGGTATGGGAGAACAGTGTTTTTCAGCCCTCCTATTCCTACTGTATTGAACTGTATTGAAATTGTACTGTCATCCATCTACATTGTAAAGCGCTTTGTAAATGGTTGGCGCTATATAAATCCTGTATAATAATAATATTCTTTGCTTCCACCAGCTTTTGGTCATGTTGTGCTCACTACTAGCTGCTGCTGGAGCAAATTTTTAAAGCTGATCTCCGGGATAAGCAAATATTCTTTAGATTTCTGTATTCTTACTTGAATCTTGGTGTACTAGCTGCTGCTGGAGCAAATTTTTAAAGCTGATCTCCAGGATAAGCAAATATACAAGATTTATGTATTCTTACTTGAATCTTGGTGTGTTTTGTGTATTTCTTCTACTTCTGTGTAGTAATCCAAATTTAAGCTTTTCCCCTGTGCAGGAGCTCCCTGTAAAAAAGACTGGTCATTGCTGCACTCTCTCCTTTTACAGGATGACTGGTCTTGTCTCCGCCCCCCTCCTGTAGTTTTCTATAGATAGCGTGTAGTGGGTGGGCCTGCTAACCACTACTTGGTGCTTACAATATAAATTGATATCCTTTGTGGTTATTAAGCAATAAACAGTAATTAAATGAAAGTTTTTGTAGCTGAAGTTTACTTTAAGTTCAGAAAGCAATAGAAAAGGAGTTACCATAAAATATATCGTAACACCCTATCACCCTATTAAACTTAATTTTCCTCTTGCCTACCAGTATTAAGTGTATGTTTTAATAGGCGTGCCCCAAAACCTTGTGCTGCTGGACACCAGGTATTTCCATATACCAGTTCCCTCAAAAATTGCAAGTGTATTTGCAACTTATACCAGTCAACAGGTGGTAATGATTAAACCAGCATGAGAATTTCCCAGAATTCCTTGATGTTGTTGTTACATTTTCATAGGTCTAATTTTAAGGCTTATGTGCTTCTTTTTAACAATTCCTTTCTTTAATTTTTTCTTTTTCTTTTTTTTATTAGCCACCATTTAGATTTGTTTTATTTGACCAAACAATAGCTCTATACAGTTTGGCTGGAGGCTGAGGCTGCCCACACATCTTATTTGGATCTACAAACAGCTAAACAGGCCACATATTTTACAATCTGTGCAATCTCTGCCAATTTTCTTGAAATTCCTAAACAATCTTTTCCATTTTATTATTCAAAAAGATCAAATGATTGTATTTTTTGCTTCTGTTTGGAGTGAAGAATTTACTTTCAACATTTTTGACTAGGTTTTCTGACCTCTTACCATCTTAGCATTTTATCATTCATATTGATGTATTGCCTTTTCTGTCCTCTTTGAGGTCATTATCCCTGTGTTGTTGGCATTATTGTTATATATATATATAGAAATATACATATATATATATATTTATTTTCCCATTTTCCCAATCTATAAAAGACAATTTGTTTTTTAAAGATTTGTGTAAAAGTACCTCCTTTGTCCTTGAAGCGTATGTTATTTTTTGGATTAAGTATTTATTTATATCAGATATACAGGTTTCTAATTTTATAATAAAAGGCCCTTTAATAACTCTTTTTCCATCTGCAAAGATGCATATTTTGTGACCAGCATTTTCAGAGTTGGTATGAAGTTTAATCTTATTGTTGTTTTGTTTCAATGTCAGCATTGTAATAAATGTAGATGTGAAACCTCTTCAGCTTACATTATCTTCATTTGTTAGCCGCTCATTGAAATCCTTTACTATGTTGTCTATTTCTGTAATGAAAATGACTTCAATTTCCCACAAATAGCAGTGATCTCAAGAGCACATTTTGGAAGTTGTATTTTATTACATTATTTTAGGAAAGTTCCATGCTGATGCTGTTCTTGGTAGATATGCAGTAATCAGGAAGGTGTAATGGGCTCCACAATAAAGAGAGCCGTCTAATGGTGAGAAATAGAAAATGTAGCTCTAAAAGAGGGAAATGCGTTTTAGCAATCCACTAGCAATCCCCATTAGAGGCCAGAAAGCCTCTAAGTGCCAGTCCTTCTCTACTTCTCCTTTTCAGGCTTCATTATGCATGGTGAGCAGATGGTAAAATGCTCCCCATTTTCAGACTACTCCAGTTCAATAGCCATTTGCAGGTGCTCACTTGAATGTTTTATGATAAAGGGTGCTTTAACTTTTCCTGATTTACATGGTGAACAATAGTCATAATTCTTATAGTCTGTTAATACAAAGGAAATAGTTTTATAATGGACATAGTTTAATAAAGCGCAAAAAAGAACACCAGCAGACTTACTGTGGTAACATTTACAGCTGAACTCCAAACAAATAGCTAAATACACAGATGAAATACAAAAGATTTGTATTTCTGTCTATCCAGTCCTAAAATTTACACAGCCCTGCCACACAGCAAAGCCAGCCAAGGGACTTGACCTTTCTTTGTTGCAGTTAAAGCCCAAGCCAAAGTTACTGTCTGTTTTTGTATTCATACAGAAGAGGAAAATTCACACTTGATGCGGTAGGACTGTGTTGGGTGGCTATTTGAGCACAGTCCCATTGCATGAAAGGGAAAATGCCTTGCCTCCTAATGTGACTGACTCATACCACTGTGTTGTAATGATGTGTGGGTGGAGTGCAATGAAAAAAAGGGCTGTGTGCAGTACTTTTTTCAGCACAGAGCAGTGCAAGGCAATCTACTGCCTTGCACCACCTGGCAGCCAGTTGAACTTTATGAAATGTCTGTGTGACATTTCAGTAAAGCTCATTTAAAAAAAACAATGTGATGCGTCAAGATCGGTGCATCAGCACTGCGCTGTTCTGGTCAGACCGCATCGCACAGCAGTGTGAATTACCCCTAAAGGCCCCTTTCCCACAGGCTTTCTGATATATGCCGTCTGTCAGTTTTTCAGGCGGAGCTAATTGAAGCCTCCATTCACTCCTATGGAGAGGTGGATGTCAGTGGTGACATGTCTGCTGACACCCGCTGCTATCCAATCCGTTCCTGTCTGTGAAATCCAGATAGATGGTGACCCTATTTTCCATTCGTCTGGTGGATTGGATTGGATGGGATTGGATGAAAACAGACAGGAGGTCAGTTTTCATCCGATTTCCCCATAGAGGAGAGCAGGACTCTGACAGGTCCGTCTCAGCACAGTGAGCCAAGATGGACCTGTCATCCGCCTGCTCAGTGGGGATCAGCTGATTAATCCTCAGCTGAGCAAAGCGGAGTCCACCGGTAATATAAAATGTAAAGAATACCTAAAGTGGCTGAAAAGGCTAAAGTTTATTTTACCTTAGTGCATTATCTGCATTGAGGTTAATAAATAATGTCAATAAGTAAGCAAGCAATAAGCCTAGGAACGGAGCTGATCAGCTCCTGGATTTCCAATCTAGAGCACTCTAAAGTAAAATGTGTGTGACAGGTGTAGATGTGGGGAGGATGTGCAGTTACACTAGGGGTGAAGTTTCATATGGACACTTTGACCTCAGTGTGCCTCCACGTGCCCAAGATTCATGTACCTGGCTACAACAGTATAAGGAGAAAGTTTTGGGACTTTAAATGAAGCATGATAGCACACCTCCCTCCCTGATTCAGGAAATGGAGAGGAGGTGGGACTTTACATGAGGCAAATGACAGGCAATAATTGAAAAAAATCATATTTATTGACAATGATTGTAAACATGATTATAAACATATTTCCAGATACCACGAAGCATCATCTCCTGAGGAAGTGGCTGTGACTACGAAACGCGTAGCGCAATATGTGATGCATTATCTGTTTTTATTATCTGGATATATTATATCATATTAATCTTGATGTTCATTACCTCATGGAGCAAATATTAGCTTGTTTAGCTTGGCTATTTTATGTGCTGTCTCCAATTCTGTGAATGCATATCCATGTGCAGTTTATTTATGCTATGTACATGTAAATATATGAGATGTTTTTTACAGCCATATTGCAATGTGTCATGTTTACAATCATTGTCAATAAATATGATTTTTTTCATTTATTGCCTCATGTAAAGTCCCACCTCCTCTCCATTTCCGTGGCTACAACAGGTACATGAATCTGTCTCCTGCACTAACATTTGTCATGTGGAGGCACATTCAAATTCTTAAGAGTGTCTTATGTGTTGTGCTACGTAGCTTTTTACAGTGCAGTGACCTGCTATTTAACACACAGATTTTTTGAAAGTATTTTACCATTATTTTTATTCTCAGTGCTTGTCAAAAGCAGCAATTCTCCAAGTAACATTTTTCCTTTGAACCGTCTGATTTGGACGGTTGTAGCCCACTGTGACAGTGAGCTACAATGTTTTCTAGCATTGCTAAGCCCACAAAAAGAGGCAAAGTGTAATTCCACAACAGAAGTCTGTAACATGCAGCGACCAATTTTCAGTTACAGAAATCTTTAGAAAGATAACTTCAGGTGTTGCGACTGGCTGTTTTTTTTGTTGACCATGTGATTATTATTAAGCTAGGTTTACACATATGCAAATTGGATGCGTTTTGAACAGCATCCAATTTTCATGACACGTGAAAGAACATTGCGCCTGTTCACAGACAGTGGATATAAAAAGTCTATACACCCCTGGTAAAATGTCAGGTTTCTGTACAACTGAATTGAACAACAAACTGAAATATTTTAGGTGGATGGAAGTAAAAATAAAAAAGTTAAATAATGTGGTTGCATAAGTGTGCACACCCTCTTATAACTGGGGATGTAGCTGTGTTCAGAATTAAGCAATCACATTCAAACTCATGTTAAATAGAAGTCAGTACACACCTGCCATCATTTAAGTGCCTCTGATTATGCCAAATAAAGGTCAGCGGTTCTAGTAGGTCTTTCCTGACATTTTCTTAGTGGCATCCTACAGCAAAAGCCATGGTCTACAGAGAGCTTCCAAAGCATCAGAGGGATCTCATTGTTAAAAGGTATCAGTCAGGAGAAGGGTACAAACAAATTTCCAAGGCATTAGATAATGCCATGGAACATACTGGAGAAAATATGGCACAATAGTGACATTACCAAGAGCTGGACGTCCCTCCAAAATTTATGAAAAGACGAGAAGAAAATTCATCAGGGAGGCTGCCAAGAGGACTACAGCAACATTATGGGGCTGCAGGAATATCTGGCAAGTACTGGCTGTGTAGTACAATCTCCCGTATTCTTCATATGTCTTGACTATGGGGCAGAGGGGCAAGACGGAAGCCTTTTCTTATGAAGAAAAACATCCAAGCCTGGCTAAACTTTGCAAAAACACATCTGAAGTCTACCAAAAGCATGTGGGAAAATGTGTTATGGTCTGATGAAACTTTTTGGCCATAATTCCAAAAGATATGTTTGGTACGAAAACAACACTGCACATCACCAAAAGAACACCATACCCACGGTGAAGCATGGTGGTGGCAGCATCATGCTTTAGGGCTGTTTTTCTTCTGCTGGAACAGGGGCTTTAGTCAAGGTAGAGGGAATTTGAACAGTTCCAAATACCAGTCAATATTGGCACAAAACCTTCAAGCTTCTGCTAGAAAGCTGAACATGAAGAGGAACTTCATCTTTCAGTATGTCAGCGACCCAAAGCATACATCCAAATCAACAAAGGAATGGCTTCACCATAAGAAGAATAACGTTTTGGAATGGCCAGAGCCCAGACCTGAATCTGATTGAAAATCTGTGGAGTGATCTGAAGAGGGCTGTGCACAAGAGATATCCTCGCAATCTGACAGATTTGAAGTGTTTTTGCAAAGAAGAGTGGACAAATATTGCTAAGTCAAGATGTGCCATGGTGATAGACTCATACCCAAAAAAACTAAGTGCTGTAATAAAAATGAAAAGGTGCTTTAACATAGTATTAGTTTAAGGGTGTGCAAACTTATGCAACCACATTATTTTATTTAGTTATTTTTACTTCTCTCCACCTAAATGATTTCAGTTTGTTGTTCAATTGAGTTGTACAGTTTATAGGTCACGTTAAACATGGAAAAAGTTCTGAAATGATTTATCTTTGTCTCATTTTTTTACATCACAGAAACCTGGCATTTTAACAGGGTGTGTAGACTTTTGATATCCACTGTATGTCCGGTGCAGCCGGAGTGCGAATTCAGTGCGAATTGAAAAAGAGTCCTGTCAGTTTACTGAACAGTGCGGTCCGGTCTAGGTGTGAATTTAGGTCCATTGACTTCTATGAGAACACTTCTGAATCACACATGTCATTCAGTTGTAAACAGGATAAAATCCTGACCTGATCCTGATCAAAACTGACCTGAAACGCTGAACAAATACTTTGTCAATTAGCTATGAAAACTGAGCTTCAATTTGCACTGCACATGTATGAACTCAGACTTTAGAGACAACAGAAACCAGTCTGGCAGTCTCCTCTGTCAGTTGGCCAGCACTGCTGTGACTAGTGCAAAAATCAGACTATCGAAGATGGAGGCTGATTCTCTCATGTGTTGGCAATTTGGCTAATGACTGTTTTGAGGGTCATAGATGCAGCATGGCAAAGCCCACATATGTGAATGTATGTAAATGAACAGCAACCAAAACACTACCCACCCCTTCTCCCACCCAACATAAATTTGCAGCCATTCCTGTGCTCTGATGTTTTTTTTTGAGATAGCATTAATATATTTCACATCTTCTGATTGGCTGCTGGAGACAGTAGGAAGCTGTTTCTTTTGTTAAAGCAGATGCTAGGGGTGATGGAAAGGTATGCCAGCTTTACAACAAACACATTTATGGTCTAGAGCCCTACGGACGATATGAGTAACGATGACACACAGGAATAAGGGGGCATACCCTAGCTAAGGAATGATAAAATAAGTAGTTATGGAATAATGTGAAATGAGTATTCAGTCTGGGGTAAGAATACTTGGAAGAAGCTTTTAAAAAGGGGAGGGTGGGTGGGTATCTCGCACAGGAAACCGACAAAGACCGGCGGCCTTTGGGCTGCTTAAATACCCTCCGGGCTCCTCCCATAACTTCAGGCCGGTACCGGCCTTCCAATTTATGGTCTAGAGCCCTACGGACGATATGAGTAACGATGACACACAGGAATAACACAAAACTTACCAACATGAAATAGACCTGAAAGCGTGCCTTGGTCTACCGTATGGTACACCAAAATAAGGGGGCAAAAACTTTCAGGTAGGGGATAATTATTTATTAAAGGTAAATGTCACTGAGTAAGTCGGGCAAAGGCCTGAGCCATCTCCAACTGTGGGTCAGGTATGTAGCGAGAGAAGCAGGCCGACTTCCACCGACCTAGTTTCTTGATCACATGGTCCGGAACCCCCTGTCTTGAGGCCGTCATGGCCGCCCGATCCGGAATGAATGCCCGGAGTACTGGCTGGGGTCCAATTGAAGATTGCCGAGAAGGACCCGGACATGTTCCACAAACTGTGACGAGTTGAGGGGCTTAACTGGAAAGGGTAAAAGCGGACTGGAACCTGGGCGGTCGGATAGCAGTGCCATCAACCGGTTTAACACGGTAACTGGGCACCAGTTGTTGTGGGTCCTGTACAGGTGTATATCTGCTCCGGAACCTCGCTGCTAAGTTTTAGACAGCGCCAAGTGAAGAACATAGTGATCCTGGTGGCGGCAGAGGTTACTTTTATGTAAGACTGGACCAGCTGGGTGGCTGCGAGTGAACTCGCTGGGCCGTAGAAACCCATAAACGCCATGTGTATCGCAGCCTGTAGGACGGTGCTGAGGAGGAGACCGAACGGGGACCTATTCAGGATGTCAGACATCCCCTTATAGATCTCCCCAGTGATAGGCAGCCGCTTAGGGCTGACTGGCGGCTGGTGTTTCTGAACTCCACGCAGTAGAGCCCTTACTGCGTGGCAGGAGAACACCGAAGGCCTCGCAGGGTCTTGAAGTGATAAGTAGTGCTGCACCCCGGCCACGTACTGGCGTATCGTGCTGTGTGACAGTGCCAGGTGAGAATGGCAATAAGCGATAAACGCCAGAACCTGCTTGACGCTGGAAGATTCACGGGGGCGCTGGGGCAGGAACTTATTAAATGCCCTCCAGGCCGTCCGGTAGGCCCGACGGGTGTTGCGGGCGAGCGAAGAGTTGATGATGTTAGTAGCTGACTGTAAATGTGGGGCTAGTCCAAGGTCAGTTGTGACCAATCCGGGATAGTGGCTGAGAGATGGTAGGCTCCCGGCATCTGTTCAAAGAAAGAAATAAAGTTAAAACGGGAGAGTGCGTCCGCTGCTGAGTTGAACTTCCCTGGAATGAATGAGCAGTAAACATTAAACTGATGTTGTAGGGATAGCTGGACCAGTCTGCGAAGGAAGGACATGACGGGCCTGGATTTAGACCTGCCCTTGCTGATGATCTCGGCTGTGGCTTGATTGTCTGTCGTAAAAGCCACAGTCTGTCCAGACCAACGGTGACCCCATAGGTGAGCGGCTGCTACGATGGGGTACAGCTCAAAGAGGGCTGACGTGGTAGTGAAGCCCGGTGTGGCTAGTGCCTGAGGAGGCCAAGGGGCGGCGAACCACAAATGGCCAAAAATGGCGGCACATCCTGTGGATGCCGCCGCATCTGTCACCACCTGAGGTGACAGCGAGGACACTACTGGGATGAACAGGGACACACCGTTCCAATTACTGAGAAAGTCTTCCCACATGGCCAGATCTGCCCTGGCTGCTGAATCCAGCCTGATGACCTGGACTGGGTCCTGAGTGTAGGACAGGAAGACCAGCAGCCAGGACACAAAGGAGCGGCCCTGGGGGATGATCCTCATAGCAAAATTCAACATCCCGAGGAGAGACTGAAGTTGCTTCTGAGTACATCCCCCCACCCGGGTGAACTCTTGTAGAACCGTCCTGATACGGTCCAACTTATCTGCGGGAAGGCTGGCCTGCATGGCTAGAGTGTCAAGGTCGATGCCCAAGAACGTGATCTTGTGCGCCGGGCCGTCAACCTTGTGTTCCGCTATGGGGACGTTCAGATTGTTGAAAACCGTCCTCAACTTTCCAAGGTCCCCTGGGGGAGCCCCGGGTGGTTCTATCAAAAGGAAGTCATCCAAATAGTGGATGACCTCGTGGCACTGTGCCTCGTGGAGAAGGATCCACGCCAGGGTCTCCGCGAACTTATCAAACAACCAAGGACTACTCTTAGACCCGAAGGTCAACTTGGTTGCGAAATAATATCGCTCCCTCCACTTGATGCCGTGCCAGCACCACAGGGAGGGATGTATAGGCAGCAGCTTGAAGGCGTCAGATATGTCCGCCTTCGAGAGCCAAGCACCCACCCCAGCCCTGAGTATGGCCTGGATAGCCATATCTACTGAAGCGTACTTCAGTGAGAACTCCTCGGAGGGAATGAGCGAGTTGAGACTGGGAATGACGGAAGAATGAGGCGCTGACAGATCATACACCAGACGTTTTTTATTTGAAAATTTTCCCTGTACAAGCCGATAGGGCTGACCCTCCAGATACTAAAGGGGGACTGACTGAATGGGCCTATCATAAAGTCCCGATCCAACTCCGTCTGAAGAAGGACGTCGATAGCTGGCTCATCTGTTGCTGCTGACCGCAAGTTCCGACATTCGTGGGTGGTGTGGGGCAGGGTGATGAGCCCGGTATGAAACCCATCGGTGAAACCTCGAATAAGGTAGCTGGCGAGTGACGGAGTGGGGTGTGAGGTCAGGTAAACATCGAGCCAAAGGACATTGACCCGGCTTAGTCACGGTTTCTTCTGCTTGACCTCACACAGGACCCTGGGGTGCGCCCTCTGGCATAGGGTGCAGACGTGCAACAGCCGGCACTGGCTGAAATTGCAGGAGCCGTAGTTGAAGTTATTGCAAATGGCGGCTCCCCCCACCATCCGCACCGGACGTCCCAACTTGTCCACCTTCTGCCCTTGCGCCGGGGCCTGCTGAGCCTGACTCGTGCTGGTAGAGGCCGTGCTAGCTGTCGGGTGGACAGAGACTATGTTGGCACACCAGACTGCGGTGTGGGATGCTGACTGACAGACAGCACATAGTGGGGACCGTAGACCCGCAAAGTGGCGGCAGAACAACTCGGTGTCCACTACACTCCAGTCCGTTGTCAAATGGAACTGTAAGAACCTGGCCGCGGCTTTGGCCGAGAAGGACCGTTGATAATCGTAGAACGCTGAACCACCGTATTTGTGGCCCAGGTCTACGATTAGATGGAGGTAGAGGTCCAGTTCCTCCCGCCTGCCCGGGAGGCTGAGCACAGCACGTCCCTGAACATACCTAAAGCGAGCGTGAACTCAGGCACCGTGAGCTTTCTGTTCAGCCTCGGATCCTTAGCCTTCAAAACCACCGAGACGTCCCCCCAGGTGTAGGCCTTGTTCTCCGCTACATCATGGACCGAGATCATGAGTGAGGCCAGGTTAACGTCTCTGCCCTCTAAAATGTCCTTCCTTACGCTGGGTGGCACCAGGTGGGAAGGATGAATGGTAGTTGTGGCAAGCTCACTACTTGCGGCCGGTGCATTGATGGCTGGGACCACAGCAGGGTCCGGAACCGTGGCGGCCGGGCTGGTCTCTAGACGTGTCACCCTGTCCTGGACCTCAATGATCGAGGAAGACAGGGAAGATACGAGGGCGTGTAGCTGAGCGACGGCGGTTGAAATGGATTCCAGGGACGCCTGCTGGCTGCTGGAACCGGCTGCGGCCGGTGGTGGGAAGAGGAGCCTGAATAGCTCCGCCTTCCTGGCCGCGGAAGAGAAGGGTATCCCTCTGCGCCTCAGCTCGGCGGAGAGCCTGGGAATTGTCCATGCCCTAAGGGACTGGACACTGCCAGCCTTGGAGGCTGACGCCGGAGATAGCGGGGTGGTGAGGTCATCGCTGCCGACTGACGACATGGCGGCTGCCAAGACCCGTTGCTTAGTTGACTGGTCACGTGTCTGCAGGCTGGGCCTATAAAGAGGTGACAAGAAATGAGTTTGGACGTGTAACCTATGGTATACGTACCTGACATGAAAATGCATTTTTTTTCCTTTTTTTTTTTTTTTTTTAAATATATATATATTTTTTTTTTTACCTGCTGGAACCCTGATCAAGCTGGTGCAGGTGGACCTACTGAATCCGACTGACCTGAGAGAGTGTGAGAGAAAGTACCTATTTAAGAGCCTGAAACTGCTGCCGTCCTGAGCGACGGTACTTAAGTCGATAGTGACTTAAGTCGACTGACGTGACAGCTGTGGAATCAAATGACAGACAACAATACGAATAACTGAAATGACATGTTGCCTTAACTGAAATGAACATCCCGTGACAGGGCCCGGCCCGGTCGTACCGTATGGGGGTGACTGTGAGCCGGACTCTGGAGCACGTACAGAAATGAGACAACCGTGAAATGAGGCCAACTGCCCGGGTACGCTGGGGCCCGAACTGTGACATACTGGCTGCCACCGGGTTCGACTCCAAGTGTTACAGCATGCAGTGGAACGCTAGCACTCGTGTGACAGCGACCTTGATCATCATGCCACTGTCTAGTGACTGAACCCCTTTTTTTTTTTTTTTTTTGAGCATGTACTGAAATGCGGCCGGCCTAGGGCACGCCGGCGCGAATTCGTATGGGGAAGTGACTAAATTAACGCCGGGCGTGGTAAGGTGACACAGAAATGATTTATCATGACAAGGACAAGAATCAAAAGTTGACCGAAACCTGCAATGCGATTCCGTCCCTGGTGCATGTATTGAAATGAGGCCGGCCTAGGGCACGCCGACATAAATTCGTACGGGGAAGTGACTGCATTCAGGCCGGGCGTGGTAAGGTGAGACAGAAATGACATACCATGACAAGGGCAAGAATCAAGAATGAACGCAACCTGTGATGCGATTCCGCCCTTGGCGCATGTATCGAAATGAGGCCGGGCAGCCGTGCGTCTGGATTGCCCCGGTCGGAGCATCTATGGATGCGACCGGACCCACCCAGAGGTATAGTGACCGAAATGAAACCATGACAAAGACTAGATTTCAACAAACCGAGCAACTTGTAACTGAATCTGTCTCTGGAGCATGTATAGAAAGGAGGCCGAGCGGCTAGGCGAACCAGTGCGAATCGATGCATCCCGGATGCAACCGGATTCAGACCGATACGTGGCCAATGACCGAAATCATGCCAAAGACTAGACTCGAGCCCGCATCCGTACGAGCGGTGGGCCAATCTCTGAAACATGTATGGTAATGCGGCCGTAACCTGGGTACCCCGAGACAAATCCGTGCATGAGTGCGACATGACTTGAATCTGAGTGCGGCCAGGATCGAAATGATGGCATGAACGCCCTGTTTAAACGATGCGAAATGACTTAGCATGACCGAATGGCCCGATACGTTAGATGTATGTTTGAAATGACGAAATGATTGCCATGCTAATACAATGAAATGTTTTGACACGGTCGAAGTAATTCGTGCAATTAACATGCCAACAGTGACTCGGAATGCAACCAGTGATCCGGCATGCTTGCTGGCATAACTGATTTGACCGATTTGACATGACATGAATGCTGCGTGTGAGTGCGAACGGCACCCATGAGCGAGCTACGCTTGAACGATTCGAAGCCTGCGTACTCTGACCGCGTAAGGGGAACCCTTGAGTGCCGGATGCGGCATCGGTCGGAGTGTTGTGGCGGGCGGCCCTGAATGTGCGTGCCGCTAGGTGGCTCCCGATCGTGTACAACCAAAAACGTGCGTGTAACTGTATAGTGTTTCGAGACAAGCGGTGCGTGGTTCGTGAGCTACGCAGACCACAGTTTAGTGACATGATAAGCAGTGCATGGGAACGTAAAACATGGGAGCCGAAGCCCTACTGCGACAGCCGAACCAGACTCTTTGTACGGAACTGCGACTCGGCGACACGAGTGCGTCGCGAAGGGATAACACGACTTACGAACACGGAACACGGGACTGCAACAACACAAGGAGACGGACAGACGAAACGGAGCTCACGAACCGACACCAACAGCGCTTGTCTCGAACGAGTCGGTCCAGCTTTACAACAAACACATATATCAGAAAATGGCACAAATCAGAGTAAGATGATGTAGTGTTAGGCAAATGCCTCAATGCCCCCTTAATTTGTACATACAGTACATATAACATTGGAGGAATAGGCAAAACAAAATGTAAAAACATATTTTAACTGAATACAAAATGGTTAATTACATAAAGTCATGAATAGGGTGAACAAATAGTACAGAAAAAATGGAACACTGATCTACACACAGACAGACAGAAGTACAGAACTCAACCAAAGAAAATTTCCATGCTTTATCTAACAATGTAATGCATTTACCTACCCATTCAATGAAAGATAACTTAATCAGGCTAAAGCTGCAATATCAGATGCGTGGTTCAGTTGATGCTTCCAATTAAGTCCTGGGTTTCTTCAGAGCACATGGCCAGGTATCTTATCATTCACCAAATGCCATGTTTCCCCTACGCATGAATTTAACACACTGGGCATATTAAAACATTCCCCAGTAACCTATTTTTTTTCTTCAGATTTTATTTTTATTTGAATTACATTTTTTATACATAACATACAAACAAGAAAAAAGAAAAACAAACAACAAAAACACATACACGAAAAACTAATATAAATCAATTTAGCTAAGACACTAGCATCGACAGTACCTTTAGTTCGTTATTATCCAATATTACAAAAATACTGAGAAGATTTCAAGAATATTCCAAGAATATTCCCTTCAAACTATTTGTTAAAATTCTAACCTCAGCACTTGCAGTTTACAACTTTCACTGTTGTTGGCTCCTGCTGCCTCAGTGTTGCTTCCCTGAAGTTCCAGTCTTCACAGGAAGTAGCTAGTAGTGGACATTGCCATCCCCAGTCTGAAGGGGTAGAAGAAGGCTGGAGCAGGGGAGTGCCTTTCCATCCTAAACCACGGAGCTGTTTTTAGTGATGCACACAGTGTGTAGGGAGACACAACTCTAGCGACATTAGATAAGACAATGGCACTGCAAGGACAGATTAGGAATGAATGGGGTGTCTCAGCCAATGGGCATGGATTTTCTCGGGTCCCTTGGCCTGCTGGGAGAATCTATTTATTTGGGTGGAGTCAGTAGATCGGGGGGTGTGGGCCGCCCGGATGGCTGTCTGGGTGGACGTGTGTTGCATTGCCCGGGGCTGTTAGGCTGGAAACCTAAGGCCTATCTCGGGGACATCTGGTTGCTAGGCTATCTAGGAGCCTATCTAGAAGACGTGCAAGGTTGGGACTGCTTGTAGTCCAACCAGAAGTAACGGTTCCGCTGGCCAGGGAACCAGTCGTGGTCAGAGGTAGAAGGGAAGCTGTTGCCACAAAGGGACCATCCACCTTGATACCGGAGACCACAGTGAGTGAGCTGAAGCCAATACCAGAGCAGACTTCTCACCAGTCGGGGACGCTGAAGAAGTGGGAAAGCATGAGAAAGTGCCAAGTCAGGGACCCAGCGGGACAGCAGAGGCGATGCTTATGGAGTGCCAAGCCAGGGACCTAACGTGTCACCAGGGGTGAAGCTTGAGGAGTATCTGTGAGTGCCAAGCCAGAGACCCAGCAGTGAAACAGGGGTGATGCTTGAGGAAGATACTGAGTGCTACAGTGAAAGAGCTCAAGGGATCCAGTGGCTAGTGGATCTGAAGTCTAGTGAGAGAGACTGGGAGCTTGTTGAGTGAGTGACCCACAGTGAGTGAGTGTGGGGTAAAGAGAACTGTTTGTATTGCAGATAGTTGAATACCTTTAGGCCCCATGTACACCGGACGCTGCTAAACGTATGTTCAGAGACAGTTGAACTCATTCAATGTTATCCTATGTTACCATGTACACAGTCTTGTTTATTGCCATTTTTAGGCAGTTGCGTTTAATAGCGTTCCTTCGAAAGCAAAAAAATGGGTTCAGATGCCAAAGTTTCCGACATTTCAGATGCCAAACATGGCTAAGCGTGGCTTTAAGCCACATTTCGTTTATAGGCGTTTTTCGTTTTTGGCCATTTTAAAAAAAAAAAAACGATAAACGCGGCATGTAAACGCGGCAAAACGGGCGTTTTAAACGTGGGTTACTATCTGTCAAGTTAATTATTCAGGAGAGGTTGTAAAAACGTCCCGTGCACATGAAGCCTTACCGTTAGTAACAGCTACAAGATTGTTGCCATAGGAGGCAGCGTCCTACCTATACAGAAGTGGTGTCCAGCTGGAGGCCTTCACCTGTATAGCTGTCTACCTATAGAAGTCTTGGAGTCTGCCAATTAACATTGCGTCTACCTAAGGGTGTCCTGGCCCTAATCCTCTCCCCCACAGTTCTGTTTAAAGCCCCATACACACGGTCGGATTTTCCGACGGAAAATGTCCTATCGGACAATGTTGTCGGAAATTCCGACCGTGTGTAGGCTCCATCGGATTTTCCGACGGACAAAGTTTTATCTCCTGCTCTCAAATTTTCCGACAACAAAGTCCTATCGGACTTTTTCCGATCGTGTGTAGCGAATTCCGACGGACAAAGTGCCACGCATGCTCAGATCACATTACAAGACCAAAGCTATTGGCTAATAGCCTCTACGTAGTCCCGTCGTAGGCAACAAACGTCACCACGTTCAGAATGATCGAATTTTTCGAGAACTTTGTCCGACCGTGTGTACGCAACACCAGCTTCGGACAAATTCCGACGGAAATGATCCGACGGAACTGGTCATCGGAAAATCCGAGCGTGTGTACGGGCCATTAGAGACAATAAATCTCTTTGCATTCAAAAAGTGTCTGACGCCCACCTGTTCATCTTACATTCAACCCACCATGCCTTGTAACCCACTCTACACTGAAGGATGTCGGCTGTCCTTAACATCTCTATAAAATCAAATGTGGACAACTAATGTTTACTAATGACTTACATACATCTATTATTTGAGGGTGTGTAGAGATCCTAACTCACACTAGGTGGGAGATAAAAACAGCAAGTGATATACACCCTCCCAGCCCCCATGCAGGAGGGTCCTGGGAGGACCTGGGAAGAGAGACCTAGAGAGACCACTGTTTTTGATTGGCAGTCCACAGAGGGTAATAGAAGTATATTGAATTATATGTCTCAACAAGTCATAATTATTTAGCACAATTAGGTGCTAATTAGAAGTAAATTGAGAAAGTTACCTGTTATAGATAACACTTCAACCCTTTGCTGCTGTCACCTCCAGCAATTTAAGAGGGTCTAAATACCAGGAGGTTGAGGCTTTTAGATCTTGTGACTGCAGTGATTGGCTGCCACAGCAGTCACATGGTCAGAATCGCAAGTATGCATCTCAGTTATTGCACAGGGAGCCCCCAATGAGTGCGCTCTCAGCAGAAAAGCCATTCCCAATAGATTCATATATACCTCCACTGAGCGGTGAAGCCCATCTGCCCAGATTTGGCACGTAAGCATACAGCCAGCAGGAACAGGTTCAAAATTCAACTTCCACTGTCCAAGTATAAAGCCTGGTACACAGGGTTGTGCTGAACGAAATAAACTGTCAGCTCCAGTCAAAGCTTCTGTACTAAATATGCAAATTTATTATAGCGATCTCCCCTGCTGAGCTGTTGTGTTCTGACAGGGGTACGCCTAGGATTGCCACCTCATCCCTTTAAAGAGGAAGTAAACCCTCTTTTACAACTTTAGCTTACAGGTAAGCCTATATTAAGGCTTACCTGTAGCTAACAAGGATATCTCCTAAACCTGCATGGTTTAGGAGATATACCTGTATTTGCATGTGCCGACGTCATGCGGCACATGCGCACTTGCGACAACTGAAGCAAAGGGCGCTATATGCCGATGCTTCAGTTGCTACTACGCCGCTCTCGTGCGCATGCGCGTGACGTCATCACGGCTCCGGCAAATCACAGCGCCGGAGCCGCGATACCCGGAAGTCACTCCAGGAGAATATGTCGGTGGTCGGAGGGGGAGAAGAGGACCAATGCCGGGGCTTCGATCTCAGGTAAGTGATACATAATTAGCTAGTATGCTATGCATACTAGCTAATTATGCCTTTGTCTTGCAGGTTTTTTTTTTTTTTTTACGTTTTACTTAAGAGGGTTTACTTCCTCTTTAAAACCGAACACATATTAGTTACACAGGTTCTGTGGCTGATTAATGTGGTAATTAAACTCACTTGGTGCCTTATCTGCATTAAATTAGCATCAGAACCTGTGTTATTCATATGTGTTTGGGTTTAAAGGGATGAGGTGACAACCCTAGGTATACCCCCCTGTCAGAACACTCTGATCAGCGCTCTCCCCCATTGGCTGAGAGCAGGGCCGCTGATAGAAATCATGGGGCCCCGTACAGCCTACCTGACGGGGCCCCCTTCAGCCCCACCCCTGGCCCCGCCCCTATACAGAGAGGCTAGGGTATACATAAAGGCTAAATTGTGGGCGTGGCTAATTAAAAAATATGCGCTACTCGGAGCTGGAAAATGGACATAGTTTAACCGTTTGCCGACCACCTCACGCAGCTATAGTGCGGCAGAAGGGCACGTACAGGCAAACCAACGTACCTGTATGTTGCCCTTTAAGAGGCGTCCTGTGGGCATGCCCACGGCAAGCCCTGTGAGTCGGGGCGCGTGTCCCGTGGATTCGATCACCGCAGGGATACCCGCGATCGTTTCACGGAGAGGAAGAATGAGGAGATGCTAATGTAAACAAGCATCTCCCCGTTCTGCCTAGTGACAGTGTCACTGATCTCTGCTCCCTTTGATCGGGAGCTGTGATCAGTGACTAGCCACGCCCCCACAGTTAGAAACACTCCCCAGGACACACTTAGCCCCTTAACTGTCCCCTAGTGGTTAACCCCTTCACTGCCAGTGTCATTTACACAGGAATCAAAAATGTGTCAAAAATATCCGATGTATCCGCCATGATGTCGCAGTCACGATATAAAAATCGCTGATCGCCGCCATTACTAGTAAAAAAAATAATTATTAATAAAAATGCCATAAAACTATCCCTAATTCCTACACCCGGCCCCTGAAAAACTACACCCGATGGCTTGGATGTTGAAAGGGATAGGCTGCTGAGCCAGGGATGCTCACTCAAGGTGGTAACTACCTTACATCAAGTCAGAAAGAATTCAACTAATAATACTTACAACAAAGTATAGGAGAAATTCACTTCATTCGCACAGCAGCAATCCTGGGATCTGTTAGAACCCACAGTATCACAAATTCTAGAATTCCTGCAATCGGGCCTAGACAAAGGCCTAGGCTCTACTACGCTAAAGGTTCAAGTCTCTGCTTTATCTGCTATGATGGGAATCAAATGGGCTTAAAATCCCCTTATCGTTCAATTTCTAAGGGCATGTCTGAAGATAAAACCCCCAAGGAAACCAACTTTTTCTACCTGGGATCTCTCCACAGGTCCACGGATTGTCCGCGCGTGTGTATGGGGCTTTAGAAGCACTGTCAAATTCTGCCTTTAATCCCATGGAGGCAGCATCCCTTTGGGATTTTACGCTTAAAATAACCTTCCTTATTGCCATAACCTCAGGCAAAAGGGTATCGGAGTTGCAAGCTTTACTGGTGAAAGAACCTCATCTGATCTTCTACTAAAGTAACATCCGCTTTCCGCTTTAACCACTTCAGCCCCGGAAGATTTGGCTGCTGAATGACCAGGCCATTTTTTGCGATTCGGGACTGTGTCGCTTTAACTGACAATTGTGCGGTGGTGCGGCGCTGCACCCGAACAAAATCTTTCTTGTGGTGGTATTTGATCGCCTCTGCGGTTTTTTTTTTTTGCGCTATAAACAAAAAAAACAGCGACACTTTTGAAAAAAAAGCTTTATTTTTTACTTTTTTCTGTAATAAATATCCCCATATTTTTTTTTAAAAAAAAAAAGCAAATTTTTTCTCAGTTCAGGCGGATATGTATTCTTCTACATATTTTTGGTAAAAAAATTGCAATAAGCGTATATTGATTGGTTTGCGCAAAAGTTATAGCGTTTACAAAATAGGGGATAGATTTATAGAATTTTTATTATTATTATTTTTTTTACTAGTAATGGCGGCAATATGCGATTTTTATCATGACTGCAACATTATGGTGGACACATTTTTGGGACCATTGGCATTTATACAGCGATCGGTGCTATAAAAAATGCATTGATTACTGTAAAAATGTCACTGGCAGTGAATGGGGTTAACACTAGGGGGCGATCAAGGGGTTAACTGTGTTCCCTGGGAGGTGATTCTAACTGAAGGGGGAGTGGACTAACTAGAAGAAGTGACAGATCGTGGATCATGATATTATCACATGCCTGACGAAGGGGTCCTGCGCGGCTCCGAAACGTTGCACCTTATATTTTTGTGATGTCATTTTTTTTTCATTAAAAACCTTTTTTGGATGAAGATTTATCGATCCATGGTGTGCTGGCGAATATGTACGTTTGTTTGATGTTTCCAGGACCCGACTGGTAATCGCTGCAGCACCCGCCATTTTGTTACGAGCCACAAATACCAGGAATTAGTGCGATAGGAATATCAATTTGTCCTAGCTAATAGGAACACATGATCTGTCACTCCTCTCAGAGCAGGACACGGATTTGTGTGTTTACACAAATGCACACTTCCGTGTTCTGTCCCTCGTGCTCGCGATCTCAACCGTCGGCCAAGAGCATCGGCACCCCCGCTGTGCCGTGGTGCCTGCTATCCCAATTCCGTGAGCTGACGTATAGCTACGACGGTTCGTGGGATCGTGCCGACCTGCCATAGTATAATGACGGCGGCTGGTCGGCAAGCGGTTAATCAAGAAATCAACATACCAGTATTATTCCTTACTAGTCAAGGGGACCCACATCCCTTGGACGTCAAAACAACTATTGCTTCATACCTAACGGCTACCAGCCCATTCAGGACGACTGAAAATATTCTGATCATTCCTCATGGCCGTAGAAGGGGTCAAGCAGCATCTTCGCGTACAATAGTTTCAGTGTTAATTAAAACCATCAAAAAAGCCTACATTGCACAACAGCTTCCAATACCTGAAGGCTTAAGGGCTCATTCTATTAGGACAGTGGCAACATCATGGGCAGCATATTGCAGGGTCTCTCCAGAAACAATATGCAAAGTGGCAACTTGGTCTTCAATTGACAACTGTTGAATTCGTAAGAAAAATTGCAAATTCTTCTGTATCTTGTGAAAAAATAATACCTTATAAGCACCCACTCGTATAGTGAGTTATTTCCCAGTGTGTGCTGCCATGATGAGACAGGAAAACGGAAATTTGTATACTCACCTTTCCGTCATTTTCCTTTCCTGGCGCATCTTATGGCGGCACACAGATTCCCACCCATTTAAGGTAATAGATAGGGAGAATGCTGTGTGGGGCCTCTCTTCAATTCTTATAGCTAACCAGTCCTATCGGGTTTTGGGGGCAGAGTAACAACCCAGTGTGTGCTGCCATAAGATGCGCCAGGAAAGGAAAATTACGGAAAGGTGAGTATACAATTTTCAGTTTTTTTGCGTGGAGTGTTTCTTCTCCTAATCAAAACTTTTGCTATGCTAATAGAGTTAGCTTGGATGCAACAGAACATTTTGTACCAGTCTGAAATGCTCTGAGATTATTATTACAAATATTTATTCAGCTCTCAAATATACCTAAATACTCATACTCATTACATTTTCTTTACACTGGTTATCAGACTAGAACAGAAGCAGAGAACTGTATTTTAATTCCATTGGCAAACTGCTTCTATGGTTAAAACTCCATTCAAAAAACAAACAGTTCTGGACAGTTCAAAGGGGTCTTTGCATGTATAAACAGGATAATCCTAGAAAACTTTATCTGGACCTTAAATTTCACATTTTGATTTTTACAATAGTTTTCAGTAAAACAGCTTTGCAACTCTTTTTTTAAATCTCAGAACAAAATGATCTTCATAATATGTGTTTGTGCTTGAATGTTTTTCAAAATTAGTTAAAAAAAATATGACTGAGTGTCAGGGATTTTCCTGTAGACTTCTACCGGATTGGCATACAGTGCATAGCAGTCAAAAAGCGGAACACACAGCTTTACAACTGCAGGTTGGAGCACATTCTTAGAAATCTATAATAGTTTTGAATACATTTTTTTTTTTTTAAAGAGGTTGTAAACCTGAATCATGGAATCAGCACTCCTTAAACACTATATATTAAAACAGAAGTGTTAGTAGTATATATTTTCAAAATGTGGAAGTCATACTACCTCATCAAGGCCCCTCAGTAAAGTGCGATAGAGTTAGGGACCACACTTTGCATAGGGACCTTGACGAGTGTATATTCTATAAAGATTTGCAAATAAATGCTACTAACAGCACCTCTGTATTTAATAAAAAGCACATATATCTGTAGTGTTTACTTATATCTCCAAAGCTCTAAGTGTCATTTCTCTCTGGTGCTTTGTTCCTGTTATCAGCATGAGTCACTTCTAAGAAGTTTTCCCGACACATGAGAAATTTATGTCAGGAGGGAGGGGGAGGGAGAGCTTAAAGAGGAGCTTGTCTATTCAGAACACAGTTCATCTGCTATGTGGAGGGGGCGTGTGTTCCTTTCCTCCAAACAGCTCTCACACAGTGTAACTGCAGTCTCTCAGCCCCTTCTCTATGCTGCTGACAGATGAAGAAATATTTTTACTACTTTGAAGGGGTGTAGAGAAGAGAAGACTGCAGATAGACAAGTAAACTTTATGTACAAGGATTTGTTTAATCTCTGTGCATCATCTGAGGCTTTTTACCTCACTGGGAATATGTGAGTGTTTACAACCAGTGGGTTTACATATTTTAAACTGATGTTTCAATCAGTAATAATTACTATGCATATACCATTTTTATTTAAAGAATTACAATTTTTACTATGTATTTTCTAAAGAGAGAGCATGGCAGAAGCATTTTACCCTTCAGATTCTGATTTAAACTCTACCACCTGAACACGTTGAGAGGGAGTGGAATCACTCTGTTGACTAATCCCATCGTGTTTGTAAATTTGATTTAAGCTATTGAATTCTGCAAACATCACAGCATATCTGTGCTTGCCTGAGACTGACAGATGCTATTGTAGACTGTCAAGGGGCTTGTTCCAACTACCATATTCCACAACCATACAATGCGTAGATCACTGACACACTCCATCTTCCATCAATAAGGCATTTTTGTACTCCTGAGAGAGTGAGGTCCAGGTGAAACCATGTACTTTATGGGGAGTATTTACTAAAACTGGAGCGTGCAAAATCTGGTGCAGCTCTGCATAGAAACCAATCAGCTTCCAGGTTTTATTGTCAAAGCTTTACTGAACAAGCTGAAATTACAAGCTGATTAGCTACCATGCACATCTGCACCAGATTTAGTAAATCTTCCCCTCTGTAATATGTGTATTTTTAAGGACTGCATGATGGAGTGAGGCTGCATTCTTTGCATTGTTCTGTAACAGAGCAACTTAACAAAGACAGGGAACAAATCTGTAGAAGACCCTAGAGCTCCACTGGCTGCCAATGAAAATGCAATATATAACTTTTAATTGACAAAAAAGAAAATATTTAAAACAATTGTTAGTCTTGACCATGAAAAATAGAGAAAAATGGAATTAATGGTTATCTTGAGCGGTTTGTACCAGGGATGTGCAGTCAGGGGAGGCAGGTGAGGCAGAGACTCACCTGCCATGTACATAAAAAAAAAAATGATTGAGCTTTGAGGGTCGTCACCGAGACCCCACATTATATAATACAATAGACAGCTTGAACCTTGGACCAATGGTAAAGTACCATTGGCCCCAGCTGTCCAATAAAAATGCTGCAGTCGAGGCTATCCTCTCACTGCAGTGTCATAGAAGGGGGCATGTGTCTAAAAGACACATACTCCCTTCCAGCCCAGCCCTCTTAACTACAAGGAAAAAACATGGGATTATTATTATATTATTAATAGATTTACCCATAATTCCATGTTTTTCTCACACAGTTAAGAGGGAGAATAAGATTTTGCTGCTGCTGAAAAGTTACTGTTTTAATCAAGCTAAATCATATACAGTTGTGTGAAAAAGTATTTGCCCCCTTTCTGATTCTTTTTTTTTTTTTGCATATTTGTCATACTCAGATCATCAAACAAATCCAATATTGTGCATATATCCAATATGATGACAAATACTATACAATTGTATAGAAATTCAATTCAGTCCCAGATACACTATCAAAATCATTGAAACAGTGATCAAATAGTCCATGAAATCTTGAATGATTAAAAAAGGGGGCAATGGACAAAAGTGTAGACAGTGCTTCAAACGGGGTCTTCAATACATAATCTCCAATGTGTGATCTTCATGTGCATTACTTCTGCTCTCTAGACTCTTACCTCAATATAGATGGTATCTGGCTTATTCAGCTCAATATTGTTGGGGAATCTCCCGGAATCTACTGATGGTGAATGGTGCTTCTCCTAATACTGTGTTCCAAATGAAAGCTTCCAATTTGTCAGCGCAGAGCAAGCGGGCATATGTAAGGGATGAGAAAAAGTCTCCCATAGCGCAGTACGTTTGAACACACTAATTTATTAATAAAAATTCCAAATGGGCACTTACAACAGTAAAATATACAAACGGCAGATCTGTAAATTTAGCGGTATGACAGACGCCTCTTACATTTCTTCCGGTCTTAGGATATCCAGTCACTCTCTATGCATTACGACACACCACGTGTCTTCATCAGGAAACCTTGTTTTTTGCACAGGATTAGGATTATTTATTTATTTGCATAAATAGCCCATATTTTTGCACATTATTGCACAGTATATATCTTTGCACATTATTTCACAGACACCATTTTTCCACTGCATTATTTGCACAGAGGACTTGTTTGATGATTGTAGTCCACCTTCTTGCAATTGCAATGTGCAATTCGTTTAGTTTTTTTTTGTTTTTCTGTTTGTTTTTGTTTTTTTCGTTCGTTCGTTTTCGCACGAATGAACGAATCGTACGAATCCGATTAACGAATCATTCGAATCGAATGAATCCGAAAAACAACGAAAATCCGAAAAAAAATTTGAAACAACGAATGTACTAATGAAGAAAATCCGAAAAACTAAAACGAACGAAAAAATTTGTACATTCGTAACTTTTTTTTTTTTGTTGAATTGGTAATTTTTACGTGTCCCTTACAATGGTGCTGCTTAACGTGCTTCGAATGGATTGAATTCGTACATTCGTAACTTTTTTTTTATTCACGTTGATAGCGCGAGGGACTTTATATTATATAATTATGGTAAGTCGTCCAGGTCCTGAAGCTGCAAAGCAGCCCCAGACCATCACACTACTACCACCATGTCTGACTGTTGGTATGATGTTCTTGTTATGAAATGCTGTATTAGTTTCATGCCAGATGTAACGGGACGCACACCTTCCAAAAAGTACATTTTTTGTCTCATCAGTCCACAGAATATTTGCCTAAAAGTCTTGGGGATAATCAAGATGTTTTTTGGTAAATGTGAGATGAGCCTTTGTGTTCTTTTTGGTCAGCAGTGGCTTTGGCCTTGGAACTCTCCAATGGATGCCATTTTTGCCCAGTCTCTTTTTTATTGTTGAATCATGATCACTGACCTGAGGCAAGTGAGGCCTGCAGTTCCTTAGATGTTGTTCTGGGTTCTTTTATGACCTCCTGGATGAGTCGTCATCATGCTCTTGGAGTCATTTTTGTAGGCCGGCCACTCCTGGATGAGTCATCATCATGCTCTTGGAGTCATTTTTGTAGGCCGGCCACTCCTGGGAAGGTTCCAAGTTATCTCCATTTGTGGGTAATGGCTCTCCCCGGGTTCACTGGAGTTCCAAAGCCTTATAAATGGCTTTGAAACCCTTTCTAGACCGATACATGTACATGACTTTGTTTATAATCTGTTCTTGATTTTTTTTAGATTGTGGCATGATGTGTGGCTTTTTGTGATATGTTAGCGTGCTTCACTTTGTCAGACAGCTTCTATTTACGTGATTTCTTGATTCAACAGGTCTGGCAGTAATCAGGCCTGGGCGTGGCAAGTGAAATTTAACTCAGCTTTCCAAAAAATTGTGGTTCATTAATGATTCAGCATGAGAGGGGGCAATTACTTTTTCACATAGGGCCAGGCAGGTTTGAACAGCTTTTTTCCTTTAATAAATTATATAATAATTTAAAAACTGCATCTTGGATTTACTCGGGTTATCTTTGTGTAATATTAAAATTTGTTTAATCATCTGAATCATTTAAGTGTGAGAAATATGCAAAAAAATAATAATTTAAATCAGGAAGGGGGCAAATACCTTTTCACACAATTGTATTATTATGCTATATGTTATAACATAATTTATTATTTATCTATTTACTGTGAAATTATTGGTTTGAAGTAGGGATGAGCCTGATGTTCAAATCAAGCGTAAGTTCGACTCGAACATCGGGTGTTCGCCTGTTCGCCGAACAGCAAAGAATATGCGTTGTTCACGGCAAATTCGAAAGCCACCGGAACACCGTTAAAGTCTATGGGACACTTACATGAAAAATCAAATGTGCTCATTTTAAAGGCTTATATGCAAGTTATTGTTATAAAAAGTGTTTGGGGACCTGGGTCCTGCCCCAGGGGACATGTATCAATGCAAAATAATTTTTTTAAAACTGACGTTTTTTCGGGAGCAGTGATTTTTTTAATGCTTAAAGTGAAACAATAAAAATGAAATATTCCTTTAAATATTGTGCCGGGAGGGTGTCTATATTATGCCTGTAAAGTGGCGCATGTTTCCCATGTTTAGAAGAGTACCACAGAAAAATTACCTTTCTAAAGGAAAAATTGTCATTTAAAACTGATCGCTGCTGTAATGAATTGTCGGGTCTCGGCAATATAGGTAAAACTTATTGAAAAAAAGAGCATGGGTCCCCCCCAGGTCATTACCAGGCCCTTTGGGTCTGGTATGAATATTAAGTGGAACCCCAAACCAAAATAAAAAAAAATTGCGTGGGGGTCCCCCTAAAACCCACGATGTACCCCATTACCAATTCACACAGGGGGGAAGCTGGGATCTGGGGGTCCCCTTGTTTCAATGAGTTTTATCTATATGGCCGAGACCCGAAAATTCATTACAGCCGCGATCAGTTTTAAATTAAATTTTTTCCTTTAGAAATGTAATTTTGCTGTGGTATTGTTCTAAAAACGGGAAAAAATGCGCCACTTTGCAGGCATACTATAGATACCCCCCAGGCAGGATATTTAAAGGGATATTGAATTTTTATTGTTTCACTTTAAGCATTAAAAAAAACACTACTCCCGAAAAAACTTCTGTTTTTAAAACTTTTTTTGCATTGATACATGTCCCCTGAGCCAGGATCCAGGTTCCCAAACACCTTTTATAACAATAACTTGCATATAAGCCTTTAAAATGAGCACTTTTGATTATTCATGTTCGGGTCATATAGACTTTAACGGTGTTCCGGCGGCTTTCGAATTTGCCACAAACAATGCATATTGTTCGCTGTTCAGCGAACAGGCAAACACCCGATGTTCGAGTCAAACTTATGCTTGATTTGAACATCGGGCTCATCCCTACTTCAAACCAATAATTTCACAGTAAATAGATAAATAATAAATTATTATGTTATAACATATAGCATAATAATACAGTTGTGTGAAAAGGTATTTGCCCCCTTCCTGATTTAAATTATAATTTTTTGCATATTTCTCACACTTAAATGATTCAGATGATTAAACAAATTTGAATATTACACAAAGATAACCCGAGTAAATCCAAGATGCAGTTTTTAAATTATTATATAATTTATTAAAGGAAAAAAGCTGTTCAAACCAAATTTTTTGCCTGTTCGCAAGTTCTGCTGCGAACCGAACTGGAGGGTGTTCGGCTCATCCCTAGTTTGAAGGTATAACTTCAAACTTCAGTAATTTGTCCACTAAGCCACCTGAGTACAGTTTTTGAAAATATAGTAAATTACCTTAAAAACTATATATAGTAATTATTTGTATATTACTTACTTATGGTAATTTACCACTTGACACTTCTCTCCTAAAAATCATCCTTTTTTTGCTAGAAAATTACTCAGAGCGCCCAAACATTATATATATTGTATTAGTAGACACCCTAGGAAATAAAATGGTGGTCATTGCAACTTTTTATGTTATACAGTATTTGCGCAGCAATTTTTTCAAACGCGTTTTTTTTTGGAAAACAACTGTTTCATGAATTAAAAAAAAAACACTAAAGTTAGCCCGATTTACATTTTTTTACAGGTTACATGTTTAGAGTTACAGAGAAGGTCTAATGCTAGAATTATTGCTCTTGCTCTAACGATCGTGGCGTATGTAACCTGTGTGTATCTGGCTCTGATACTAGCCAGTGCCTCACCAACCACTGACCTCACTGCACGTCCCTGGTCTGTACTCTTGTCGAATGGGCCAATTGACATGTATTGTCCTCTGTTATTGGTGCATTTTCCTTACATCAAGAATGCTACAGAAAGCAGAGAATACAAAGGCAAATCAGAGGCTTTAAGTCCTTATGTGACCTTGCCATTGTATCATTCTGATAATTTTCACTATGTCTGTACAGAAGAGGAATATTGCCCATTGAGTTAAAAACAAAAAACAAAGAGAAAAATGTACACTCATATAGGAATGATGAAAGCCTGATTACTCAGGCTGACATCATAAAGGAAGAAGCCTCAATAATGGAAAAAAATAAAGATAAATATGAAGTGGTTAAAAGCATGAAATATTGAGAAAAGTATGTATTTTGACAGAATGGTTAATAGTTTTTTTTTTCCTTAAAATTCCAATAGGGTTATATAAGATATTCTATTGATCAGCATTTTTTTAAAATAAATCTAGTATATATGAATTGATTTGTTAAAAACACACGGTTGTTATCAAGTTTTATTTTTAAAGTAAACATGGGTGAATGTAATTTTTTTGAAATATGTTTTCAGTAACACATTTTTCACAATTAGAACAGCAAGGAAAGGAAAATAATGCAACCGAGTCGTGCTGAGGAGCTTAATGTTGTTTCTGAAGTAATCAATTTTAGCTGAATCTTGCGGCTTATGAAAGGAATGAAAACTACAAATAATGTTTCATTGCAATTAAATTTCAGACAACTGTGGTGGCTGAGTAATTGCTTTAGTACTCCAATATACACCTTAGCACTGAGTGTTTTCTTTAAATAAAAATTGATTTTTAAATGTATATTCCTTCAAGCCGTGCTGTTTAAAGTTGTTTAAAAAATATATAAAATTTTTTTTTATTGCTGGTGAGTTTTTTTTTTTTTCAATTTTTCCTTTTGCTTGGAACATATAATGATGTTGTCTTAAAGGGAACAGTTCTTTTAAAATATTATGCTATGTATACTCAAACACATTAGCAATCTTTAGCATTTTTTTTTATTTCGCTGGCTGACCCATATACTAAAATGCAGAGTGTAGTTTGTACTAGGTAGTGACATTGAACTGCCTTGGACCAATTTTGACTAGCAATCTCCTGTAATCTTTAGTCTGTTTAGCAGAAAAAAAGGAATGTATGATAGTTTTCTGCTTTTCAATCCTTAGGCCTCATGCACACGGGGCGTTTTTACAGCTGCTTTTAGGAGCGTCAGGCATTTCTCATGCTTTGCGGCTTAACGCTGGACACAGCCGCATTAAGCCTCATCAAGCGTTTCTCATGCCTCTATTCAAAATCAATGATGATCCGACTTGCGGTGCGGCTTGTGTGCTGAGGATCTTGAAGGGGAACCCCTTGCCGAAATGAAAAAAAAATGGCGTAGGATGCCCCCCTAAGACGATACCAGACCCTTCGGTCTGGTATGGGTTTTAATGGGAACCCCCACATCCAAAAAAATGGTGTGGTTTCCCCCCAAGATCCATACCAGACCCTTATCTGAGCATGCAGCCCGACACGTCAGGAAAGGTGGGGGGATAGCGAGCGCCCCCCCTCCTGGACCATACCAGACCACATACCCTCAACATTGGGGGGGTGGGGGCCTGTGCCCCCCCCACCCCAAAGCACCTTGTCCCCATGTTGATGGTGGTCTGCGAGCTGGGGGGTTATTGGAATCTGGAAGCCCCCTTTAACAATGGGGCCCCCAGATCCGGGCCCCCCACCCTAAGTGAATGAGTATGTAGTACTATATAGCACCAGTATTTGGGCTGTGGTCCCTTTAAAGGAGTCGCAGCGTTGCTCAGGGGGTCACCCAAAATGGGTGAGGGGTTCCGGGAGTAGCCGAGCAGGAGAGGACTGACTCGCAGTCCTCTCTAGGTTAATAATAATTTATTTGGGACCCGGAATTTGGGAGGCTCTGAAGAGATATTCGGGTGGGAAAAGAGCCTCCCTCCCTGACCACAATGATTCAGCGCACAGGGGGTTAAGGGCCTCCAGGAAGACAGCTCATAAGACAGGAAGTAGGGAAGAGTTGGTGTGAGGAGGAGTAGGTGATTACACCTGTTGGTTGAGCTGTGTGGATGTCTGGAGGCTGCTAAAAGAACCTGCTGCAAAACTGTATGTGTTTTCCTTAACTTTATTTTTTGTGCTGAAGATAAGCTGATTTTCTGTTATGCTGAAGATAAGCGGACTTTGTTTTTGTATTTTTCCTGTGCGCTGAAGAAAGCCTTATTTTTGATTTTTCTTACAAATAAATGTCTTTTATTATAAAACTGACGGTTTATGCACTTAATCCCGTGGAGCTATTGTCCCCAAAGTTCACAACTGGTGTCTTGGATGCTGGCAAAAGTGCATTTGCAGCCGCAAAAACCGTTTAAAACTAAACTGACATTTAAAGAGACAGTGTACAAATGGCATGTCGTGGGTGAATTCAGCTCAGACGCTGCAAACAGCAGGTAAAGGCATGGAGGAGGTCATCAGGGCTTTGGCGCAAGCCATCGTGACCCAGCAGCAAGCTTCAGCAGACGCAAACCGTCGCCATGAGGAAGCGATGGCTCAGCAGCAGCAGGCCCTGGCACAGGCTATAACTGCACAGCAGGAAAACACACGGTTGCTAGCCGCCCAGTTTACTGCTCAGCAGGAGTCCACTCAAGCACAGGTGACTGCCTTACAGGAGGCAGTGCAGCGGCTGGCTCAGGGACGAGAACAATCGGTCGTTGCCGTTGGCAACCAAGTGTCTGTGAGAGCCAGCCATTTCTTACAAAAACTGACACCCATCGATGACGTAGAGGCCTTTCTCACCACCTTTGAGAGGATAGCAGAGAGAGAGGGGTGGCCCCGTGACCAATGGGCCGGCATTATCTCTCCTTTTCTCCCCGGTGACCCGCAAAAGGCCTACTTTGACCTCCTAACTGAACATATCAGCAACTATGAGCATCTGAAGGCAGAGATCCTGGCCCGCCTAGGAGTGACCATGGCTGTCCGGGCTCAGAGGGTGCATCGCTGGCGGTACAAACCTGACCGGCCACCCAGGTCCCAAATGCATGAACTGATACAGCTGGTTAAAAAATGGCTGCAGCCAGAAAAACTGTCAGGCCCACAAATGGTGGAACGGGTGGTGATGGACTGGTACCTGCGGTCCCTGCCAGATGACCTACAGCGCTGGGTAAGCCATGGAGACCCTGCAACCGCTGACCAGCTGGTTGAGTTGGTTGAAAGGTACACCGTGGTGGAGGACCTGCTTGGGCCTGCCAAACGTCGGGAACCCACACCAAGGGCAACAAGACCGGCCACAGCACCTAGGAGAGAAGCCCTGCTAGACATTGGAACCCGCAACCCTGCACCATCTTCTGCAGAACCTCGAAGGTTGGTTCCTGTCCCTAGGATGGGAGGCCTACAGTGTTGGCGATGTCGGTCCTGGGGGCATACCCGGGCACAATGCCCACTTCAGGAGGAGCCGATGGATTGCGGGACTGGTCGGAGAAGCTCCTTCTATGTGCAAAGAGCGTGTACCGCTCATCTTGATCTTGCTGAAGGACGGTTCGAGTGTGAAGTGTGGGTGAACCACCTTCCTGCCAGGGCCCTACTAGACTCCGGGAGCATGGTAACACTGGTACATGCCAGGGTGATTGGGAGACTTGGCCCCGTAAATAAAACTCTGCGCGTAGTGTGTATCCATGGGGATACCAGGGAGTACCCCCTGGTTCCTGTGACGGTTTCTTATGGACGTACCTCAGTGACACAAGAGGTTGGGGTAGTAAACAGTTTAATACATGATATTATAGTGGGGCGGGACTGTCCGCTATTTCTCGAACTGTGGAACCAGGCACAGATGGGGCTGCCAGGAGAACTGGGGACACTGGGCCTGGAAGAGATGGAGTCTGAGGGGTCTAGGCCTGAAACCCCCACAACACACCCCTCTAAAACAGAGATACCTGTCACTAATAAGGATATTGCAGAGAATGTTAATTTGAATGACAATGTTTCTGTTTCAGGCCTCAATACCGAGTTGACTTCTGAGGGGGGGGAAGCCTTCCCATTACAGGTTATGCTGGGGGAGGATGATGAGGAGCTCTCCCCGTTGCAGTTCCCAGTTGAGGAGGGTGAAGGGGAAACATCCTCAAGGTCAGTGCATCCAGACCTGGACGTACCCAGGGGTGCGTTTGGCACCGCCCAGTTGCAGGATCCTACCTTGGTCAATGCTCGAGAGCAGGTTTCTGTTGTTGATGGGGTCCCACAAATACCAGGGGCAGATCAAAGGTTTCCTCATTTTGCATTAAAGGGGGATTTGGTTTATCGAGTGGCTGAAAGCCGAGAGGAAACTGTAGAGCAGTTACTGGTTCCCCAACCATATAGGCGGATGCTACTTGACCTAGCCCACAATGACGCACTGGGAGGACACTTGGGGGCAGAGAAAACGGAGGCCAGGATAACCGACCGGTTTTACTGGCCAGGGGTGAAGGCCGAGGTTAAAAGATATTGTGCATCTTGTCCCATTTGCCAGTTAACTGCCCCAGGGCCACACTATAGAAGCCCTCTGGTACCCTTGCCGATTATTGAGGTTCCGTTTGAGCGGATCGCCATGGATCTCGTGGGACCCCTGGTAAAGTCGGCAAGGGGGCACCAATATATATTAGTCATCCTAGACTACGCAACCAGGTATCCAGAAGCAGTTCCTTTGAGGAAAGCTTCCTCTAAGGCCATTGCCAAGTAGTTATTCCAAATGTTTTCACGGACTGGATTCCCCAGGGAGATACTTACGGACCAGGGCATGTCAAAGGTGATGGCGGACTTGTGCAGACTATTTCAGATCAAGCAGTTGCGGACGTCCGTCTATCACCCGCAGACCGATGGCCTAGTTGAGAGGTTTAATAAAACTCTAAAGTCCATGTTAAAAAGAGTGGTCCAGAAAGACGGGAAGGATTGGGATATGTTACTCCCTGCCCTCTTGTTTGCCATCCAGGAGGTTCCACAAGCGTCCACGGGCTTCTCACCGTTTGAGTTAGTGTACGGACGAAGGCCCCGGGGGTTGCTTGACCTAGTCAAAGAAACATGGGAAAGTGAATCCTAACCACACAAGACCGTGGTAGAGCATATCTCTCAAATGCGAGAGAGGGTGGCTAAGGTGATGCCGCTGGTGAGGGAGCACATGCAGAAGGCTCAGGATGCCCAAAGAAGGGTGTATAACAGATCGGCTAAAATTAGACAGTTTCAAGTAGGAGACCGGGTGGCTGTCCTAATACCCACAGTGGAGAGCAAGTTCTTGGCCAGGTGGCAATGCCCGTTTGAGGTAATAGAAAAAGTGGGTGAGGTGAACTACAAGGTACACCAACCAGGGAAAAGAAAACCATACCAGATCTATCACGTAAATCTGTTGAAACCCTGGAGAGACAGAGAACAGGTATCCGCTGTGGTAGCGGTACAGTCAGGGGACCATGCAGGAATCGACCTGGTGCAGGTGGCTGCTACCCTAACTAGGCCCCAAACCCAGCAAGCAAAAGAGTTTCTGCAAAGAAATAGGGACATGTTTTCAGGGTTGCCGGGTCTCACCAATGTCATCGAGCATGACATTGTGACGGAACCCTGTATAAAAATCCGGTTAAAGCCTTACCGTATCCCAGAAGCTCATAGAGTGGCAGTGTCTGAAGAGGTCAAGAGAATGCTCGAGCTTGGAGTCATTGAAGAGTCGCAGAGCGAGTGGTCGAGTCCAATCGTGTTGGTACCCAAACCCAACGGCACCCTCCGCTTCTGCAACGACTTTAGAAAACTTAATGAAATCTCCAAGTTTGATGCTTATCCAATGCCACGGGTAGATGAGCTAATTGAGAGGTTAGGTCCAGCCAGGTATATAACCACGCTAGACCTCACAAAAGGGTATTGGCAGATTCCCCTGACCAAGAAAGCCAGGGAGAAAACAGCTTTCTCTACCCCGGAAGGCCACTTCCAGTACAAAAGAATGCCATTTGGTCTACACTCTGCCCCCGCTACATTCCAAAGGGCCATGGACCAAACTTTGCGTCCACATCAACGGTATGCTTCGGTTTACCTAGATGACATAGTCATTTTCAGCACTGATTGGGAGTCCCATCTTCCCCGAGTTCAGGCAGTCGTAGACTCCTTGAGAAGAGCAGGATTCACCATCAATCCGGAGAAGTGCGCGATTGGGGTAGAGGAAGCCAAGTATCTAGGGTACATTGTGGGTAGAGGGCTGGTGAATCCCCAAATGAGTAAGGTAGAAGCCATACAGAACTGGCCCCGCCCCTAACCAAGAAGCAGGTCAGAGCGTTTTTGGGCATAGTTGGCTACTACCGGAGGTTTGTCCCCAACTTTGCCACCATTGCTGCACCATTGACGGACTTGACCAAAGGCAGAAAGTCAGTGATGGTACAGTGGAATGACGATGCCGAAAAAGCTTTCCAGAAGCTTAAGACGGCATTGTGCCGGGATCCAGTGCTTGTGGCTCCAGATTTTTCTAAGGATTTTGTAGTCAATGGGGAAGAGCACCCCATAGTTTTTCTAAGTAGGAAGCTGACGGCAGCGGAGAAAAACTATGCGGTGGTGGAGCGGGAGTGTCTTGCCATCAAGTGGGCTTTAGACTCTTTACGGTATTTCCTCCTAGGTAGAAGGTTCCGCCTAGTGTCCGACCATGCCCCACTGACCTGGATGAGACAAAACAAAAACACTAATGCCAGGGTGACAAGGTGGTTCCTTTCTCTGCAGGAGTTCAATTTTGTGGTAGAGCACAGACCAGGGAGACAGCATCAGAACGCCGATGCCCTCTCCCGGGTCCATTGTATGATGTCGAGTGGTGCCTCCAACACCTCCGCGTTGAGGCAGAGGGGGGGGGATATGTACAGGACGCCAAGGTTGGGTCCTGGACGGGTGCTATATAGCACCAGTATTTGGGCTGTGGTCCCTTTAAAGGAGTCGCAGCGTTGCTCAGGGGGTCACCCAAAATGGGTGAGGGGTTCCGGGAGTAGCCGAGCAGGAGAGGACTGACTCGCAGTCCTCTCTAGGTTAATAATAAGTTATTTGGGACCCGGAATTTGGGAGGCTCTGAAGAGATATTCGGGTGGGAAAAGAGCCTCCCTCCCTGACCACAATGATTCAGCGCACAGGGGGTTAAGGGCCTCCAGGAAGACAGCTCATAAGACAGGAAGTAGGGAAGAGTTGGTGTGAGGAGGAGTAGGTGATTACACCTGTTGGTTGAGCTGTGTGGATGTCTGGAGGCTGCTAAAAGAACCTGCTGCAAAACTGTATGTGTTTTCCTTAACTTTATTTTTTGTGCTGAAGATAAGCTGATTTTCTGTTATGCTGAAGATAAGCGGACTTTGTTTTTGTATTTTTCCTGTGCGCTGAAGAAAGCCTTATTTTTGATTTTTCTTACAAATAAATGTCTTTTATTATAAAACTGACGGTTTATGCACTTAATCCCGTGGAGCTATTGTCCCCAAAGTTCACACCATTCACCCCAAAAAAAGTGTTAAGAATGAAAACACTACACAGGCTTTTAATCGCTTGCCGACCGTCGCATGTAGATGTACGTCGACAGAATGGTATAGCTGCGCAAATGGGCGTACCTGTACGTCCCTTTGAATTTGCAGCCATGCCATGGCGTGCGCGGACCCCTCGCAAGCTTTGTGAGTAGGATTGTGGGTCCTGCGGACTCGATGTCCGCAGGGATACCTGCGATTGCCTAGTGACACTGTCACTGATCACAGCTCCCTGTAATCGGGAGCGGTGATCAGTGATGTGTCACACGTAGCCCCTCCCCCACAGTTAGAATCACTCCCTAGGACACACTTAACCCCTACAGCACCACCTAGTGTTAACCCCTTCACTGCCAGTCACATTTACACAGTAACCAATTCATTTTTAATGCTCGCTCACTGATTGCTGTATGAATGTGAATGGTCCCAAAAATGTGTGAAAATTGTCCTATGTGTCTGCCATAATGTCGCAGTCATTATTCATGCCATAAAACTATCCCCTATTTTGTAGATGCCATATCTTTTGCGCAAGCCAATCTGTCTACATTTATACTTGGGAGTCCTGTACATGGTATTTTTTACATGCAGCATTCCCTACACCGGCGCTGAGCCACAACATCTCATGTCACTGTATGGGGGAGTGTCCGCGCCTGCTACTGAGTGTTTACTCGGTTCAGTTGTGGTCTCCTCTCCCCCATTGGTCCACCGGCGTGGCGTTGGCGGCATATATCTACATCCCCCATCGAGGTGAGCTGTTCATTTGACCAGTATCCCTCTGGGGTTACTGCACACCAGCAACATTGATCTGCTGGTGGTGCTGTGATGCAGCATTAGGGTAAGCCTTCCCTCCTGGTTCCAACTCTTATATACACTTTTTTCTCTCCCTCTTCCCTTCTTTGGTGGTTATTTTTTTAAGTTAAATAATTTGCCATTTGCCATTTTTTCCACCTGGTATTTTTTTAGGTTTTTACACTTTAATAGATTTATGTATTTGTCCATCACTTGTAGACTCATATACTTCAATACTTTTTGGCACCATTCGTACTATTGTCACTATTCCCTGTGGAGCTATACTGGGTTCATTTATAAGCATTACTATCATTACTCATAACATGTTACTATTATAATTAGACACAATGTAATACTTTGTTTTTAGATACCCCTGCTTCACGAAGTATATACCACTTTTTTGCCATATGGAGCTCTCACTTATTTCCTCTACGCTCCTACACCGTCCGATCTGGGTTGGTGAGTGTTGCTGGTAAACTATCTATACATACTAAAAATACTCTTTAGCCTTTTTATCTAGAGCAAAGTTTTTTACACCTTTATATGTATTCTATAGGAATGTCTGTCGCATCCGCTCCTGACGAGTGGGAATACCCTTGAAACGCGTAGAGCTTTACTTGATGCTGCAGCTACACCCCATACGGATTGATATTTACTTACTACCATTATACTCTATGATGTTTATACACCATTTGGTAGATACATATATACCATGTGTGTGCATGTGCCAGCATCAGGCATGTTGTTTTTGGCATGTGTACGCCCTTTTTTTATCTATACATCTATTATTTTGATCATGTGTTGTTATGCATGTACTCTCCTACTTATCACGCTCCTTGTATATATATGAAATAAATAAATGTTTCAATGTCTTGAGATCTATGTTATTAAATAAATACTTTTTACTATAATCGACCTCCACTATTCAATTGCTTCATCTAAAGTGCCAACTCCCTTTTTTCTTCATTTAAGGTAAATGTATTACCCAAAACTATCTTGTGCTTGCAGAAAGGAAAGATTTAGTTCTTCCTTTTGATTCATATCTATGGGAGGGCTAGCCTTGCTTTTTGTCAGCACTGAATGCCAGGCATATAGCTAAATACACAGTTAAAATACTGTTGTATGAACTGTCTTAGTTACCAAAGGATTTGCAATTTCATCCAATAGCTTTCATTTTTTATACACCACTATCAGACAGTAGAGCCAGAAGGGTGACCCCACTTTTGGTGGTAAAACATTTGTCAAAGCAAATATGAACCCCCCCTCCCCAAAAAAAAAAACAGATGCAATACAGTATACATTTCCCTATGTTTTATCTCTTCAAAGACCCAGATCAACAGTAAAATACCTGTTGATCTGCCTGAAATGCACTTAACTCTTAAATTCTGTTGAAAAGCTTTTGTTAAGTGGCAGCCAGTCTCTTTTATGCTAAATCACTTAACCACTCCCACTTCCAGATCCCTGCAACCTAAAGGATAAATAATTAGTAGTCCAAGACAAGAACTGGGAAGGCTAAAGACATGTACACACGGGCCAAATGTCAGACGGCATCGGCCGGTTCAATAGAAACCAGACAACATTTGGCCTGTGTGTACTGCAGCCAGTCCGTTCAGCCGGCTTCTTTTGAAGGGGCATGACCAAAAAAGGCCAGCCGACTGGCTCCCGATCAGAGAATGGATGAGAGTGCTGACCGGAATGTTCTGGCAGGGGGGCTATCCCCCTGTTAGAACACAATAGAACAGCAGGGTAGATTGCTGTACTCACATTGGATTGTTAGTACAGCTACTCCGACCTGAGCTGTCAGTTTTATTTTTCGTTCAGCCCGCTGGGTTGAATGAATAAAAACTAGCAGTATGTACTAGGCTTAAGTAGCTTCTTTGAGATAACACAGGAAAACCCACGCTAAATGTATTCCCATTTGGCAGCCCTGGATACTAGAGCTGCACGATTAATCATTAAAGAATCAAGAAAGCTATTCTATCTCCTCCCAATCTTAAAAAAGCAGTTCCTCAATTCAGTGCAGAGAGTTCTCTGCTCAAGCCGACAGCTGTCAAAAAAATTTAAAAAATAAACAGGCAGCCTGCCAATTTTCTCACAACATAGCTAAAAAGAAACATTGTAACATATAGTTCTTTTAGATCAAAGGGATGAACTTCTTTCTGTAAATGAGGTCAGTTTAACTACTTAAAGACTAAACCTTTTTCTGACACTTGTTGCTTACAAGTTAAAATCAGTATTTTTTGCTAGAAAATTACTCATAACCCCCAAACATTATTATATATATATATATATATATATATATATATATATATATATATATATATATATATATATATATATATATATATATATATATATATATATATATTTTTTTTTTTTTAGCAGAGACCCTAAAAAATAAAATGGAGGTTGTTGCAATATTTTATGTCACATTGTATTTGCGAAGCAGTCTTTTCAACGCAATTTTTGATTTTTAAAAACATTTTTACTTTAATGAATTAAAAACTAAACTAAACTAAACAGCAAAGTTAGCCCAATTTTTTTGTATAATTTGAAAGATGATGTTACGCTGCGAGAATCGTGATCTTTATTTTAAAGCAAAAAAAATGTTGGTTCTCATTTTAGCCAGGGCTTGATAATTCTTGTCCATCTAATCATATGAGAAATTGAGCCCCTGTAACCCTTTCCCTTTCCCTATTCTATATTTCTAAACAGTTTTTTTCTACCTTTCCCCCATCTTCTTTTCTGCTCCATTCTTCTCCAACTCCACCTATTCCTTTACTCCTACAGTTTTTGTAACCACTTTTTTGATTTATATCATTCTTCCTACCCATGTTTTGTACACACAATACTTAATAAACTTTTATCTTCACACCTGCTATCTACACCTAGAAGAAACATGACCACACTAGAAGAAACAACCAAATCACTAATCATTGGGACCCTTCGCCCATCCATGTAGCCACATGCTTGATTTTAAAAAAGGCATCCTATTACTACATTTTCTAGCCATAACATATTGAAATTGTTACTACATTATTACTATTGTTGTATGAATTTGACCATCTATATATGCCCACATCAGTTTGTCATAGGCCATTTTCAACTATGTTATTTTGGTTACCTCTCCAACCCATTTGTATAATGCCGCGTACACATGATCGCACTTTCCGCCAGCAAAACCGTGGATTTTTTTCCGAAGGATGTTGGCTCTTGTCTTACATACACACTGTCACACAAATGTTGGGCCAAAATTCCGAACGTGAGAACGCGGTGACGTGCAAGACGTACGACAAGCCGAGAAAGAGGAAGTTCAATAGCCAGTGCGACTCCTTCTGCTTGATTCCAAGCATGCGTGAACTTGTGTACACACGATCGGAATTTCCGACAAAAAAGTGAAGTTGGCAGAAAATTTGTGAACCTGCTCTCAAACATTTGTGGGCGGAAATTCCAACAGCAAATGTTCAATGGACACATACACACGGTCGGACTTTCCAACAAGCTCACATCGAACATTTCCCATCGGAAAGTCTGACGGCGTGTATGCAGCATTAGAGATAACACACAAAGTGTGTACAGTGCACAGGACAGCTCAGATTTTATTTATTTTTTTGCACTTATCAAAGTGAAATAACATAACAAAATATTTCCAATGGAAAATGTAAAAGACTGAAAGCAAATACGTTTATTGTTAAGGTTTACATGCACTTTATGTATACATTGGTGTCATCCTGTACTCGCAGCCTGCTGATTGGATAATAAGAGAACCGCAGCCAAGTCATCCACTTTGCTCAGCATGTTTTCTTTTTTCATATGTGCATACAGTGGAGCCTGATTGCTTCTAGCACTGGTGTTGTGCAAGGGATAACAAAGGCGGACTTTAATATTTCAGATTTAGGTATTTATGCTAGTTGTAACTAAAATATATTCAATTAATTTTAAAGACATAGACTTCTGCATTAAACCTTTTTTTTTCATTTGTGTTTGGAGTTCAAACTCCGCACTGAGAAAACTCAGAATCTGCCACAAACAGTAAAATATGCCCCAAATATAAAGTTGCAATGATGCTGCTCTAGGGTGGATGATATCAGTGAACCTCATATCCTAAGTGCATAAAATGTTACTCGTTCACCGAAAGGATTGTCATTTTTCTCATGACACATTTCAATTTGGTTTAATATACGAGCCCCCGTATTAAACTGTACAAAATTCCTTTACGGGGAGACTTAATAGGTCCGATGATTTATTTTATGTTTTGTAACCTCTGCTTTCAAAAACGATTCGTCCTGGGAACAGATTTATTTTTAACACCCAATTTGTTCCATTAATATAACACACAGGCTCCCTGGTAAAGCTAACACATTTTCATACGGAGCTACAGTGAGAGCAACAATGTCTACAGATTGTATTTTCTTGACACTAGTTCATGTGTGAACTCCCAAGGAATAGTTTTGTGTTGTTGTCATTAGTATTAGTATTCACCAGCTGTTATGGCAACACATCTAGAATCAAACTGTAATATGTGTAAAATGCACAAGAAATCACATATTCCAAGCACTTGTGTAACAGCTGGGAGTAAATATGTACGAGATTTACAAAGATTTCTTTACTCCCCTATGGCAACCCTTTCATTTCATGCTGTTTTGCTGGAAATACATAGAGACTGCAAAAAGATACAGAAATAGGTTCATTTTTGCCAGTGGAGTGTTTTCTAGCTTCTACACTTCTACATTAAAAAAAGCTCTCCCCTTCAGTCAGTGATTTGCTAATGGCACCCAACACACAATGCAGTAGGGAAGGAAATCCACTGAATTTCCACTGTAAGTGATCCCAACCAAGCTTTTCTGTAAAATAATTGTGGGTAAAAGAAAAGAACCAGGAAGGAATTTATTCTCATGCTAGAGCAAATTGGATCAGCTTTATTGGCGGGATATTGCCTTCCACTGGATCAACTGTAGGTATATGATTGTGTATATGGAGGTTTTTTATTTTTATTTTTTCTATTGATTGAACTAGATGTTCAAACAGCTATGTAAGTATGAACAGAGCAAACAAATGCAGCCACCACATCTAAAGCCCCATACACATGCGCGGATTATCCGCGGACCAGGTCGGTCGGATCCTGTCCGTCGTACTTTGTCCGATGTTGTTGTTGCGTACACACGGTCGGACAACGTTGTCGGAATATCCGGTCTGCAAGAACGTCGTGACGTAAGTCGTCTTCCACGAGACTAGAAAAGGGAAGTTCAGCACCACGTCAGGCACCCGTTGGGCTCCTTCTGCTGATCCCGTGTTTATCGCGAGTTAGTCGAAGTTTGGTGACTCAAGATTCGCGCTTCTCAGTTTTCTGACTCAGATCGTTACTGCTCTTCAGTTTGTGCTTGTCGTGCGTATCTGTTTATTAGTGCGTGTAGTCAGTTCGCATTTGTTGGTCATTGCGGCCTATATCTTGATATAGGACTCTTTGATTTGCACTGCTTATTGTCTGCTCGTTTCTGGTATTCATTTCGTTCTTTCAGGCCTTGCTGTTTATCGGTGCTTTCTGTTTGACCGTTCTGACCAGCCGACCTTTTGTGACCTTGTGAGCGATGTTTCCCGTACGTACTCGTCGCCGAGTTCGTGCTGTACGCGGAATTGGTGTCGGGCTTTTAGCTTTGACCCAAGACCCGTCCATGAACAGAGTGACGAGGAGTATGTGGACCAAGAATTGGTTGCTTCAGCGTGATCAGTTCTCGCACATGCCTTTGCTTCGTGAGATCCGGGAGAATAATCCTGATGATTTCAGGAACTTTCTCCGGATGACGGACCCCGATTTTCACCGTCTTTTGGCTTTGCTGACCCCTTTTATCAGCCGGCAGGATACCTGCATGAGACAAGCCATTACTCCGGAGCAGAGGCTTGTTGCCACGTTGAGGTACTTGGCGACAGGGAGAAGTCTTCAGGATTTGAAGTTCTCTTCAGGTATCTCTCCCCAGGCCCTGGGAATCATTATTCCAGAGACCTGTTCTGCCATCATCGAGGTCCTGCAGGAGGACTATATTAAGGTAACATTTCTCCTTTACTATTCCCTTCTATGCATGCTCTGTTTGCTAATGTCTTGTATTTTTGACCTCCTTCCCTAATTACCATGATTGCAATATGCTCTAATATGCTGTGCCCCTTTTCTCCTTCATGCATTTTTCCCTTCACTTACCTCCCCAGCATGCTCTTCTGCCCCAATAGACACCTATGGCCTAGTCACTTAAGCAATGTCTTTTGTCTGCTGCATAGTATTGTTTGCCCCCAAACACCCACTAAAATATGCACTAATGTTTGCTGTGTGGTTTACTTCATGTAGAGCCCCTTTTTAATTTTTTTGGTGGGGGGGGGGGGCAAACTCATTAGGAACCCCCTCCCCCAACTGCTCTGTCAGATGGTACCAATCCTCTATCTGCTGGCTTTCCCAAGGTCAATACACACTATATACCTACCTCTTTATAGTGGGCATCTTTAGGGATGAATTCAGCAAAGCATGTAGTGCAAGGGGCTGTCTCCCTACTTTCCAGTTCCTCTTTTTTTGTGTTCTTTCCCTCCTATTAGCTTGCTTGGTAATTTCAGAATGTTACAATGTGCGTTCCTTTTTTTTTGGGGGGGGGGGGGGGTTTGAAATGTTAGTTTAGCTTTCCTGGGGGCTGCCAATAGTGTTAAGTACAGAGGGACTGGCCAAACTAGCACACATTATTGAGCCATTTGCCAATCAATGAAGTGCAGAGGGTTACCTGTCCAACACCCCCCCCCCAAAACCCTAGTTATTGCCAATGGCCCATCATAAGTGGGGGGATTGATGGGGGGTGATTAATCTGTGAAGGGGAGCCTCTACTTTTCTATGCAAATACTTTCCAGCCTCCAATTTTAAACACTGCTCTTGTTCCAAGATGTTTATTTGTCTAATCTGCTTGCAATGTTTATGTGCAAAGTGACTAATTTTTTTTTCTGCTTTCACTCCACAGTCCCCTTCCACGCAACAGGAATGGCAGACTGTGGCCTCCCACTTTGCCAGCCGTTGGGACTTTCCTAACTGCGGAGGGGCAATTGATGGGAAACACGTCCGCATCGTCCCACCGCCCAACTCGGGGTCCTACTATTATAATTATAAGGGGTTTAATAGTGTAGTGATGTTGGCGGTGGTGTCGGCGACATATGAGTTTATGTATGTGGACGTGGGGATGAACGGCCGGATCTAGGATGGTGGTGCCATTGCGCACACGGAGTTCTACTGGCGTCTCCAAAGTGGCAGTCTGTGCTTGCCACTTCCAGAGGAGAATGCAGAAGGACTCCCCTTTGTCTTTGTCGCAGATGAAGCGTTTGCGTTGACTCCCCATCTGATGAGGCCGTTCCCGATGAGGACCCTCATCCCAGACCAGAGGGTCTTCAACTACAGGCTGTCCAGAGCCCGAAGAGTTGTGGAGAACACTTTTGGCATCCTGGCCAGCCGCTTCTGCCTGTTCTTGACGGCAATTAACTTGGCGGAATACAAACTGAACCACATAGTTCTTGCCTGTTGCATATTGCACAACTTCCTCAAAAGACATAACAGGAACTATGTGGTGACCGTTGGCCCAGATGTGGAGGGCCCTCCAAATGCTGACCTCACAGCCCTTCAAGTGGCACGTCCAGGTTTGCCCCCTCTAAATGCCCGCGCGGTCCGCGAGTAATATATGGACTACTTTCTGGGTAGGGGGGCCATTGCTCTGCCTGACGATGTGTGAGAGGCATTTTTAAATAAATATTATTTTTCAACCAACCTATGATTTCTTGTCATTTCCGTATTCTTTTTAGCTTATTTTATCTTGAAATTTTTTCCCTTTGCCTTCGACAGTGGGAATGCACTTTCTGGGCAAAAGGAGGTAACAGTCTCTTCTTCCCAAAAAGATTATTCTCATGTTGTGTGTTTGATACCTAATCTTTGGTCTAGAGAAGGTTTGTAGTGCATAACTGACACCCAAAATACTCCTTTTCATCACCAGGTCAGACATGTGTGTATTCACAAAAATGCTGTGCTCCGTGTTTTCGTACAAAGCACTGTGGGTGTCATTTACATAAGTCAAATCCACTATGCTCTACAAGTGCAGTGAAAAAGTGCCCTTGAAAAGAAACTTGCAGTGCAAACTGGACTTGCCTTTAGTAAATAACACCCATTGCCCCCCAAATCCTTTACATTTGACCTACATAATGCATTTTGTTTTTTAAATAAGGAAGCCACACATTTAGAAAAGTAAAAAAGTTTTACAACATTCACAAGTGCGTTTACAAACTTCTTGCCCAAACTGACAACATCTTGGTTATTTACAACATTGTTTACAAACATTCCGCATTTTGTAAAACCAGGCATGGAGCAAAACAGAACCTAGGAACTAGGAAAGTTCAACTTTCTAAAGTGAAGACAAGATCAGACATGACTATATGTTCAAAGTGTGTTTGATCTTGCCTTCATCACATGGGGGGGTCACCCCTGGAAAGTGGAAATTTAGAACATGCACACAATTTGGGTGTGAAAATGGTCATTATATGTTAAAACACATGCCTGGAATCTTCAAAAGTGCCATTTTCCATCATGGGGATGAATGGACGTTTTTTGGGGGTGCAACCCCTTCACCACAACCACTTTAGTAGTTCGTAAAGTGGTTGCACCCCCAAAAAAAAACGTTGTCATTCATCCACCATGATGGGAGCTAGCACATGTGGACACAATGTGTGCATGTTCCAAATTTCACACAGTTCTTAACTTGCAAATGTGGTCAGAAGCAGCCACAAATGTGTGTTAATTACTTAGTGCGTTTTCAGATTTTTCCTAAAACATCAATGATGTTCTTCAATTTTTGTTGAACATCATTGATGTTTTGCTTTATGTAATCTAGATCTCTATTGCAGACCATTATCTCCCCGATGAGTACGTGGGCACTCTCTGTGGTAAAGTGCGATTTTTCTTCCACAACATCCACGTCACCTAAAAACCAAACACAAAAAAAAATAGGGTCTTGGAAATGAGGCAGCCATACATTGATTAGCTTACCAGTAGCTGTGTTCTCCCACACTCACCTGTTGTGGTGACAAGTTCTCCAATTTCTCTGATCTCTCCTTCCTCCTCCTCCTCTCCTCTGCTTCTGCTCTTTCCCCTTTTTTGGGAGGTGTTGTTTTTGGGGTTTCCTCAGACGTCCCAAGTTTTCGCTCCCCTATGAGAATGTACAAAAGGAAGATTTAGCAACACAATCTATTGAGGGCAGAAATAGGAAATGACAAACATTGCTTGAAAGTGAGGGACAATATTTTTGGGTGTCCAGTTACAAATGACACCAACATGAATGTAGTCACTTTGTAAAGGTCCTAAACTTATAGCTTTTTGGTCGACGTTTGGGTGATGGAGACCCCCCTCTAGTATCCACTGGAGCACATGTGTGGAAAAGCCTAATAAAAAAGGGGGTTTAGGTGTCCCAGCACTAGTGCTCTAGAGTCCAGATGGGTAAACAGCTACTGGGTGACGTCTCCTTTACATTGAATAAATTGGCTGGACAGTCTTGATGACATTTCTAGAGAGAACAAACTTCCTTTCCCCAAAAAACAACAAACATCGTATTATAAGTGGCAGAAGGATCGAGGTTGAGTACGATCGAATGGACACACACACACACGAACATGACAGTGGCAGAAAGATCGAGGTTGAGTACGATCGAATGCACAGACGAACCTGAAAGTGGCCATTTTGGAATGTACAACTTTGTAAAAATCCAAACACATGGAGCAGTATGCAAGCAAGAAATCAAACACAAAACACAACTACTTACTTTTTTGAAGAACTCGCTTGATCTTTCTGTACTGATCGGCCTCCCTCAGTTTCAGGTCTGACCAGCGTTTCCTCAGTTGCTCCTTGGATCGTTGTACCCCAAAATGATTGTACAGCCTCCTCACAACTTTAGACATGATCTTGGCCTTGCGGACATTGGGGTTGAGGTAAGGCCCATACTTCCCATCATAGTCGCTCCTCTTTAATATGTCCACCATCTCCAACATTTCTCCAAATGACATATTGGAGGCCTTGAATTTCAGGCTCCGGGATCGGGACGTTTCTGCCTCCGGACTTTCCTCGTCCTCCTCCTCGTTGGTGGGATATTTCGGGCGCACCTGCTGTGTCCCCGCCATGTGCTCTCCCCACTGCGCCGTAAAGAGAAGGGGTGGGGAATAGACGAGAAAGATCGTCAGGGGCGGGCGGAGTTTGACGCATGCGCACTGTATATAAAACGTCACACGCCTGTGTCGTAGCCACGATCTGGGAGACGAGGGGAGAGAAAGCTCACGCACGAGACGATCGCTATAAACGAAGGTACAATTTGACGTTGGTACATAACTAGCCTAGACTGATTCGACCTTGAGGCTTCTTTATGGAGAAGATTAGGAGAGTTTAGCCTGACATAATTTATAGTGTTTTGTGTGATGTTGTGTCTTGCAGAGATTATGCAGGGATTCAACGACATGAGTTTTCTCCCCCTCTTCATTGAGAAATACAGGGAATTTCCCGTTTTATGGCAGGCCAAACACCCCCATTACGGCATCAAAACAAAGAGGTACGCAGCCCTGCTGGAACTTGTGGAATTTGTAAAGCCAAGGTTCCCCACGGCAACTGTTGATGATATAAGAAAGAAAATTGGCAGCCTGAGGAGTGCGTATATCAGGGAGCGCAAGAAGGTCCTGAAGTCTGAAGAAACTGCAACTGCAGCAGATGAGGTCTATGCCCCCAAGCTCTGGTACTATGACAGGCTCCATTTTCTCAAAGACCAGACTGATGTCACGGAGTCACTCTCGACTCCTCCTTCCACGCTTCCTTGCACGCAGGCCACCCCTGATGAGGCTTCCGAGGAGCAACCTGGGCCTTCCAGTCTGGAAGAGGTGGAGGAGCCCAGCTTGTTCCAGGTATAGTAGTTTGGGAACCATTTTTGTGAAAAAGGAATGATGTTCACTGAATTCAGGATCACCAATTGCTTAGTTCCTAACGTGTTTGACATATCAACAGACAGTAGTGTTGGAGACATTTGGGGCAAGAATCTAAACTGCAGGGCTGAGAATTGTATGGTTTTCTATTTGTAAACATTTTGCAACAGTCACTAGATGAAAATTGTGTGTGTTTGATGAACAAATAACTGAAACTATGTTCTTTTTTCATACACAGGAAGACCTCAGCCAGGAGGTGGCTGTGGAATGTGGCAGTCAGGAGGAGGCAGGGGTTAGTGGCAGCCAAGAGGTGGGTAGTGGCAGCCAAGAGGGGGCTAGGCCTCGGAGCCTGACTGACTCCCAAATCCCTCCCCTCCGCCTTCCGTACAGAAGGGCGAGAAGGGGGGGTGATGCGGGAGAGTCAGCGCTCCGGATGATCAGAGAGGCTTCAGCCTCCCTACATGCCACACCCACCGACGAGGAGACCTTTGGCTCCGTGGTTGTCACTAAAATGAAGGGTATGGAGGTGAGGCAACGCAACATGTGTGAGGGGCTCATCCTCCATGTCCTAAATAAGGGGATGGCTGGGGAGATGACCCCACTCACACAGGTTTGCCATAGTGACCATGCTCTGCCTCCTCCTCCTTCTGCCACCCCACCAGCACGACAGCCACAGCGTGCAAGGAAGCGTGGAAGGAAGACCTGAGAGTGACGACCTGGATTCAGTCTGGTCTGAGAGAAGATGGAGCCTCTCGTAGTACCAGAGCCTGGGGACCTAGATGGCATCTGCTGCAGTTCAGGATGTTTTGGACTTCAGGACCAGATTGCACTCCCCTTAATATACGTACTCCTCAGGCCCCCAATTTTCTAAGCTTGAAAAATGATGGTTGCCGTGGGGGTCCAAGGCTTTGCAAAATCCCCAAGTTTCACCATGGCTGCGTTCCTCTTTGTTTTGTTGCTGAGACCGAAATAAAGGTCTTTTTGATTTGAAATAATCATTGCCTATTGTGTTTTACTTTTCTACAATGACAGTTTATTTGTGAGTAGGCAGGTACATTTCACTAATCATAAAGTATTATTAACAAGGGGCACCAACAACCAACAAACTCATAGTAAATTTAAGCAACAAATACAAATGTTAATAATGTGCTTTTGCTAAGTTGAGACACACAACCCCCCTCCAAAAAAAATAAATAAAATCTCCTTCAAATATGTCTTCCAAAAAAATAAAAAAAATAAAAGACAAATCATGCTAAAAATATAACAAAGATTCTTTTACAATCTGAGTAAAAATAAACATGTAGTGTAGAAATCGTGAAAAGTAATAAAGAACTACGTTTGTGAGAAGTGCGGGTGAATAGGAGCAGCCAAAACATGTCATTGTTCTTGCATTGTAAAGAAAAAGAGAATGCGCTGCATTAAAGACATTTTAACATTGCAGCGTGACGAATGTGCTGTGTCGATTAGGAAAGGTAGTTTTACCTGACCGAGCGCTTCCGTCACAGAATTTCTTCTGAGCATGCGTAGCACTTTGTCCGTCGGACAACGCTACACACAATCGGATTTGGTGTGATCGGACCGTGTTGTCAAAAAATCTATCCAGCAGGAGATAGGACTTTGTCCGTCGGACAATCCGACGTACACTGTCCGATGGTGCATAGACACGGTCGGATTTTTCAACAACATTGTCCGATCGGACAGAATCCATGCGATAATCCGACCGTGTGTATGGGGCTTAAGGAATGGTAAACTGCAAACAATTTAAGTGACACTAAAGGTTAGGGTTTTTTATTTAAAAAATAACAAACATATAATACTTACCTCCACTGTGCAGCTCGTTTTGCACAGAGTGGCCCCGAAACCTCATCTTCTTGGGTCCCTCGGTGGCTCTCGCGGCTCTTCCCCACATCACATAACCCCCTAGGTGAAGTGCTTTCCTGGGGGGTTACCTTGCAGGTGCGCTCCTGAGTCTAGCATTCAGCGTCCATAGACACCGAATTCAGGACTCGCCCCTGCCCCCGGCAGCCGCATCATTGGATTTGATTGCCGGCAGCGAGAACCAATGGCTGCTATCAATCTATCCAATCAAGAACCGAGAATCCCGGGCAGAAAGAGAGCGGGGACAAGTGGGACAAGTTCCAGGTTTCAGGTAAGTAAAACGGGGGGGCTGGGGGACGGTCACTGAAAGGTGTTTTTTCACCTTAATGCATAGGACGCATTAAGGTGAAAAAACAGGAACCTTTACAACCCCTTTAAGCTTTTGTTTTCAGTTTTGTTTTTTTGTTTTCAGTTTAGATACACATGAAGGATCAATGAAAGCAGACATATGTTTAGGATTCTGATAGTGAAGTATAATTTCTTCCAAGGTTTGACAAGTTGGTATATGTTATGGTGACCTGATTCATCAAAAAGTGGAAGACTTCTGTCTCATTTATTGCCCTCTTATCATAGGTTGTTATCATATATTAAAATGTAAAACACGTATTTGTCATTTTCATACAGACTTAAAACTTTGCAATTTAGTAAAATCCTTGCAGAATGATTCTCTGTGGTTTTGCCAAATTCTTGTCTGTAGAAATATATTAATAGATATACCTTTTGCATTATTACTGACCTTTCTGTCCAGTCAATGATGCTGTTGGTACTGCTACCTGATAAAAATAAGTAATTAAAATAAGACAAAAAATACTCTGTGTGTGTAGCAAAATACACTTTCCTCATAAGATTTATTTGGACACTTTTTACGATGCATGTACACATCAAAAAAACTAAGTATATATAATGTATCTTAAGGCAACAGCTGAAAGTCCAGAATATTTAGAACTATTCTTTTGACTAATAGAGATGTGAATAATTATAAATACTTTCGTTTTGAAAAAAAAAAAACGAAAGTACAAATAACACATTTGGCCCATTTGGATCTTTGCATGTGTGCATTTTTTGTAGCATTAGGCAGGTGCTGCATCAATGTAAATTTCCTTTGGGTGTTGACATGTGTAGCGGGTGATGTGATATAGAGATGAACCAAATTATATATTACTTACACACTAATGCTTCATATTATTTAAAGGGGCAAATATTATTTATTTGTTTTGCTTTTGAATTGCAACATATGCCATTTACACATTATTGTCCCGTGTCATTTTAAAGGGTAGTAACCATTTATTCACTTGGATTCTTCACTGGATATACTGTACTTATGCTTTGTGACATCGTATTTGTTGATTTTATTTATTGTTGTGTTTGAGCACAGCAATGTTTTTACTTTTTTACCGGGAAGGTTTGGTTTATTGACCTTGTATTGTTAGCTGCTGTTTTCTTTACTTTTTCCGCTAATCGCTTTACATTTTTCACGTGTCCATCATGCCATACCATCAGAGAGGCATGTGACTGGCCCCAAATTTATTCTTCAGCAGGACAATGACCCCAAACATACAGCCAATGTCATTAAGAACTATATTTAGTGTAAAGAAGAACAAGGTGTCCTGGAAGTAGTTTGGTCCCCACAGAGCCCTGATCTCAACATTATTGAGTCCGTCTGGGATTACACGAAGAGACAGAAGGATTTGAGACAGAGCATACATCCACAGAAGATCTGTGGTTAGTTCTCCAAGATGTTTGGAACAACCTACCTGTTCCTTCAAAAACTAAGTGCAAGTTTACCAAGAAAACTTTATGCTATTTTAAAAGCAAAGGGTGGTCCCACCAAATATTGATTTGATTTGGAATTTTACTTTCCAATTTGTTAATTGGTAAAAATAAACTATTAACACTTCTATTTCTGAAGGCATTCTTAATTTACAGAATTTTATCACACCTTCCTAAAAACTAAAACTTTTGCACAGTAGTGTAGATGCACACCAGTATAGAACTAATACAAGCTTAAGGCCCCTTTCACACTGGGGCGTTTTTCATGCGGTGCGGCGCTAAAAATAGCGCCTGTTCACCGCATGAAAAAATCCGGCCCCATTCACTCCAGTGTGAAAGCCGACGGGCTTTCACACTGGAGCGGTGCGCTAGCAGGACGGTAAAAAAAGTCCTGCTAGCAGCATCTTTGGAGCGGGATAGGAGCGGTGTGTTCACCGCTCCTATAACGCTCCTTCCCATTGATTACAATGGGAGACCGCCGTAAAACCGCGGCAATACCGCGGTTACCGCGGTAATACCGCGGCTACGGCGGCGCTCTGCGGGGGGTGTTTAACCCTTTTTCGGCCGCTCGCGGGGGGGTAAAACCGCACCGCGAGCGGCCGAAAACCGCGGTGAAAACGACGGTAAAGCAGCGCTAAATATAGCGCTGCTTTACCGTCACCGCGGCTCACCGCCCCAGTGTGAAAGGGGCCTTATAGATGAATAACAGTACATACACCTAATGTACACACAGGAAAAAAGAAAAATTGGCAATCAATTCAATGTTAGGATGAAGGTACTTTATTAATCTCTTATTTAGTAGCATTCCTTATTTTCTAATCTCACAAAAGTGAGTACACCCCTCAAATTTTTGTAAATATTTTATTATATCTTTTTATGTGACAACACTGAAAAAATTACAATGCTACAATGTAAAGTAGTGAGTGTACAGCTCATATAACAGGGTAAATTAGCTGTCCCCTCAAAAAGACCCAGCACATAATGTCTATTAATGTCCATTAATGTCTAAACCGCTGGCAACAAAAGTGAGTACACCCCTAAGTGCAAGCCCAAATTTAGCCTTAATTTGCCATTTTCCCTCCCGGTGTCATGTGACTCATTAGTGTTACAAGGTGTCACGTTTGAATGGGGAGCAGGTGTGTTAAATTTGGTGTTATCGCTCTCACTCTCTTTTACTGGTCACTTGAAGTTCAACATGGCACCCCATGGCAAAGAACTCTTGGAGGATCTGAAAAAACATTTGTTGCTCTACATAAAGATGGCCTAGGCTATAAGAAGATTGCCAAGACCTCGAAACTGAGCTTCAGCACAGTGGCCAAGACCATACAGCGGTTTAACAGGACAGGTTCCACTCAGAACAGGCCTCACCATGGTCAACCAAAGAAGTTGAGTGCACATACTCAGCTTCATATCCAGAGGTTGTCTTTGGGAAATAGAGGTATGAGTGCTGCCAGCATTGCTGCAGATGTTGAAGGGGGGAGGGGGGGGCAGCCTGTCAGTGCTCAGACCATAAGGCCGCACACTGCATCAAATTGGTCTGCATGGCTGTCCTCCCAGAAGGAAGCCTCTTCTAAAGATGATGCACAAGAAAGCCTGCAAACAGTTTTCTAAAGACAAGCAGACTAAGGACATGAATTAATGGAACCATGTCCTGTGGTCTGATGAGACCAAGATAAACTTATTTGGTTCAGATGGTGTCAAGTGCGTGTGTGTGGCGGCAACCAGGTGAGGAGTACAAAGACAAGTGTGTCTTGCCTACAGTCAAGCATGGTGGTGGGAGTGTCAAGGTATGGGGCTGCATGAGTGCTTCTGGCACTGGGGAGCTACAGTTCATTGAGGGAACCATGAATGCCAACATGTACTGTGACATACTGAAGCAGAGCCTGATCCCCTCCCTTTGGAGACTGGGCTGCAGGGCAGTATTCCAACATGATAATGACCCCCAAACACACCTCCAAGATGACCACTGCCTTGCTAAAGAAGCTGAGGGTAAAGGTGATGGACTGGCCAAGCATGTCGACAGACCTAAACCCTATTGAGCATCTGTGGGGCATCCCTAAACGGAAGGTGGAGGAGCGCAAGGTCTCTAACATCCACCAGCTCCAAGATGTCATCATGGAGCAGTGGAAGAGGACTCCAGTGGCAACCTGTGAAGCTCTGGTGAACTCCATTCCCAAGAGGGCTAAGGCAGTGCTGGAAAATAATGGTGACCACACAAAATATTGACACTATGGGCCCAATTTGGACATTTTCACTTAGGGGTGTACTCAATTTTGTTGCCAGTGGTTTAGATATTAATGGCTGTGTGTTGAGTTATTTTGAGGGGGCAGCAAATGTACACTGTTATACAAGCTGTACACTCACTACTTTACATTGTAGCAAAGTGTAATTTATTCAGTGTTGTCACATGAAAAGATATAATAATAATAATATTGGCTTACCTCTACATAGTCTATCACCTCTGCAATCCATCATGAATGCTGCTGCCAGACTCATCCACCTTACCAATCACTCTGTGTCTGCCACTCCTCTCTGTCAATCCCTCCACTGGCTTCCACTCGGCCAAAGAATTAAATTCAAAATACTAACAACTACGTACAAAGCCATCCACAATTTTGCCCCCAGCTACATCACTAGCCTAGTCTCTAAATACCACCCTACTCGTTCTCTTCGTTTCTCTCAAGACCTCTTGCTCTCTAGCTCCCTCATCACCTCCTCCCATGCTCGCCTCCAGGACTTTTCCAGAGCCTCTCCAATCCTATGGAATGCCTTACCCCAATCTGTCCACCTATCTCCTACTTTATTAGCTTTTATACGATCCCTGAAAACCCTTCTCTTCAGAGAAGCATATCCTACCCACACCTAACAACTGTATTTTAATTTTCTCCATTAGCTCATCCCCCACAGTATTACCTTTTGTTACAATTGACCCCCCCTTCTAGATTGCAAGCTCCAACGAGCAGGGCCCTCTGATCCCTCCTGTATTGATTTGTATTGTAATTGTACTATCTGCCCTCATGTTGTAAAGCGCTGCGCAAACTGTTGGCGCTATATAAATCCTGTATAATAATAATAATAATACAATATTTTACAAAAATGTGAGGGGTGTATTCACTTTTGTGAGATACTGTATACCGGGGTATATATAGTTATTAATAGAGATACCTCCAGATGAATGTTGCAGCAAAGTCTCATTGCATGGGCCCCTGAGAACAATGCAGCATCTGTCTTTGTGTTAGTGTCAGAAACCATGAAATCAGACCAAGACAGAAGTACAGTTAAATCAGACTTGTTTAATAATAAAAGTAAATAGAACAAACGTAGTTCAGGAACCGGAACGGATAGTCAGACAAGCCAAATGTCAGGGAGCCAGAGATTAGAAGAAAAACAGCAAGCAGGATCTGGAACCAGAAGGGATGTCAACCAAGCAAGTCTTTTAACAGGAATGCAGGAGAGCGTCTCTGTGATGTTGACTAAGGCGAAGACAGAGCTCTTCTGGACTGGACGGCTTAAGTAGGCAGGACTGACGAGCAGGATATCATCAACAGCTGAGTAACTGTGGAGAAATAGAAGCTGGCAATTAGCCAACAGCTGAGCAGCCAGCTCAGGGAAGGAAGGGCTGAGCCCAGCCCTGACAGTTAGAGACCTGAAAACAAGATCTGACAAGGAGATCATCCAGCCAACCAGTCTAGAATGCAACTCTATTTATCTGGCAATATTCATCTCTTTTGATCTGATATTAGTAGCATGTACTGGACATGTGACTGAGACCTTCTCTCTCTCTCTACTTCCTCTTTCCAGGATCTTTTCCGACAACCCGAGTCAGGAAATTCCATACATAACTTTACACTACAGTGTGATGCTAGCAGCTGGCAGTAGAGGGCTGCGGATCCCTACACATCCATTTTTATGCATTTTTGAATTTGGAGTAGGTAGGGTTAACAGCCACTGACCAAGGCCTGTTAATACATGTTGCCAACAGATTAAAATGCATATTATATGTTATATCTGTTTTTTTGTGCCAGCATCATCTTCTGGAACTCCCAACGCCAGTAAAACACAGTAAAACGCGGATACGGCCTATTTTCAAAATGCACTGCAGAACAAGAGACCCTTTTTTATTTAGGGGTAAATTGGCCAAATAGATTTTAGTGCATTTAAACGCATGCAAAAACATGTATAAATGAGCTCTGAATTAATTAAACTAAACTGCCATAAAGCAATCTAAATGCAATTAAAAAGGGGCAGATCTTTTTTCCAAAGCAAATTTTGCCTAAGCCAAATTGAAGGCCCACTTATATCTCTGTGGTTTGTTAACAGGCATCATGTCCTGCTTTATATGTGTTCTGTTATAGAATCCTTTTCATTTGATTGGGTGTCCTAATCCAAATGGCACCAAAAATGTACATTCACTATATTTAGCAAGGCAGTGCACCAAAAAGCACAACAGTGCATTGCCATGCCCTGGTTATGCGCCGGAACATAGGTTTGTTTAGAGAGGTCTATTGCTGTGCCACATTGCACCTCTCTGCACAATGTGTGTTTTCATGTGTTTCAGTAAAGTGTGGAGTAACTAGTGTAACTGCAATGTAACTGTGTGAAGGTGGCCTGAGGTTTTCCGCTTCTGTAACATTTTACAGACTTAAAATCAATAACTAGAGCAAAATTAGTTTAGTTATAGAAGTCAACCCTAACAATAAATCTCTAAATCTACTGGCATCCACAATCTAAGACTAACCTATTTAGCCCTGTAAAGAAGAAATTTCTATACATACCTTTTCTGATGCCGATCTGGTCCAGTCTCCAGCGGTGGATGCTCTGTGCAGGAGACAGCCGACAATGGTTGTGAAATGCCAGGGAAGTGACATCACCCATAGAGTTACTATGAGGCTTCTGTTGTCCCTGCCTTTTCTGCATCTGCCTCCACAGAGAAGCTGACGCTGACAGCTCAGCGAGGGGCCAGAGCAGCTTCAGAAAAGGTATGTATAGTGATTTCTTCTTTACAGGGCTAGATAGGTTAGTCTTAGATTGTGGATGCCTGTAGATTTAGAGATTTTAGTGTTAGGGTGAACTTCTACTTTACAATCCCACCACCTGTCCCTAATCTTTGTCATCATCATAGATACATCATCCATAGTCAGAGAAGTTTCACATATTAATTTCCTCTTTGAGCTACTAATCCCATATGTATTGTATGGACAGTGCAAATAGCAAACCCCAAACGATGTGTCCTCATTAATCAGTTGGAATTGTACAGGAATTTTTATTGGTCACTTAACTTTTGACTTTGCTCTTTGCACACTTCATCAAATAAGTGTATTAGCATAGGCGCGCGCAAGGGGTGTGCCAGGTGTGCCTGGGCACACCCTAATCCTGGAGTTGGCAACCCGTCAATTGTGGGAAGGTGACAGGTAAGCCACGATCCTTACTTGTCAACCCCCAGAACCTGGACAGGACCGGCTGGAGTGGAAATGAATGGACCGATCTGTATTTTCTTCTGCAGCAGCTGAAAGTAGGCTTCTCCTCCACTTTCTCTCACCGATATTCAGCTGTCACAGGAGGAAAATACAGGGAATTGGTACCACTGTATGCCACCCCTCTTGTCACAGTTACTTTTCTTTCTGCTGCCCAGGTCCCCCTGTGTGCTCACCTGCTCCCCCCCCCCATTGTTTTAGGATGACGAGTGGGGAAGAGGCCGGTTAATATGTCACAAAGGCATATGTGTTGGAGCTTTGAGGCGCACACCCTAATACTATAGGCTGCGCACACCTATGTCCATTAGTATCTTATAATGTAGAACATTTTTTGACCAGCTTTATTTTCACCTATTTGTGTTAAAATGGGGTTAAGAACTCATGAAAAAGAATTTACTCTTGCTTTGCTGGCTGTCTAAAATGACTGCACATGAAGCAAGTTTATGTCTTTCTAACAGCCTTTTCAATAAATGTTATGTATGGTGCAAGAAGAAATATTTTTTATGCTCATGAAACTTTTATTACAAGAAAAATGATTTTCTGCAACAATCCAGGGTGTCTGAATTAGGCTGATGCTTTTAAGATTCTTCAGCCTGAAAGCCATGGGTCGGTTTAATTTGCCTCTTTGCTGTAAGAAACAGCACTTTAAGATGTAAAGTAAAGTTTGCAGTCACAGACTTGCTGTTCATTAACTGCTGAGGCCATGAAAATGGAGCTCATCTTTTGCACATGATGCCACTGTAATCTGTCTTGTGGGAGAAGCAATTTCAGTGCAATGTTCCTTAAAATATTGCAAGGCCTGTTAGATACAATAAAAATGGACAAATATACAACATAATGGTCAACATTACACTCTTGTTTCATTTCCTTCTGTCTTCAGGCAATATGTTTCAACTCATCTATGCCTGGGGTTTTTTTTTTCATGGTGAGAAGACTAAAAAAGAAAAATGTTCAACAATTTACTTACATTCTTCATACAGAACCCGACAATTTGTATATTCTTTAGATTTGCCGGTAGTTAAAGAGTAACCCCAAATGTCTAACATATGGAAATGCACGGCAGTACAATAGTTTTGTATATGGTAGCTTTTTCTAGTTTTGCATGCTATACTTTTTAGGATACCTCTGCAGACTTTTGTAGTATAAGTTAATAGGTCTAAATGGGCCCTACAGTTCACAAAGTACCTTTAAGAAGGATGCAAGACTTAATTTGTCTCTATATACATACTCACTGGTCTACCCTTCCCCGACTTTATGATTAAGCCCCAGGGCAAAACAAATCAGCCTGTGCAGTGTTTCCGTCAGCTTATTTTCAATAAAGTTGTAAAAAGGATTACAGATCTGTGGAGTGTGACTCAAGTAGTGGTACTTGCAGTACAATTAACCATGTAATATCATCTTCGCTGCACATTAATCAAACACATTTAATGTGGATATTTTCAAGAATGAAATTGTGAATATTTTTTTTTTTACAATCAAAATGTAATGACTCCCCAATAATGGCTAACCACCAACAGTGCTAAATCCTCAGCAATTTGGGGTGGCTTTGGGAGAATGGGAATGGAATACTTCCCAAAGTACTGTAAATGATGCTGAAAGGCACCAGGTCTTTTATACTTCCGATAATCATTCACTCACCATATTAACTATTATACCTATAAATGGTGTTAGTTTCCTGCACCTTTAAAAACAATTTTCCTTCATGGCCAAGAAACCAATTCAACAAGACAGACATGGCACCCTAACTTTCCCCTCACCCCAGCACACCCTATGGGGTTAATGTGGTTAGCAGCATTAAATAGTGCTTTTGGAAGGGTCCCCTTTTAATATCAGTTTCCATATACCTTTTCAGATGTTACATATTGCTATACAACATCATGGTAATTAAATGAAATAATACATATATGCAACACTGTCGAATCATATTATTATACACTATGATATATATATAGTTACATAGTAAGTGAGGTTGAAAAACGACACAAGTCCATCAAGTCAAACCTATGTGTGTGATTATATGTCAGTATTACATTGTATATCCCTGTATGTTGCGGTCGTTCAGGTGCTTATCTAATAGTTTTTTGAAACTATTGATTCCCCCCGCTGAGACCACCACCTATGGAAGGGAATTCCACATCCTTGCTGCTCTTACAGTAAAGAACCCTCTACGTAGTTTAAGGTTAAACCTCTTTTCTTCTAATTTTCATGAGTGGCCACGAGTCTTGTTAAACTCCCTTCCGCAAAAAAGTTTTATCCCTATTGTGATGTCACCAATATGGTATTTGTAAATTGAAATCATATCCCCTCTCAAGCGTTTCTTTTCCAGAGAGGATAAGTTCAGTGCTTGCAACATTTCTTCATAACTAATGTCCTCCAGACCATTTATTAGCTTTGTTGCCCTTCTTTGTACTCACTCAACTTCCAGTACATCCTTCCTGAGGACTGGGGCCCAGAACTGGACAGCATAATCCAGGTGCGGCCGGACCAGAGTCTTGTATATGGGGGGGGGGGGGATTATCGCTTTATCTCTGGAGTTAATAACTTTTTTAATGCATGCCAATATTCTGTTTGGATATATGGAGGAGGTGCCATGGTATAACATATTACTAAAGTGTACTATTACTATAAACTGTTTTGCTGTGGTTTCATGTTTTCATATGCTAGTTTATTTAGTTATCATATTGTGTTTGTAGTGTTTTTCTCCTTGGCCATCACACAAATGTACGGGTCCCTAGTGGTCAGCAGGACCCCATGGGATAACTCAAAGGGGCCAGGTTTGTCTCTCTTGCCCCTAATTTTATCCACAGGTTTCTATTGGTGACTGCACCAGCCGTTTCTGCTTGGCGACAGGTGCAGGATTGGACGGTTTTTGCGGGCTCGATTTACCCGTGCAGCAGGAGCTAATAAAAGGCCAGCTAGCAGCTGTGGGGTCAGTTGCCATGTGGAAGAAAAAGGACCGGACCACGGCCCCCACCCACCCTCCCATATTAACGTATATATAGTCGTCATGGTGTTTTTCAGTGGGGATTAGTCATCCAGGATAATCTGGATGGACACCGTGTCTTGCTTTACTGATATGTGGTTAATAGCCAGAATGGCTTAATTTCAGTTAAAGGTAGTTTGTGATATTTAATGAAGGTTACCCCTTGAATGAACACAAAAAATAGTTTGAGTTTGTCTCTTTATTTGGTTAGGACTACCTTTGTGCTATCCAGTGTTAATTTTGGCAGCAAATTTCGATTTCGTTTTAGTCTAATGCCCCGTACACACGGTCGGATATTCCGATGGAAAAAGTCAGATCGGATTATGTTGTCGGAAAATCCGATCGTGTGTGGGCTCTAGCGGACTTTTTCCGTCGGAATTTCCGCCGGAAAAAAATTGAGAGCAGGATCTAAAATTTTCCAACAACAAAATCCAATCTGACTTTTTCTGAACATGTGTAGAGAATTCCGATGCACAAAGTGCCACGCGTGCTCAGAAGAAATTTGGAGACGAAAGCTATTGGCTACTGGCCTCTACAAAGTCCCGTCATACGTTTTCTACATCACCTCGTTTGGAACGATCAGATTTTCCGACAACTTTGTCCGACCATGTGTGTGCAACACAAGTTTCGGACAAAATCCGTCTGAAAATATCCAACGGATTTTGTGGTCGGAATGTCCGACCGTGTGTACGGGGCATTAGTCTTAGGACTAAAATGGCATTTTAGTTTTAGTCCCATTTTAGTCTTCTTCAATTGTTTTAGTTTTAGTCTTACTTAGTCGACTAAATCTCCAGTACATTTTAGTTGACTAAAATGTCCTATGTTTTAGTCGACTAAAACTAATTTTAGTTGTTTAAAATGTAATGGGTGTAATTAAATTGTAATGCATTAGTTAACATTTCTCTACAATTTCCAAACTCATTATATACTGCTGGAGTGAAAAATTGAATATGTTATTTACTATGGTATTGAGGTATGAACATGCACTACAGGCCAGTGTTAATTTTGAAGTCAAATTTCAATTTAGTTTTAGTCTTTAGACTAAAATGGCATTTTAGTTTTAGTAGTATTTTAGTCATCTCAGTTGTTTTAGTTTTAGTCGTATTTTAGTAGACTAAAATGTTTTAGCCGTTTTAGTCGACTAAATTAACACTGGTGCTATCCCATGTACAGTGACCTGTAGATGTAGTAAATTTAGAAGGGGTTCCCTGAGACCAATAATTATTTCAAGGGTTTCTTTGTATTTAAAAGGTTGAGAAAGGCTTCCCAGAGTATTTATGAAGGCACATCTGTTGCTAGGTCCAAGTGATTTGTAGCAAAAGTACAGTTTTCCCTATCTCAGCTGCAGGTTTTGTCACTCTCATATATCAGAACAGTGAAAATTATTAACTTTTTGTCCTGTCAGACAAGTCTTTGGTAATTTTGCAAGCATGGATGCAATACTCTGGGACCCACCAGTTAGGAGTGTTCAAAAATAGACAGAAGTTTTCATGATTTGTATTGAGAATGCGTATGCTAGCATAGAGAGTAGTCTTTTTCCCCTTTCCCTGGCTCCCATCACCTGTGATCCCCTTACCCTTTTTTTCTTTCCCTTGTAGTTAGAATTTATATATCCTATTTGTAAAGCAAACCCTTATGTTAAGATCTGGCTGTCTTAATTAAAAACAGGACATCCCAGACAGACCACATTCTTTACTACCCATAGAATTATGGTTACATTTCAATCATCTTAAACCGGGTCTTTCTACTTAATTTTGCAAGATTTTGTTATAACCTTTATGAAGAGAAAACTTTTTGCAAAAAAATCCCTTTAAATGAAGATAGTGCTTTAACCTTTTTTTAGACATGTTTCCATAAACCAAACTTTTACAAAATGCCTACACTCAAAGGGACTAATGTTTTCTTCATGATAGCAGCTGTTGACATTGATCAGGTAAGTTGAAATTAAAAGAAAAAAAGTTAATTGATGCATTCCTGTGGGTTGATAAAGTACTGTGAAAAGGATCTGAGATTTAATGACAAGAACATTGTGTGCTGCATTTGAAAGCTTGCTTTCCAGACAGTTAGAGTTGTACCACTTACTTGTAGATGATTTACTTTCGTCATTTTATAATCATCCTTCATGCTCGCTAAGCTACCATCGATCAGCCCTAGTGAGAGTCGACGTGAGTCATTTTCATCAAGGGAAACACCTTGCAGGATGTATGTGGAAAAGGGAAGAATTGTTGAAGACCAATTTTCTCAATCTGTTTCTCTGCTGGAGTGATAGTAATCTGTGAATTGTGATTGATATCACTGTCAGCTATATTTGAGATAATTTTTCCAATTTTCCTACTAGTCTAATTGCCTGCAGATGTATGGGATGAGAACTGACAAACTGAAAATTGCAACCTTTAGTGTAAAATTAGAAGTAGTTTAGTGTGTTCAACGTTTTAATAGCATTTCTATATGTCAGAAGTAAAAAGCTGCTGATATGGTAGTTAGGAAATTATTCTCTCCACTGCAGACTAATCTCAATATCATTTATGTATATTCTATTAAAAGAGTTAAATATTTAAAGCTTTTATTGCAGAATTTAAAACTAACTTTACTGCAATGTACTTCATTCTCTGAATATGTTATGTCTGTACAATCTTAGATCCTTTCTAGAATCAGGAAATAGGAATTTCATTTGTTTTATTTAGGGCCCCTTCACATTTTTTATTATGGAGACACTGCATTAAGACAACTTATTAATTTTACTCGCACAAAAAAATCAATGTAGCAAACCACATAGAAAGTTATGTGCACTACGGTGTCATGTGCTGCTAGTGCATTGGTAGCTACTGTACATGATCATTAAGGTGCAATTCTAAATAAATGGCACCACAACACACATAGTACTGTAAGTTAACACTGCAGTAATGCATGGTAAACTGCTTGCTGTGCAATGCAGTATTGCAACACATAGATATAAAACCAGGCTTAAGGACACCATATAAAGAACAATTGTGTACACTAAACAACTGTAGTGAGAAATTAGCTTTCTGTATCTTAGTGTGAGGTCATTTGATAAAGGTAATTTTGATTGGTTGATACAGTATATTCAAGATCTTACTTGTAAATGTCAACCTTAAATAAGCCATTTTACTTAGCCAATAAAAGGAAAAACATATTGTAAACAATGGCATTGGAGTTATAAGTGACAATCGTGCTAAGTCAATAAAGTGCTATTACCATTAGAAATCCAACTGAATAGACAGGCTGGATGAATTCTAATTGGTTGCCATAAGTTACTGTACTTAAAGTAACTATGTCACTAAAACTAGAACTGCAAAGAAAAACTTAGATACTTACCTCTCCTGCTGCATGCACTACTGATTATTGAATTAGTGAGAAGTATTCGCCCACTAAAGAATGTTCCAAAACCAACAATTTGTGCATTTGGATTTGGGCCCCTTCTGCACTCCTTAATTTTGATATTTGTTCTTTATTTTAGCTTTTATTTTAAGTTACAGTGCCACTTTAAGAGTTAACATTCTTTTATGAATAAGGCTGAATATGCATAATGAAGAAATGGAGAATGGTGCAACAACATAAGTTGTAAAGTGTTTAAGAGCCAACTGCTCACCCCAAATTATTTATAAGAAAAATATGTATGGTTTTCCCCGTGGGGTTGTTGGGCAGAGATGAAGACAATATTTGTGAAATCAAAAAAGCTATATTTTTTAAGTAAATCGAATAAACGACAAACTTGAAAATATTTATGAATTATTAAAATGCGAACTCTGGTTAGCTATTGGCAAATATTCCAATGGGTACAAATAGATACATGCAACAAAAAGTACAGAGATATGGTATAATTACAGAATTGTTGGAGAAACATACATAGTATATAAAAGATTCATGTGTTGAATAGCACACCCCTCAACCCCGATGCATTTCGACCATTGTTGGTCTTCCTCAGGGGGGACAACATATATCAGAGGGTGAAAAACCTTGTATCAATTTTCACATTTTTTAATATAATAATCAGGTTTTTCTGTATTGATTGTATGTATCATATTTACCCTTCCGCTGAGGAATGTGTTGCTCAAACCAGAGTTTTTTAGCTTGTATTAAAAAACAGACTTGCTTCCCTCAAAGCTCCCGAGGGTACCCACCGACACATCCGCTGAAGCTGCAATCCCCCAAATCCCCACTAGGTGGAGAAAAAGAGAGAGAGAATATGCATAATGAACTGAAGTCCGTAGCTCTAGAGAGCCCATCCTTTTACATTTAAGGGTATCACATTTAAGGATTTCATCATAACCCAAAGTGTGTATAGACAGACTTATTACTCATGGATTAGCAGTATGAATAACTAGACAATCAAGGGCGGCCAAAGATTGGCCAGATCCTTCACTAAATACCACCTATGATGGAAATGTATCCTTCCTTGCTCATACTGGTTGATGCTCAGTTGATGTACCGGTGTGAGGCAAATCCTGAGAAGATCTGGTTCTTTTTTCCATGGAAAAAATCCTGAAAGATCTCTGTGATATAACGAGCATAACGATGCTTGGAAGAGCTTATTATCACTTCTTAGTAACCACTATAAAGCTTGGCTGTAACCATTGATGCTCAAATCTATCACATTACTTACATTTATCAGTTTATGTAAAGCTGAAATAAGTGCTCATTTCACCTCATCAGTTATGTTAGTAGTGTTTTTCTCTCCATGACACCCAAGTTATAATTGAATTGTGGCTCTAGAAATCTTCTAGAAATCAAACATTTCTGTTGCTTCTGTGGAATGAAGTCTACTTATGTGTTCCTTGGCATGGAGGGACTTCATAACAGGTGTTATTTGTCGTTTCTGTGAAAACAAGAATAATGATGCCAGTAGATTTTGATCTGTTTTTCTTGCAGTCAGGGTTTTTCAGGGTTTTACATTATTGGTAGGGACCCCTCTGCTGGTCTAAACAATTTCAGGCTTCTAGTCATAAACAAAGTAGAAATAAGTGCTGGTTGGGTGACCTTTTAGTCGTTGTACTATATAGACAGGTGTCTGATTTATCTTCTGAATTATATGAAAACATGTCTGTTAAACATGCAGTCCGCCCTGAAGATGACAATCCTGGATACTGCCATCATGGACTCAAGCAGATATGGACTCTTTCCTGTGCAAGTATGCTGGGGCAGCCACAAGCCTGAGTTTAGTTTAGGGAAAGCCTGTTACCTTTGTTTAACTGTCATGCCAAGTTGCAAGTAAAGCTTTTGAAACTTTGCCATTGCTTGGTCTGAAGTTACTCACACATAATATACAGGTCAGGTCAGCTAAGCACATTGGGGTATGAAGATAATGGTACAAGAGTTAATACAGTGTGAAGATACAAGTGGTTAACAAAGGTTTCTCTAGCAGCCTGTTGTAAGTATGTTCATGTGGCAGGTGGGATAGCCTCTTGCAGGAGGAGTTGTTGTTGGCATCTGTGCGTGAGCAGGTCTGTCTCCATTAGCAATGGGAGCAGATCAGCACTGCAGAGGTCCTCAGCCTGTTTGCAGGTACGAAAAAGTTAGGTGAGTGCATGCATGGAGTCTGTGCTAGGTGCATGGCAGGACCCCATACCCTACTGGGAGTGATGTAGCGGTGATATGCTGGGCAGGTGGGCTCAGTGTGTCCCTTCTAAATGCAGTAGTGACTGTAGGGGTGTATATTACATTGAGCGAGTTTACTAAAGTTCTGCCATCTGTCCAAGGGAAAAATGGAAGATGTGACTACCACCCTACGACCCCTGCCCTACTACAGAGTATTAATGCTATTTTTTCACAAGGTGTTTTTTGGGAATAGTAGTGACAGAATCGCTTTAAATGCTTTTTTTTTTTTTTTTTTTTTTTTAACTGACCTATATATTTAGTTATTTTTTGCATCACAGGTGGAGAAAAATAGGTAATGACCTGATTTTACTGACAACAAGGGACATCCATAGGAGACATACTGACAGCCCTACTGTTCACATGTTGTGGTTTAGTTATATATTTTCAAACTAAATGTAATCTTATAAAATTATACAAAATGTACTAATATGTGCTTAATCTCAGCAACAGTTCCCTTATCTGTCTTACACAGCTGCAGTGAAAGCTGTGTTTAGCTTGCTTTGCCAAAAACAGACAAACAGACTATGTAAAGATACACTAAGTATTGACCTTATTTCTTATAAAATTTGGTTTGCGGCATACAATAATTATCTGTCTCATAATGCCATATGGATTATACAAATACAGGTGTACCTGCATTTTATATAGTTATTATACAGTTAAAATGATAAAATAAAAATGCTCAGGCATGAGGACAAATTGAAAACCCAAAGGATATGTGAATAAAATAATATTTGCAAATGTATTTATAAAACCTGAGGAAACATGCCTGCTGTTCTGCTCTTAATATAGTATTACAATTTTCTCTTAATTATATTTTAATTATGATACATGATTATTTTCTAATGACATTATTAGTTTTAAGATGTTTGTGTGCCATCAATTATGTTAACTTCCTCCGGCCCCTCTAATATAATTTCATAGCAACAAAATTAAATTTAATTGATTTGAACTTTTGCATTTAATCTAGTTTAGGTGGAATGAAATGAATTGTGTGCAGAGGGAGTGATGTGCGGTAGAGGTTTGTCCGTTGGGATACAAGAGGACGTGAAAATGATGCAGTGCTTCAAGGGGTCATATGGATATTTTGGGTAAAACAGTACTTCTATGACAAGTTGTCCCTTGTGAATCCAGAGAAAACATTAGTTGCTTTCTACTTAAAAAATTAAAGCAGAATGTCAACCAAAAGTATAAAAATTTTAATTAAAAACCCATTGAAAATTACCATAACAAAACCAGCTTTTACTGGAATATTTATTTCAGTCCAGAAATTTCCCCTACGGTATTTTTTTTTTCTACTGATAAATGTTCTCTTTCTAATGAGCAGCATTATTCATCACACTTCCTCCAAACCCAGGTTATCCTGGAGCCACCACAACCTGTCATTCAACAGTGAAAGGAGATGAAGCACAGTGATGCATCTCTCTGTCATGCTGCTCTCTCCTCCTATCAGCATTCTTCTTGTCAGCATATAAACTCCTTGGGGTTGATTAGTAAAGGCAAATAGACTGTGCACTTTGCAAGTGCACTAATTTCCCCCAGAACTTAGTAAATGCAGTAAAAAGCTCTGCTGATTTTCGTCATCCAATGCTTTTTTAAGTTTCCTTGCACCTGACTGGGTATTCTTTACAAAGTGAAGCTTTACCGCATTACATTTGCTAAGGAGATTGAGTGCAACTGCACTTGCAGAGTAAACATATAACTAATTCCTGTGCTGCCTTTACAACCACAAGCAAACTATTTGAAGTGCTTCTCCCGTCCGGACCACGGTCTCTGGACCCAAAGTGTCCCGAAATGATATTGCTACAGATGGACACATTTGACCAAATATACCGGGGCCACTTGGTGCTAGGAACCCCACATTTGTTGTGCAAACCCAGTGGAACTAGCATTACAACATATCCACCAAGTGGCCCCGAGATACAGGGCCCCAAAGTCGGTTCGGAAAATGTCAAGCACTTTTCTGAAGCAGAGAATGACATTTTCCGAACCGACTTTGGGGCCCCGTATATTGGGGTAACTTGGTCCTAGAACTCCATCTTGGATATGTTGTAGTGCTAGTTCCACTGGGTTTGCACACCAAATTTGGGGTTCCTAGAACCAAGTGGCCCCGAAATACGTCATTCTCTGCTGCAGAAAAGTGCTTGAGTATAAGCCGAGGGGGGCATTTTCAGCACAAAAAAATGTGCTGAAAAACTCTTATAAAAAAGCTTATATTTGAGTATATACGGTATCCTCAATTCCCTCCAAATAATATTAAACCACAGTGTCACAAATAAATCCACACTTTCCTTCCTAATATGATCTCTATACACTGATTTCCTTATGGTAAAATAAAATAATCAAGTATTTTCCTATATAGCATCATACCAATAAATGTTAAAATGCTGCGTGCAATGCAAAATTTATTAAAATAAAACATATACCACCAAGTGTTTTTTACATATAAAAAAGATAAAACAAATTATCAAAGTGAAAAAAAAAACAATTTCATGCAAGTTAAGATAAAGTCCAGTGTATAAAGGATAATTGCTCCAAGTTCAATACAGCATTCAAATGATAAAAATCTTCATATCAAATCCACTTCAAGTGAAATATTTCCAATTCACTTCACTACCACAAATGATGGCTGTGCCCTCACCTTCCTAGGTGCACCTCTGAGCATACAAGAGGTCAAAGACAGCTTTAAGAATAAAGCCTCCCCCAGCTTCATTGATTTCTTCTCCTACTCCCCATAACCAAAGGATAATGATAGAGTGTAGTACATAAAAACACTTTATTGAAGAAACAAAATAATCCACTTACATCATAGCTTAACATTGGCCTTGTACAACATAACATTGTTCCTGTCACTGTTGGGTAGTGCTCGAGAGCCTGCAGTGAGTTCTGCCCAGTGTGGTGACTTCACCAACAGGTGCATCCAACAGGGACATTCTTAAAGATAGGGGGACTTAGAAGGCAGCTCCACAGCTAGTTGGCACAGCAACCTGCAAGCAGGTGAGATAAGAATTGAGTTGAGGAGCAGCCCTTACCTTTCAGGGATTGCCAGAGTCCTACATCCCATAACCATTGGATGTGAGCAGTCCCATAGTCCTGTACTTTTCTTTGCTTGCTCTCTAACCCCCCCCACCCCCCCCCTTCTCCCAGGGACAGTTCTAGAATATGGGTCCTCAAAAATGGATCTTTGTTGCCTTGGCACTCACACTGCTTCCCAGGACCAGGAGAGAGAGCCAGACTCCCGCCAAACAATTTATATACATCCCTTTACCCAAGAAACCCCACAATGGCAGGGCAGGGATAGGATTAACTCTAAGTGACCCTTCTAATCAATACCATCTTACATTTGAGGACCTAGCGAGTCTTATGGCACTTGCACTGCCTACTTTTACTACAGGATTCCCAAATCTAACTATGGCAACATCTGCTGGCCAATTTGGTGAATTACACCGAGCTCATGGAAAATGTAGCAGTTAAGCAGTAGAATAGCAATGCAGGTACCTCTCGATGCCTTCATGCTATCTTATATTTCTATATCATCCTGATACCCTTAAAATTCAGGATGATCTATTATTGGTTAAACAACCATAACTCTCCTTGTTGACCTTTGTCTCCTTTTCGACCAGTAAAACTGACCAACACACTTTGTGGTTAAAAGGAAGACAAGGGGAGTGTCAGACTTCACGCACCTGACTGATGAGCCCGAGATAGCAGGGGAAGGCCTCCCTTACGTGTCTGGTTCGCGACCCCTGGTAGTGTGGACAGGAGGCACGGGGGGCGTAAAGTGGTGTGAGAGCCTGGCGGGTTGTTGCAGGAGAGATGGCCCAAGGGGCTTGCTGTAGTGGGGTCGGGGATCTCCAAACAACTGAAGGCTGGCAGCAGATGCAGGGCAGGAGCTGAAGAGGCACGTCCAGTCACAGGCATGGTGCAAGGGATCAGGCAAGTTTAAAGTCCAGGTCACAGGCAGGGTTGGCAACAGGCGGGCAGCGCGGTACAGTGGAGCAGGCAGATACAAGTTTTAAAGACAGGCCGGAGTCAAAAGGCAGGCAGCAGACAGGTCAGTACAAGGTCAAGCCAGGTAGTCAGGAGATCAGAAGCTTCAGACGGGCAACAGGTATTAGGACACAGGGAGGTGCAGATCGGACAGCACCGGGTGCAATGTGGGAACAACCTAAATAGGCTGATTGGCGCCAATCGCCATTGTGTGCGTGCGCGCGCCAACGCGCACTTGCGCACGCTCGCACCCGCACGCGCCCGCACAGGCGCACAAACACGCGCACCCGTTCGCAGCCGCACATTAGCGGGGAAAGCACCGCGTCTGCTCCAAGCATTTTCCTGACAGGGGGTGGTAAAGTGTAGGCTGCAGAATGACCATGGCCTTATTTCTGTTACAAAACATACAGTACCAACTCTTTAAGTTACTAGTGCACTCCTGAAAGAAAAAAAGAATGAGCACATCTATTTGCTGCATTACTACACAAACGTCATAAAGTAAATAATATTATCCATGTATGGTAAAAACCTTCTCCCTATTTTTAGTGTATGAGATTTAGCTTCTAATAGATTTCACTCAGCAAAATATGTTTTAAGGCATTTTGCCCACTTTTATTGATCCAAAATGAATTGTTCTGCCCTTGAATGGGTTATTTGTCATAACAATGGACCCCTTAAAACAGATCTGTCTCAGTTTCGGCTCTGGTTGAGCTCAGGAAGCTGTCACTGCACAAAGCCAATCGTAAGCAGCTGAGGCATTCCCTGCACTGCAGCCACATGTATTCACACCCCTTTCAGGGTCCTTTTACTCAGGCTGTTAAATCAGGTTCGCCTGTGAGTTTTTCAAGCAGACCTGATCGGACCTTGCAGTCTCCTCTATGGAGCGAAGGATGTCAGCGATGACATGTCCGCTAACATCCACCGCTATTCTATCCAATCCTGCCCGCAAAATCCAGACAGATGGTGGTCCTATTTTCCATCCATCTGGCAGATCGCATAGGATCGCATGGAAACGGGAATGGGACTGTGTTTGTGTCCACTCTGCACAGCGGGGTAAAGGCAGACCTGTCATCTGCCTGCTCAGTGGGGATCAGCGGAGTGATCCTCCCACTGAGCAAGTGGAATCTGTTCCAGGGAGACACCCATGTGAAAGGGGCCTTATACATGTGGCTGCTAGGTATGTAATGCCTCAGCTGCTGATGATTGCCTATGTGCAGTGACAGCTTACTGGTGGGTTAGGTAAGGTGGATGAGGAGTAGGATCATGTCCGAGCTCATCCCTAGAATCAGCCTTTCTGCTAAACTGGTTCCAGTCTGCTCACACAGAGGCTGCAGCTTGTTTAGCTCAGGAACAACAGTCTGTTCAGACAGGGACAAGTGTTTAATTACATATGTCCATGGGGTAACTTAACCCTCGTGTTTTTTATTTGAATAACAAACATGTCATACTTACCTCAATTGTGCAGTTCGTTTTGCACAGAGTGGCCCCAATCCTCCTCTTCTGGGGTCCCTCAACGGCACTCCTGGATCCTCCCCGCATCGGCAAACCACCTAGGAGAAGCACTCCCCTTGGGGTAACCGTGCGGGCGCACTCCCGAGTCCAGCTTTTGCGTTCATAGACACAGAATGCTGGACTCGGCCCCGCCCCTGGCGCCAACGTCGTTGGATTTGATTGACAGCAGCGGAAGCCAATGGCTGCGCTGCTATCAATCTATCCAATCAAGACTGGCCAGAGAGGGTGAGTGCGTCTCCGGCGTGCATTAAGGATGCATTAAGGTGAAAAAACACAAGGGTTTACAACCCCTTTAAGGCTTCATTCACATGTTCGTAGAGCTCTGTACAGTGTGATAAGCCATTTGTTAACATGCCCCCGTCTCTGTGTACCTGTCAAACTCCGTAAAGCCACTGCGTCTCCATTCACATACTGTATATAGCAGGGGTCGGGAACCTATGGCTCACGAGCCAGATGTGGCTCTTTTGATGGCTGCATCTGGCTCTCACCGCTCAATCCACGGATCGCGTGGATCTGCCTGCTTGTGTAGTGGTAAGCAAGCAGACGATTGTAGGGGAGATGTGGATATTACAGTGGGGGAGATGTGGGGAGATGTGGATATTACAGTGGGGGAGATGTGGATATTACAGTGGGGAGATGTGGATATTACAGTGAGGGAGACATTACAGTTATAATTAATTGAAATTAGTTGATTAATCGATTAAAAGAAATCGATTAATCGAGCACGAAAATTTGAATCAGTAACAGCCGTGTGAGTATTGCTGTACTGACAATGTTTGGCTCTACGTATGCATGTGAGCAGTCTTTCTCACATCTAAAGAACATTAAGACCAACCTACGATCACTTTTAATGGATGGAAGTCTCAACGCCTGCATGAAGCTTAACCTCACCACATATCAATCAGACTACAAAGTCATCAGCAAAACCATGCAGCACCAGAAGTCGCATTAATGGTAAGAAGTACTTTATTCATCATTGGTTAGCAACAGCATAACAACGTTATTAAAAATAATTCAGAGACTTATTGTACTTTAAACGTATTGGTCTCACATAAAATGCATACATTTACTTGTATTTAGTTTTAAACATATTGTATGGCTCTCACGGAATTACATTTTAAAATATGTGGCGTTCATGGCTCTCTCAGCCAAAAAGGTTCCAGACCCCTGGTATATAGGCTGCATGCATGCAGCTCAATGCTACTGTGCCTCCTGCTTATCAAGAAGAATGTGCTTTACTACTACTATACTACTCCTTTTTTTCTGTGGAAAGCTATGGGCAGGTGTTTATAGACATATTTAATACATGTGGGTGGGTGCAGCGTGGTGCAATGGCAATGACTCACACACAGTCCAAGTGCAATTAGTAGAACTTGTATTGTAGTAAAGGCAAAAATAGTTCACAACAAACTCGGTGGAAGAAGGCCCAATTGGGAACACTCACGAATGCCAAGAGCGTGTAGTAGAGCAGGCATCAGCCGAACTGACAGTGTCTGTCTGGAGTGGCAGAAGGCAGCCTGGCTGTCTCGTACCCAAATGGGATAATGTCCCAGGAGATTTCGAGCCGTAAGCTTTTCCTTCTTGCCTGGAACCTTTCTCTGACACTAATACTGTCTCTGATAGATGAGTGACCTGTCCCTACACTACCCACACACAAATGTCTGACCCAAGATGGTTGCTAGCATCATATGGGCCAGCAGCAGCCAATCAGATAGCTTCCCCAGTGACCCTGGAGACCATAGAAGAAGCATGTTCCTCTTGACTTTTTCTCCAACCGATATGCCATTGCAGTGGAGCACCACCTGTAGTGAAGATAGTAGACTGCACCCACCTACAAACAGTATACTCCCTTTATTGCTTATCCTCACTGATTATTTCTCAGCAGTCCTCCAGCAGCAATGCTTATTGTGGATGTCCAACACATAGATATCCATTTTTTTTTTCTTGTTCCTCTTCCCTTATCTTTTCTTTTCTTTCTGGAAGAGGACGTCATTATATCTCACACAAGGTGTAATATAAATATATAAACACACCAGGGGATTACGGGAACAGCAATGAGAAATGGACTAGGGGGAATTGGGGGGTAGTTAACTACTTAGGGGAGGGGAGGGGGGAGAGGGTAGGAAAGAGAAAGGGGAAAAAAAATATTAAATAAAATATTGCTCGAATAAAGTCAGAGGGAGTCCTGAATTATATCAGGAAGATGGGGGACTACTATTGGTTTCTTTGAAAAATATATTGAGATCGATCCATGTGTTTTGTTGATTGTGGTTTTTTTTTGTGTCTATTTATTTGTTATGTAATTATTTATGTACAAGTATTGTATATGTGTATATATATGATTTTGTAATAATGTGAAATGTTCTTTGTATATGTGAAAGATTCATTAATAAAAATAATTAAATACAACACATAGATATCCAGTAGATTAGAGGGACTGCGTTGCAGTCTGTAGATATAAATACCGGAGTGCCACGCTGTAAGGCCACGCCCTCAGATTAAGTCGTGATGACCAAACGTGTCAGGGCGTGACCTTACGGCGACCGGAAGTGACGTTTTGCATTCCACAGCCAGGAAGAGACAAACCAGAAGTAAGCGGTGGATGCTGGCTTCTTGGTATTGGTGTCTCTCACGCCAATCCCTTGCTGCGAATAACGATACAGTGTGTAGCATTGGATACTGCTGGATTGTATTATAGTGTGTCAGTGGAAATCGTAATAAAGGATTTAAAACTGAATTATGCTATTTGGAGCTTTCTTCCTTTTATCCAAGTGCACGGTGGAGACGATTTGCAACACTGACACTATCCATGTAGGAGGATGACAGTCATTTAAAAACATTTCAACGCTTGTTGTTTTTAACACTCTGGTGAGTGTGAACGCACGTTTGAGGATCTCTGGTGTGAGGTGCACTTCAACAAACTCCACATTTATATCACCACCTGTGTCTTTTGGACTGACTATCACCCTCTGTTTTACATCTTCTCTCATCTGAGAATACCTTATGAAAGCTGTTCATAGTAATTAATGACAGTAGCGGAGCTATGGTATATATAGGTACCTATTGAGGTGCCTGTGGACATTTATTATTCTTTATTTATACAAATCAGAGGGACAGCCTATATATCTCATTTTAAAATACGATCAAGAAACTAAGGCACAGCAAACAAGAGAAATGTGTAAAGTAAATGCAAACCCTACGTAAATCACAACTAGTTTGCCAAATTATGCATCATAAACACTTGCCAATATTACACTGTTTTGATCTTTTTTTGCATATCAGTGCTGTTAATCTCCTCTTGTTTTCTTTTAGCAGATTTCTTAGTTGCATATCTTTGCACTCAGGGCCGCTATCATGGGGGTACAGCCTATACAACTGTAAGGGGCCCGCCCGGACCAGAAGAAGGCTGGAGAGGTGAAGGGGAGCCATGTTGTACACTATAGAAAAGGTCTTGCAGCTTCTGCTGCTCTCTATGTTATTGAGCTCAGATATCAAGCTCTTTACTGCCTCATGTGAGCTGCCTGTACTGTGCTCCTCTGTGTCAGCAACATGTTAGCTTTGTGAAAACGAGCTGGGAGTAGGTAGGAGGATTTTCTTTACAAGTAGGGGCTGTAAAGGAAAGGGAGGGGGCTGTTTGTGTACAGGGAGTGGCCAGAGGCTTGTGTGTTTACAGATTTGTGTATGTGTGGGGCTGACATATATACAGGTAGGGGGCTGACATATACACAGGTGTGAGGGAGGCTGGCATATATATAGGTGTGTGAGGGGCTGACATATATACAGGTGTGTGTGTGGGGGGGGGGCTGACATATATACATGTGTGAGGGGGAGCTGGCATATATACAGGTGTGAGGGGGACCTGGCATATATACAGGTGTGGGGGGGGGGCTGACATATATACAGGTGTGTGTGGGGGGGGCTGACATATATACAGGTGTGAGGGGGGATGGTATATATGCGAACAGGTGAGGTGGCCGGTGAGGATTTGGTGGGATGGCCTGTGGGCCTGTGGGCCAGCGCTGGGGAATGTTGGTGGTCAGGCTCGGGGGGCCCAGGGCTAAAGCTGTGTAAGGGGCACAAACATTTCTGATGGCTGCCCTGTTTGCACTGGACCCACTTCTTAGGCTGATAACAGTTTACCACGCTTGTGAGGTATGTGTCAGCATGATTGTGGTCTCCACCAGGGGTGCATTTATTAAAACACAAGGTCCTCTAGACTCTATAGTGTATTTTAATGAAAAACAAAATATTGAAAACAACTTTTAAAGTTACATTAGCATATAAAAACTTACAGGGGATTTTAATGATTGGGCTTAGATATACTTTAAATTATATAGAAAAAAAATGGGGTTGCTATACGATTTAAAAACTTAAAATGAGTACTCTCTGAAAATATGTGATAGTTTTCTTTTATTGATCAATAAGAACATCAACTGTCTTTTAATGACTTACCATATTTACAATCATACAGAAAGGCAGGAAAACAGAAGCCTATAAAAAAAAAAGCGTAATGCCCAAATAAAAAAAATACTTTTCATTTTTTGCAGTTGAATACATTTTCTGATATCCTTGGAGAGCAGCCTGAGTGCTTGAGTGCTTGGTATCAATTTTACAGCTCATTGCATTAAAACATTGCCTGTTACACAGCTTCTTCCTCACCTAGACCAATAAGGGGAAAATACTTCATGCAGAGTCAAGCAAATCCAATGGTAATAATGGGTGCACTAGGTTAAAGTACACACATTGTTGTGCAAGTTCACCTTTTCCAAATCCTCTTATTATTATTTCCATGAGATCCTAATGGGTATTAAAAACAATGTATATCTTAACATGTTGTGTATAAATTCACCTTTTCTGAGTATTGGTATTTTTTCAGATGACACCCTAATGGTGATTAAAAACAAAACACAGTGCTCACAAAAGTATTTGCCCCCTTCCTGATTTTTTTATTTTTTTGCATATTTCTCACACTTAAATGATTCAGATTATCAAACTAATTTTAATATTACACAAAGATAACTTGAGTAAATCCCAGATGCAGTTTTTAAATTATTATTTAATTTATTAAGGGAAAAAAGTTATTAAAACCTGCCTGCCTGGCTTTATGTGAAAAAGTAATTGCCCCCCCCCCATGCTGAATCATTAATGAACTGTGATTAACCACATTTTTTTGGAAAGTTGAGTTAAATTTCACTTGCCACACCCAGGCCTGATTACTATGAGACCTGTTGAATCAAGAAATCACATAAATAGAAGCTGTCTGACAAAGTGAAGCACGCTAACAGATCACATAAAAACACCACATCATGCCACAATCTAAAAAATGTCAAGAACAGTTTAGAAACAAAATAATGAACATGTATCGGTCTAGGAAGGGTTTCAAAGCCATTTCTAAGGCTTTGGAACTCCAGTGAACCCCAGGGAGAGCCATTATCCACAAATGGAGATAACTTAGAACAGTGGTGATCCTTCCCAGGAGTGTTCGGTCTACAAAAATTACTCCACGAGCATGACGACGACTCATCCAGGGGGTCATAAAAGAACCCAGAATACCATCTAAAGAACTGCAGGCCTCACTTGCCTCAGGTAAGATCAGTGTTCATGATTCAACAATAAGAAAGAGACTGAAATGGCATCCATGGGAGAGTTCCAAGGCCAAAGCCACTGCTGACCAATAAGACACAAAGGCTCATCTTACATTTACCAAAAAACATCTTGATTATCCCCAAGACTTTCAGGCAAATATTCTGTGGACTGATGAGACAAAAATGTTACTTTTTGGAAGGTGTGCGTCCCGTTACATCTGGCATAAAAGTAATACAGCATTTCATAACAAGAACATCATACCAACATCATACCAACAGTCAGACAATGATGGTGGTAGCGTGATGGTCTGGTGCTGTTTTGCAGCTTCAGGACCTGGACGACTTACCATAATTGACGGAACCATGAATTCTGAGCTCTACCAGAAAATCCTAAAGGAGAATGTCCGGCCATCAGTTCGTGACCTCAAGCTCAAGCACTTGGGTTATGCAGCAGGACAATGATCCGAAACACAACAGCAAGTCCATCTCCAAATGGTTCAAACAAAGCTTAGGTTTTGAAATGGCCTAGTCAAAGCCCGGACTTAAATCCAATTGAGATGCTGTATCGTGACCTTACACAGGCCGTTCATGCTGGAATACCCTCCAATGTGGCTGAATTAAGACAATTCTGCAAAGAAGAGTGGGCCAAAATTGATTCACAGCATGAAAGACTCATTGCCAGTTATCCCAAACGCTTGATTGCAGTTGTTGCTGCCAAGGGTGGCACAACCAGTTATTAGGTTTAGGGGGCAATTACTTTTTCACATAAAGCAAGGCAGGTTTGGACAGCATTTGCCTTAATAAATTAAACCATCATTTAAAAATGGCATTTTATATTTACTCGGGTTGTCTTTGTGTAATAATAAAATTAGTTTGATTATATAAATGTGACAAATATGCAAAAAAAAATTAAAATCAGAAAGGGGGCAAATACTTTTTCACAGCATTGTATATGTTAACATGTGTATAGGAAGATGAGAGTTGCATTGCGCAATTAGCTCCTCTTAACTTTTATTCCGATAACAGTCAAATAGCTGCATACATACAGTCTCCATCCAAAAAAGGCCACTTTCTTTAAATGCATTTCACTCATATTATATATTTAGTATATAAACTCTATAGTGCATGCAAGCTTGATGTACGTATATCCGAAAATCACAATACAGAAACACAAGACATGTCCTACTCACTTTTAAAATTCCGACTAGTGTGGTAGAAGACAGGTATTCTCTCTGCTGGTCATCAAGCTGCAAAGATTTTTTTTGAAGGTCTAACAGTGGTATGATAAAGGCAACCAAAACAAAATAGACTTTAAGTGTCTGTTTGGTTAGCATTATCCTTCAGAATCTTCAGGTCATAATGGTATGGTCTTTCTAACAGTGAAAAGAGAAAATAATATACATATATATCTTGTTTCCATCATGCTTCAAATATTTTCATTTATACCTGAGATGCAACTATTAAAATTCAAATAACCGTACAGAAGAATCATCATTAATTATTTGCATGGCATTCATGTAGTGAGATTTTGTTTCACAGGTTTAGAGGAGTGGAAACAAAGGTAGGAATTAAAGCTGCATCACAGTATTAGAGCTATATGGTAAATGTCCAGTACCAATAGCCATGGATTTGTATGAAGTTTAGATAGTTTTACGTGACCTATCTACTATGCATATGCTAAAGCTCAGCTCCAAGCTAATGGATAATTGCACAGTTTATAGCTATACATATGTATGTGAACTGTTACACTGGCCAAAGGATCTATAATTCTGTAAGGCTTATGTAACACTTCATCTCCAGCCTGCTTAATAGTAGGGATGAGCCGAACACCCCCGGTTCGGTTCGAACCAGAACCTTCGAACGACCGAAAGTTCGCGCGAATTTTCGAACCCTATACGTTATAATGGACGCGAACGTTCGAAATCAAAAGTGCTAATTACAACGGCCAATATGCATGTTAATGTCATAAAACAGGTTTGGGGACCCGGGTCCCTGCCCCAGGGGACATATATCAATGCAAAAAGAACTTTTAAAAACTAACGTTTTTTCGGGAGCAGTCATTTTAATGATGCATAAAGTGAAAAAAAAAAAGTGACATTTTCCTTTAAATATGGTACCTGGGGGGTGTCCAAAGTATGCCTGTGAAGTGGCATGTGTTTCCGTGTTTAGAACTGTCCTTGCACAAAATGACATTTGTAAAGGAAAAAAAGAAGCCATTTAAAACCACTTGCGGCTTTAGGTTTGATCTTAAGTAGAATCTGAACAGGTACATTATGAAGTGTAGCTCCATCCCAAAAAAATCTATTTTTAAGCTTTTTGGAGAACATAGGGAGGGGTTATCACCCCTGTAACATTTGCTGTCTTTGCACATCTGTTCAGAACATGTCACCTCACTTTCCGTCCCAATGACAAATGTTTTTGGAAAAAGTGGGGTTTTAATTGAAACAAGGATTGGTGATAAAGTATCAGTAGAGAGGAGATACCTTTTTCCCAAATTAAATCTAACAGGATAGAATTTCCCTTCCTAGGGTAGATTTCCTCTCACTTCCTGTTTTCTCTTTCCATTTTCAAGTAGGAGTCGTTTGTAAGTTGGATGTTTGAAAGTAGGGGCCTGGCGTATATACTCTGCAGAAATTTGCCCTATTAGATGTTGGTGTAGCCACAAGACTGGTGGCACAGGAATGGGCCCTGCTGTGAGTTAATAGATCAAGATTTGTAATTGCATGCACCTGATGAACAGGGCAGAAAAATTGGGCCTTTGGCGGTGGTGGTGGACGGTGTTGCCACAAGACTGTAGGCCTCATAGTTACTCTTGGTGGGCGCAGGAATGGGCCCTGCTGTGAGTTATTAGATCAAGATTTGTAATTTGCAAGCACCTGATGAACAGGGCAGAAAAATTGGGCCTTTGGCGGTGGTGGTGGACGGTGTTGCCACAAGACTGCAGGCCCTCATAGTTACTCTTGGTGGGGCGCAGGAATGGGCCCTGCTGTGAACTATTAGATCAAGATTTGTAATTACCCGCCCCTGTTAAACAGGGGCTGAAAAATTGTGCCTTAGGCACTGGTGCTGGTGCCACAACACTGCAACCCCTCACAGAGACTGTACTTGGAGCACAGCAGTCACACGTGTTGCGAAGCATTTTTTTAAAAATTGTAAGTACACGCCCCCTGTTAAACAGGGGCTGAAAAATTGTGCCTTAGGCACTGGTGCTGGTGCCACAACACTGCAACCCGGCCCTCACAGATACTGTACTTGGAGCACAGCAGTCACACGTGTTGCTTCGCAATTTTATATATATATCTATTTATACCTGGGAGATGCAACTAACACACTTAAAATTCAAAAATATTTTCATTTATACCTGAGATGCAACTATTAAAATTCAAATAACCATACAGAAGAATCATCATTAATTATTTGCATGGCATTCATGTAGTGAGATTTTGTTTCACAGGTTTAGAGGAGTGGAAACAAAGGTAGGAATTAAAGCTGCATCACAGTATTAGAGCTATATGGTAAATGTCCAGTACCAATAGCCATGGATTTGTATGAAGTTTAGATAGTTTTACGTGACCTATCTACTATGCATATGCTAAAGCTCAGCTCCAAGCTAATGGATAATTGCACAGTTTATAGCTATAAATATGTATGTGAACTGTTACACTGGCCAAAGGATCTATAATTCTGTAAGGCTTATGTAACACTTCATCTCCAGCCTGCTTAATAGCCATTAGATGATCATAGTTACCTCTGTCTGTTGGGGGAATTTGAGCATTGTCTTGGTCAGTTTATAGGCCTGACAGTGGGTATATTCTTGCTCCCTTTAGCTCTTCAAACTACCGGTATATATAAAGTTTATAAGCTGAATGGTGTGAATGTGTGGGAAGTGCTGATTGTTTTTGGTATTAGGCATGGAAAAAGCTATGTTGTCCTGTACTCAGCCAAACTGTTATGGCCAGGCAGTTTTGGAAAATCACAGAGGTTTGGAATTCTAAAGGATTACATAACCGCATTTGGCTCCTATTAATACGGCATATGTCATATGCTAATCAGCTTAGATGTGCAAAATGGTATAAATATATAGTGAAATGTAAACAATTTAGCAATTTACCCTGTGCTGTTAAAGTTCCACAAATTCTGTAGGTTTTTAAACTTGAACAATACAGATGGTGGAGAATGTGGGCACCTATATATTGCTTTGTCTACTGGACCAAGATATCTGGGCTCTGGAGAATTGGCCTGATTCTGGTGCCATAGTTAAACTTTAATTACTTAATTATCTTCCATCCCACTGAGTCTTTCTGGGTTCTGGTAGTATTGTGTGACAGGTGACTTGATCTCTCCTGTACAGTGATAAGTTTAACCAAAAACGAATGTTGTGCATCTAAAAAAGCTAAATGAATGCAGCCTGCTAATGTTTGCTGTTTTGAAGCTAATTCCTGCGTGAATGGATACTGAATTAATGTAAACTAATGCGGGATGTTTATTTAACACTGCAGACTTCTATCTTGTTTCCCACCAACAGAACTAATTGGCTATCAGAGAACTTGTTCTCAGAGCCCTGAGATATTGAGATGGCACAGGAGATTGATTGTTGAGGAATTTATTGTGGTGCTGGTGATTTGGCAGCTTGTGATTGTGTTCTGGCTTTTGGGGAGGTTGTACAAATGAGTTTATATGAATATTGACATTATTTTGTATCCTTGAGGTAGGGGAGGGAAAGATTTGCAGTGGGTCTTGAGAACCTGTAGATTGTGTTATTCTGTTAGTGTAGCAGGCTTGCATTTGAGAGGGGAGATTAATGTGCACAGACGTATAGCCTGCAAGCATGGAAAATGCCAAAAGTAACTGTTGTCTTGTTATTGTGGCAATCAAAGGAGAGAGTGTTAGTGATGGCCCCACAAAGATGTCAGCCCCTGCCTTTGAACTGCAACATAAGTACCAGAGAGCTGGAAATATGCCACCGGATCAAGATCTGTGTGCTGCAGCAGATAAATTAAACTCAAGTCATCTTGCATATCCTGCTCTACCTCCCTGTGGGCCAGATTGCAACAAGGCATACAAACTATGTCCAGTCTTGAATAAAGAGTAGCATACACATAGTAAATTAGAAGGGGAGAAAGGATATAGAGGTTGAGATGTCCCTTTAGAATTTGTATAAGTAAGAAGGTGTAAACTGGTCCCTGCAGAGGTAAATGCCTCTACAGAGGGATAGGGTGAAGAAGGGGGTGGAAACCAGTTCCAAGACATAAAGTTTAAGAGATTTCTTAGCTTCTGAGATAGAGAAGATGCAGCCTAGAGAGTAAAAAAAGAAAGAAAAAGCTAAGATAGAGTCTAAAGGTTTTGTAAAGCTCAATTCAGTAAGGGTGTCAGAAATTACAGTAGAGCATTGTCCTGCAGTGAGTCAGTGTGTCCCTTGATCTACAAATAATTTAAGTACTATAATGAAGGGGAGACCAAGCCCTCATCTGAACCCTTATGGGTTTGTATGTCACCTTTAATTTGTTTGTCACGGTCCAAATTGGACAGATAGATTGATCATGCTAAAATCAATATGTGGCTAACCCAACAACAGTCTGATAATGGATCACCTGAAATTGAAGGAAGTAATTGTAGACCCTAAAGAGACCTTGGACCAGGTATGAGACCTATGCACAAGTGAACTGACAGTCACAAATGTGAATGACACCCAGGTATGGGAAAATGTTACGTACTCAATCTGATCATGATTGTCTATATGGGATGTACCTTCTTTTGCTATATTACTCCCTTCTTAAAAGGCTGTGCATCAAGGCTAGACTGTTTGTGTTTGTTATGTCTCGAATTAAAAAAAATCAAGAAAGAAAGTTAAACGTTATCCAGGGTTCAGAGCTACTCCAAAGGGTATACTTATAAAGCAATACATATGACATCCACTAAACATTCACTGCTCATTGCTTTATAGAATGCTTATACAAGGATATCTTGTAAGGGTCAGTTTAAAGAAATTTAAAAAAATATGTAAAGTAGAATAATAAATTTAAATGTCACACCTACAAAATAAGGTCATTATTAAAATGCCTTTAGTAAGTTTATTATTTTTACAATAAAAAACAAATACTATGGGAAATTTATTTTTCTTTGGATGTTAAACCTGTTCTCATAGCTGACCTTTTGATAAGTGCAGGAATTTTATTGTGAGCATTGTCTGCAAGGCAAAGAGTTTGACCTTATCTGAATACTCTTTAAACACTGAAATAGGAAGAATGAACAAGCCAGACATAATTATTTTATGAATGCAACCCATTTGGCAAGCCAGCAGTTGTGATTCAAATTAGATTCATGTCACTAGCATTACATATTTAAGAACCAATGCAGCACATATCATTTGTGAGCAGTTTCATTATTCACTAAGTAGTGAACTTTGAAAGACCTCTGTTAGTTCATGTTTATCTACATGAAGAAATACAGTAGATGAATAATTCACTTCTTATATCCGAAGAAGCATTTAGTGCATCCCAGGAGACAAACTGAACTAAGGGCAAGCCTGACAAACTTTACTTTATAAAACATCTTGAGTATTCTCTTTACATAACAATTTAGTTAGCAACAAAACCATTTTTTTCAGATAGTAAATTGCAAGATTTTACCTTTGTGGTTTTTGTCTCTACACTATATTTTATATGCAGAAATGTGTATTGATGGGACAATGTTTACAAGTTATTCACAGCATGTCGACTAATTACTGTTTGTTTCCACCAATAAATAGGAACTCCACAGGCAATTAAAAATGGACATGGCTGCACTTCATGTAATTCAGGGTCCCAATAGAATTTATTGATTGAGAAAGACCAGATTCTGCCTGTATCGCTCACCTAATGGGCTTGATCATAGAGCTTTCTACAACTAAACCCATTAGTTGGTCAAAAAGTGTTAGAGGGGGAGAATCTAGGTGGGTTCTATTTGGTCTGGATCAATAAAGTCGATTGAGCAACTGGAGTGTGGCCAAAGTAATTTTAATGGTCCAAGTGAGGAAAACAGTGGAGGCAAATTCTAGAAAGGTGTTAGCACCGGTGAGTCAGAATTGGCTTGGAGTGGTGCCCACTTTTTCTTTTGTAAATAAAAACTAGGCAAAAAACTTAACGTACTAAAGCCAAACCTTTTTTTGAATAAAGTAGGGGAAGAGTTAAAATCGCACTGCTAGTGTCCCATAGGTGAGATTACCCTTTGCTCTATTTTGCAAAGACACAATGAAACATGGAGGAAATCTCTCTGAAGTGAATGGAAGTCACCTCCTAGACAGCTGTCACTGGAACAGGTATTCCCATTGGAAGATTTCCTCCTGCTCTAGTGACAGCTGTAAAAATTTGGATTTACCATCACGTTCTGTTCAAGTGACAATGGTATCGAGAATGAACAGAGAGGATGAATCTCCCCAGCTGAGACACAGACAGTAATATAAACTAGAAAGACTTTTTTTTTAAACTTCATACTCTATCTAAATTTTTCAAATAAAATAATAACTTTAGATACATTTAAACCACTCCCAGAGTGGTGCCTGGACTGATCTGTGTGATGTCAGCAGAGAGTGGACTTTAGCCTGCTCTCTGCTGAAAACGGGTCACAGGAGTGCTAAACTAATTGCACTCCTGTGACCCTTAGGAGAAGCCCAGCCAAACGAGCCCAGGCTGAACTTTTCATTTAATGCTAGTGACATATTGCACTATGCATTTGTTTATATCACATTAAATAGAAATTACATTGTTTTTCTAACTATTCCTGAACTTTGAAGAAAACCATTACAGTTAAAAATTTGTAAACGATCTGGGTACTTTTTAAAGAATAGGAAATTAGGCTATGGGAGATCTTCAGTTAGACATATCAACTCTGTAGAATGATTACTAGACACATTAGATTGCAAATGGTTTGATTTAACCATACAGGGGAACACATGTCATGAAACAGTGTGAGCTGGCTGCATTAAACAGTGGGGTTGAGTAAGGATGGGGGAGGCATTAGAATTACTTACTTGTTATGTAAATTGATGATTTGATGCTTTACTATCCTCTCTTTGGCTTAGCATGCCTCAGGTCACAGTTGCCATACGTATTTATAGTCAACTGACACAGTGGCTGCAGTCACATTGAGGAAGTGTTTTCAGCTCCTTACTCTGATAGGGACAGCTAATTGCCATAGTGGAGGTCTGTTATGCTGGGAGGAGAATCTCATCTGTCATTCTGGTATTCTTGGCAGCAGCCAACAATTTTGGAGTTCTTTATAACATTATTTTTGGTACCTACATCTTCCACATTTTTTCCCCTACTATATCTTATTCTGCAAGACGATAATTAAGAAAATGCTTTGTGGAATAACTGTGCATCTGTTTCTACAAGCATTTCAATAAAATTAAACTGCAGCCAAAACTGAGAGATAGGGCTAAAACTTCTGTCAGATTTTTATTATTATATGCAAAACCATTGGAGAGTTTATCACCCCACATACTTTGTGGACAGCCAAATCAAAGGGGAGAGGAAAAACATGACAGGAACACAGCAGCAATAAGAACCTAACAAAAGTTTGAACCATTCCATTATCTGGAGTTCTGCTTTACAGAACCATCCCATAAATTTTCATAAAGGTGGGGCTTCTAGTTTTCTGCATTTAACCCCCCCTGGCGGTATTCCCGAGTGTGGCTCTGGGTGGATTTCCAGTACCAAAAGCGGTAACCCTGAGCCACACTCGGAATCGCATCGCAGGATCCAGGAAGAGGTTACTTACCTTGTCTCCAGGATCCTGCAATGTCCTCCCCGCACTGAGTGCGAGCCGTCCTCCGCTCGATCTATCACAGAGTCGGGCTCCATTCCCTGCGAGCGTTGTGACGCAAGGGTATGGAGAACGGCGCCAAATTCAAAAAGTTTAAAACATAATACATATACAGTACACTGCAATCTTACAGATTACATTACTGTATCAATTTATTTCACCTCCCTTTTGTCCCTAGTGGTCTGTCCAGTGCCCTGCATGCACTTTTATATTATAAATACTATTCTTTCTGCCTGGAAACTGGAGATTGCCCATAGCAACCAAAACCGTCTCTTTACATCAAAAGTGGTTTTAGACCAGCTAGAAAACAGCGATAATAAATTAGAATCACTTGCAGAATTAAGCGATAGTGATTTGTGGGGAAATCCATCATCAAACACTGAAAGTAATGACAGCGACAATTCTGCAACTGAGCAAATTCTGTGTTTTTGATTTGATTACATTATTGAATAATTTTTATTATTATTATATTATTATCTGTTATAATTATTTATAGTTATTTACTATATTATACAAAAAAAGGAAAATAGTGCAGCGCTAGATAATAAGCAATATAGAGTATAGCAAGTATACAATGGTAAACAAAATAGTGAAAATTGTTAAAAGAAACAATCAAGAGTCCATCAAAGACAAGTTCATATATAAAAAATCGATCCGATATAGATGATCAATCAAAGTGCATTCCTGAAGGTGCTTGAAACTTATCCGTGCAACTTATCCGTGCAGCATACCACCATCACCACATGTGTGTAAAGAGGGGAGGCTTACCAAAAAGCCAGTGACCGCCCTTATTCAGCGGAGTCAAACTGAGCTTGGGAGAACAGCCTTGGTGCTGTTTAACGATCATCAGCTTCCCAGAAGGTGTCTCCAAGCAGCTGGATCCTCTCCTGTGGGGCAGCTCTTTCCTCCGTCCCTCGTTAGCAACAAAACGTGAAATGGCATCCAAATGAAAAGACGCCGTTTCGTCACAATTGACGTCATCAGGGGTACCCCTGATGACATCAATTGTGATGAAACGGCGTAGGGTTGACACGCACGTTCGCACTGCGCATGCGCATATCATCTGTTTACCTATAGACCAACGGAGCTTTCTATATATTTTTTTATCTTGCAAGGTTTTTCCACTCTGTATTTGTGGATTTTTTAATCAATAAATTGTGATGATGGTGGTATGCTGCACAGATAAGTTGCACGGATAATTTTCAAGCACCTTCAGGAATGCACTTTGATTGATCATCTATATCGGATCGATTTTTAATATATGAACTTGTCTTTGATGGACTCTTGATTGTTTCTTTTAACAATTTTCACTATTTTGTTTACCATTGTATACTTGCTATACTCTATATTGCTTATTATCCAGCGCTTCACTTTTTTCCTTTTTTGTATTATTTTGTGCCCTATATCGGGGTTATTTGGTGTTCAGCTGCAAGATTATCTTCACGATATACAAATTTTTTTTCATTATTTATTCTGATTTGTTTTTCACCTAGCGCAATTCTTTTTTGTTTAATTTATTTACTATATTATAATTTATGATTTAATTTTTCAAACTTTATCATACCCGGGCTGTCTACTAGACTCTTGTTTGGACAGATTTAAATGCGTTATTCTTAAGAATTACAGGCCTACTATATAAAACGCCAAATTTCCATGCAAAATAATGGTACAGCTTTCAGCACCAAAAATCTGAAATAATCATACCGCCAGGGAGGTTAAGACAATTATGATAGTTAGCTATATGGAGTAGTATTTATGTGGTGATGTATAATACACAAGATACAATACCAGATGTCAGAGCTGTAAAACACACTGGGGCAGGTTGACAGAGAGACTAAAAGAGACAGGTCATCCAAGTATGGGAATATACAAAAACACACAGTCAAGGGGCTCCAGGGAGTTCCTATGAAAACAGTCTTTGGAATGGACTGTGTGGGATAGATGCACTAACCAGAGACCAGGGGGTCCACAGGCGACAAGAAAATCCACTTAAAATCATGCTTTAAAGTGGCAGTAAACTCTACTTCTTTACTCAGCTCCATTTGAAACCTTAA